>SJYQ01004954.1:2116899-2155614 GCA_006410935.1 Redunca redunca
TCTGATACTTTTTTGGTAAGAATTTTATAGATTAATTCATTTCTAAAAATTTATAGCTATTGATATTTTCTATTTATTCAGCTTGGTAATTTTATCCTCTCAAGGTCCATGGGGTTTATGTTAATACCTACTCCCACTTATATTTCCAATATATATTTTTTCTCTCTTTATTATTTATTTTGCTGAATTTTATTAACAGATGATTTAATTTTGTGAACTTTGTCAAATTTTCACATTTTTCTGTTATTCCACATTCTCTCCAGAGGAGGCAATGGCACCCCACTCCAGTACTCCTGTCTGGAAAATCCCATGGATGGAGGAGCCTAGAAGGCTGCAGTCCATGGGGTCACTGAGGGTTGGACACGACTGAGTGACCTCACTTTCACTTTTCACTTTCCTGCATTGGAGAAGGAAATGGCAACCCACTCCAGTGTTCTTGCCTGGAGAATCCCAGGGACAGGGGAGCCTGGCGGGCTGCTGTCTGTGGGGTCACACAGAGTTGGACACGACTGAAGTGACTTAGCAGCAGCAGCAGTGAATAACTACTAATTATATTAAATGCCTTTTTATATGTTTATTTGAAATTCATATATCTTTTTTGGTAAAATTTTCAAAGCATTTGTCTTTTTAAAACTGGTTTACTGTTAAGCTGTAAATGTTCTCTGTACATTTTAGATATGGGAGCTCTCATTCATTCTAAGATAAAAGGGTTTAAGGACCACATGCACAGTAGCTGTTGGAGCCATCTTTCCTGACAAATAATAAGATATAGAAAAAACAAAACAAAAAACAGAGCTGGAAGATGAATACTGCTTTATAGCTATGTATAAACACCCTATTCCAACCATTCAGGGGCCTACGTACTTCAAAATTGTTCATTGAAACATCATCTGTTCTCTTTTTCTTACACTAACATGAGTTGTATTTCTATCTAGCAACCAAAAGTGCTAACATAACAGCTTTATTTACATCCCTTTGCACTTGGCAAAAAACAGCCATAGCAGCCTAAAAAAAATCCCAAAATCCGAAAGTTCCCCAGGAAGCAATTAGAGTCTCTGACTCTCAATTGTAAGAGCTCAGGAGAGAGAATCTGGTTTCTCGGATCAAGGGACTATCGGCAGGTAGGTGGTTTGTAGGACCCACAATTCAAGCATCATGATTATGGAAGAAGATGTGGGAACTCTCCACGAAAAAGGCTAAAGAGATAAGGAAAAAATGTCACCTCTTTACAGGAGGCAATGGCTACTATCACTTTGTAGCAAGTGACCTCAATTGGATAAAAGAAACAGTGTAGGGAATATGAAGGTAATGAAGATAACAAGCTTGAGTAAATAAATTGATGATAGACTGACTTTTGGAAGAAGCTGCTTGAACAAAAGAATCATGAAATAGAGGCGTGATTAAACAAGTTCATGTAAGCACCCTGTCTTTAAAGATGGATTTAGCTATAATGATTGAACTTAATCCTTGACTAAGCATGTTAGCACGTGTGCCTTTGCCTTCAGGGATCCTACATTAGCTGTGGGCACTTGGTACCAGTTGCCAGTTGCCTGGCGACGATCTTCCTGCAGACACTGGCTTCATTAAGCCAGGGGCAAAGCCGGTGAGCACGCCAAGCGCGCAGACTCAAACCGCACTCTGCACTCCATTCTGCTGTGACCCTGTTTCCAGACGCTCAGCCCAGATTTCATCCAGTTATCCCACATCTCAATCCTAATCCTGAGCTTTCCTGGCCACCTCCTGCTAGGTACTCTAACAAGGCTGCAGTTTACGCCCGGTTCACCCTATAGACGCCTCATTCTTGGTCCACATCCGTCTGGACCTTCAGGATTCAGGTGCCAGCACGTTTGCTCATTCTAAACGTTGATGACCCCCAGGTATTTGACATGACTCTGATTTGCCCTAACTCTGATTCTTGTGCTGTCTTCCTATTCACGACAATCACAAGTCCTTTTTGACGGAAAATGTACATTTGGCATAATCTCTCACTACCCTTAAAACTGTGCTGCTCATCTTAAGTTAGTGTTTTAAACATGGACTTCTAATTTTTCAAGCCATAAGCCATGGTGCTTGACCAAGCAGAGAAACCTATTGCTTTTTTGTCTCACTAAAGATGCACCAAAATTACCCAGGTTATTAGGAGAAAATTACAGTTCATTAGTTATAAGTAAACATTATTGAGAATTTAGCACATGTCAATAAGCCAGAAATAGATGTCTTTCTGGAACTCTCCTGCTTTTTCCATGATCCAGCGCATGTTGGCAATTTGATCTCTGGTTCCTCTGCCTTTTCTAAAACCAGCTTGAATCTGGAAGTTCACGGTTCACATATTGCTGACGCCTGGGTGGAGAATTTTGAGCATTACTTTCTTTACTAGCACATGAGATGAGTGCAATTGTGTGGTAGTTTGAGTATTCTTTGGCATTGCCTTTCTTTGGGATTGGAATGAAAACTGACCTTTTCCAGTCCTGTGGCCACTGCTGAGTTTTCCAAATTTGCTGACATATTGAGTGCAGCACTTTCACAGCGTCATCTTTCAGGATTTGAAATAGCTCAACTGGAATTCCATCACCTCCACTAGCTTTGTTCATAGTGATGTTTTCTAAGGCCCACTTGACTTCACATTCCAGGATGTCTGGCTCTAGGTGTGTGATCACACCATCATGATTATCTTGGTCGTGAAGATCTTTTTTGTACAGTTCTTCTGTGTATTCTTGCCACCTCTTCTTAATATCTTCTGCTTCTGTTTGGTCCAAACAACTTCTGTCCTTTATCTAGCCCGTTTTTGCATGAAATGTTTCCTTGGTATCTCTAATTTTCTTGAAGAGATCTCTAGTCTTTCCCATTCTGTTGTTTTCCTCTATTTCTTTGCATTGATCATTGAGGAAGGCTTTCTTATCTCTTCTTGCTATTCTTTGGAACTCTGCATTCAGATGCTTATATCTTTTCTTTTCTCCTTTGGTTTTCACTTATCTTCTTTTCACAGTTATATGTAAGGCCACCCCAGACAACCATTTCCCTTTTTCGCATTTCTTTTCCATGGAGATGGTTTTGATCCCTGTCTCCTACATAATGTCACGAACCTCCGTCCATAGTTCATCAGGCACTGTATCAGATCTAGTCCCTTAAATCTATTTTTCACTTCCACTGTATAATCATAAGGGATTTGATTTAGGTCAGCAAGCAACAGTTAGAACTGGACATGGAACAACAGATTGGTTCCAAATAGGAAAAGGAATACGTCAAGGCTTTATATTGTCACCCTGCTTGTTTAACTTATATGCAGAGTACATCATGAGAAACGCTGGGCTAGAAGAAGCACAAGCTGGAATCAAGATTGCCGGGGAAAATACCAATAACCTCAAATATTCAGATGACACCACCCTTATGGCAGAAAGTGAAGAGGAACTAAAAAGCCTCTTGATGAAAGTGAAAGAGGACAGTGAAAAAGTTGGCTTAAAGCTCAACATTCAGAAAATGAAGATCATGGCATCTGGCCCCATCAGTTCATGGGAAATAGATGGAGAAACAGTGGAAATAGTGTCATACTTTATTTTGGGGGGCTCCAAAATCACTGCAGATGGTGATTGCAGCCATGAAATTAAAAGACACTTACTCCTTGGAAGGAAAGTTATGAGCAACCTAGACAGCAGATTCAAAAGCAGAGACATTACTTTGCCAACAAAGGTCTGTCTAGTCAAGGCTATGGTTTTTCCAGTCAGGTATGGATGTGAAAGTTGGACTGTGAAGAAGGCTGAGTGCCGAAGAATTGATGCTTTTGAACTGTGGTGCTGGAGAAGACTCTTGAGAGTCCCTTGGACTGCAAGGAGATCCCACCAGTCCATTCTAAAGGAGATCAATCCTGGGATTTCTTTGGAAGAAATGATGGTAAAGGTTTTTGGCCACCTCATGAGAAGAGTTGACTCATTGGAAAAGACTCTGGTGCTTGGAGGGGTTGGGGGCAGGAGGAGAAAGGGACGACAGAGGGTGAGATGGCTGGATGGCATCACCGACTTGATGGGTGTGAGTCTGAGTGAACTCTGGGAGTGGGTGATGGACAGGGAGGCCTGGTGTGCTGCAATTCATGGGGTTGCAAAGAGTCGGACATGACTGAGCCACTGAACTGAACTGAGCATATGTCAATAAAGTGTGATAACCTGGAAGTCTTCAAAGAAAATTATAAAAATAGCAATAGCTGAAATTTGTTGAATGCTAACTACCTACCTGGCTTCCCTGGTGGCTCAGTAGTAAAGAATCCACTTGCCATTGCAGGAGACCTGGCTTCAACTCCTGGGTCATAAAGATTCCCTGGAGAAGGAAATGGAAACCCACTTCAGTAGTCTTGCCTGGGAAACCCCATGGGCAGAGGACACTTGTGGGCTACAGTCCATGGAGCTGTAAAAGAATTTGACATGACTTAGCGACTAAACAGCAACGACTAGCTACCCGGTACTTTGAAGGAACTTGGATGGCGTTAGTCTACAATATCCAGCTGATGTGGCGTACATGGCCTTGTCAGCCCCACATTATACCTGACGACGGTGAGACACTGAAAGATTCACAAGGCGTTTGTCTTATGCTGCCCAGCTAAGATGCAGCCAAATCAGGATTTTAACTCTGACCTCAGTGCCACAGACTATCTTTTAGACTCATGGAGAAGAGAGTCATATGTAAGTATAACAAATATAATAAAGGCAATCCTATCTAAGCATTAACAAGCTTTTGAAGAAATTCCAAAAAGTACAATTAATTGCTTGAGGAGAAAAGGGTTGGGGTTGGCTTTGTAGGGGAAAGGAGATGATTGAGCTAGGCTTTGAAAGGTCAGGGTAATTTGAACAGAGGAAGGAAGGCAGTGCCGTTCCAGGCAGAGAGAATGGACTGAACAAGACGAGGAGTGCCTGTGTGGAGCTGTGCCCAAGCAGCGGTGTTTTCTCCAGGACATTCCACGGTGAATCGTAGATCTCCGGACAGGGCCTTCCAGCATCAGCCTGGGAAAAAGTGGATGCAGATAAAACATCCCGCATGTTCTCTTTTCCTCTGGCTCATCACGCGTTGTGGGGAAGGACGCAAAGAAACACCAGATCTCAGGATACAAGGACGGACGGGGTGACGTTACACCTGGGATCCTGCAACTACAATGATTTGACCATCTCAAATCTAAATAACTTCCTATAGAGTAAAATGGTATCAGATAACGAATTCTGCCTCATCTTTTCCTTCAGAAGCCCTTGCCATTAAGACAAGAGATACTCAGGCGCAGCACTGCTCCACCCAGCGCCCCTGCTGAGCCCGTCACAGCTGAGGCGCTCAGCTTTTCCCTCATCATAGCTTCCCACCTCCACCACCTGACGCCTGTCAGGCGCTCCTGCATCACCCTGTAACTTTCCAGGCTATTCATGTGCAAAGCCACGCGTAGAAGGCCCTGCTATTCATTTCCGGGAAATGGCCTACCCGGCTCCATTTCTCTAAGTGGCCTATTTCAGTAAATTGCTGTCTGGGATGGGAGAGGATGCCTCTGACAGCCATCCTGCACCGCAGGACCGGTTCTGGGCCGCGGCCCCGCCCAGCCGAAAGCCAGCTAGTGCAGGGCGGTCTGGGAAGCTGGCCCTTGTTTTCTCTCTCAGCGGGGCTGCAGAGTGCTGGAGCTACTTTGTGGGTCTTTTACTCATGAAATCATCTCCTTTCCTTGCTCTGAAATTGCTCATTGAACCAAATTCCTTGCTGTGGGATATTTGAGAGCTCCTCACTTATCTTTTCATTAAGGTCTGCTTTAGTATTTTGCCACTTCAGCCAGGAAAGCACAATTCACTTGATTGTTATCTTTTGCTAATACAGTGAGATCAATATGCTTATAAACAGGGTAGTTCCTAACCCACAGCGACTAGAATTCTCAAAGGAGAATGATCAGAGCACAAACAGTTCTCATAAAACCTTCATGAGAATGTGATATTGAGCCTCTGAGATCCTTTGGTCACATATTTCTTGCATGAGGAACAAGTGGAATTTCACCCCACTGCAGACTTCTCTTTAGGACCCTGGCTGTCTCTTCCTGGAACCCTTCATGGCATTTTGAGGCTTAATCTGAGTCTTTCAGTTGTTTTCTTCTCTCTGTACTTTCAGACTGGCCAGTTTACTAGAGAGTGAGAAGCTCTGGCTTACAGTAAGTACCCTGCATTTTTTGCAGCGTTACAGAATGCTTTGGTGTTCATCTCTCTTTCCTCTCAGTATGAAACTAATGAAGAAACAAGCTAATGATCACACAGCTAACGTTATGACCGAGATAAAGCTTTGTGCTCCAACTTTTGACCTCTAGTCTAAATCTTAATAATAAGGGATATAAAGATTCAAGAGGCAGATGTTGAAATGAGAAATAGAAAAAATATTTTTCCTTTCTCCACAAATTCCCATTTCCCTCCACTTTCCAGCGAATAAATCTGATGATAAAGATTCTCAAATAACACGTTTCACATGGTCTTTGGCAGAATTTCTCATTATGTTGTGGAAATTTAAAATCTAGACTTGTGGAATTTCCTGGAATAGTTCACCTGTCTCCAGATGTAACCAAAAACAGAGCAAAATTTATCTTTGGAAGAAAATATAAAACCATGGTCAAACTGAGGCAAGCATTTGCTTGAAAGCCTGGAGAAAATTGGGCTTCTCTGGTGACTCAGTAAAGAATTTGCCTGCAAAGCAAGAGACCTGGGTTCGATCCCTGAGTTGGGAAGATCCCCTGGAGAAGGGAATGGCAACCCACTCCAGTATTTTTGCTTGGAAAATCCCAAAGACAGAGGAGCCTGGTGGGCCATCGTTCATGGGGTCGCAAAGAGTTGGACATGACTGAGTGCCTAACACCAACTAACTATGGGGAAAATTGGTATTTAATAAAAAACTAACACACTTAGTCTAAAATAATTTAAAATTTAATCAAATAGAACCACATGCTTTACATAGAAAGGTTTATAAAGATAGACTTTCCATCAGATGTCAACTGTGAATAATATTTACAAAATGTAATGATTTTATTTTAGTGTAACTGATAATAAATTGTTTTTGATAGTTTAAAAAATGGAAATAAAAGTGAGTAAAATTTAGCAATAACCTTGATATCCTGCAAAGGACTTCCTTAATGTAAGTCTCCAATCATATCCTCAGCCTGAGACGCTAAGATGTGCAAGCTAGCCCACGATTCATTTTGAGTTAATTGCTACGTAAAGAATAAGGTACAGGTGGAGAGTCACTTTGGCCACTGAAGGTCCGCTTCCTTCGACACTGTTTATTGACTTGGCTCTTCTGTCAACAGTTAAGCGCCGTGTTTATGTGGGTCTATGTCCCCAGTCCACCTGCCTCATTGACCTACATGTCTCCCCTTCTCCCAGGAAACACTGTGGGGGTCACTGCAGTTATGTTACAAGCTTCAGGATTTGGAAAACGATCATTTCTTTTACTTTTCTATTTCTCTCCTTTCTTCAAAGTTATTTTTAGCTGATCTAGGGGATTTAGCTTTCCATATACATTTTAGAATAAACTTATCTATGCTTTCAAAGAACATTTCTGTGATTTAGATTGGAATTATGTCAAACCTATAGATACATTTACGAAGAATTCACCTACTGTTGCAATATGGAATTTTCTAAATCCAAAAGTTGGTGGGTGTTGCTCAAAGATTTAAGGTCCTTTTTTATTTCCTTTATCAGCATTTTATAATTCTCAGCATAGATATCCTGACATGCACTGTTAGATTTACAACTAAGTATTTTATTTTCTTTGGAGAGACCGTAAGTGGCATCACTGCATTTTAATATTTGGTTTCCGTTTGTTCAGCACCCGTATATATAAATGCAATCGACTTCTGTGTGTTACTCTCTTATCCTGTGTTTTTATGACAGCTGCTTTAAGTCTTGTCAGATCATTCTAACATCTGATTCAATTCAGTATTGATTGTTTTTTCTCATATAGATTAGGGATTTCCTGGTCTTGGGTGTGACATATGATTTTCTATTTTATCCTGGACATTTTGATTTTATATGAAGAGATTCTTCCTCTTTCTCAAATCTTCTGTTTTAGCTGACAAATGCCCTTAGTGTGTAGATTTTAATGGGCAGATTTCTGGCTTGCTTTGCGAGATTCAGTTTCAGTGACAGTTTAGTTTTCAGAGCCTTTGCAACACTACTCTCTTCCACGTCACTCTTCTGCGCTGCTGGGGTTACTGCTCAGTCCTGTCTGGCGTCGTCTATCAAGGCAGGCAGTGCCCATCTTGGTGGCTTCTGTTGCTGGGCTACGTCTGTGGAGGCAGGAGGGCAGAATCCACTGGGGGGAGCCTTCTCATCCTGTTGGGTGGAAGGCAGGGGAGGGCAGGCCTCTGGGACGCTGGCCCTGCGGGAAGGCCAGCCTGACTTCTGGTGCCCTTGTGAAGTGAGGACTGAGATCGCCTGAAATGTTGCTAAGTCCAGCAGATCAAACCGCTGCCAGGACCGGGTGAGACTGGACTGCTACTGCAACCTTTCATAAACACGAAAAAGGCCCAAGGACAGCGAGACCACTGGTCCTAAAAGTGTGGTCCGTGAACAGCGGCATCAGCATCAGCCAGAAACTGGCGGGCAATGCAGAACACTGTTGTGCAGCACAAACCAACATGACCTTGTGAAGCAAACATCCTCCAACTAAACATGAATTTAAAAAAGAAAGACTACAGGTAAACAAAATCCTACTGTACTGCACAGGAAACTGTATTCAATATCCTGTAATAACTATAATGGAGAAAACCTAAAAAGCATATGTACAAGGTATAATGGATCACTTTGCTATACAGCAGACCTTAAGGCAATATTTTGAATCAACAATACTTCAATAATTTTTTTTTTTTAAAAAGAAAGAAAATCTGACTCAGACCTACTCCATCAGAAACTCTAGGGCGGCCCAGAAGAATGTGTTTTAAGCCCTCCAGGTGCTTCTGATGAACAGCTTTTAGGGCACCCTTCTGTTCCTCATGGGTGTGTCCCCGGAATGGTCTTACAAACAATAATCTGCCAAGCACCAGGATTCCCACAACAAAGCGGTCCCTGCATCTTTATTCCATGCATGTTCTTCTCCACCCAAACCAGAAGGAGCTCAGCAGCAATCTGACACAGCCTATGAGATACACTACCAAGATACTCATCCCCATCCAGAAAGCCACGTAAACTTCTGCGCATGACTGTTCCTTCTTCACCTAGACCCTTCACCCTAAATAACACTTTATAACATATTGTCTTCTATGATATTTGAGCCAAATAGCCTGGGTTTAAATCCAGCTTCCATTACGTATCACTTGCAACAATGCAATTAACCTCATAGAGTTATATAAGGGCAATAAACAAAATAAATGAGGAGATACGTGTCGAAACCGCAGAACAGCACTCCATTAATGACGGATATTAGCTCACCAGCTAACATCAGTTCAGTTCAGTCGCTCAGTCGTGTCCGACTCTTTGTGACCCTACGGACTGCAGCACACCAGGCCTCCCTGTCCATCGCAACACCTGGAGTTCACCCAAACTCATGTCCATCGAGTCACTGATGCCATCCAACCATCTCATCCTCTGTCGTCCCCTTCTCCTCCCGTCTTTAATCTTTCCCAGCGTCACAGTCTTTTCCAATGAGTCATTTCTTCACATCAGGTAGCCAAAGTATTGGCGTTTCATCTTCAGCATCAGTCCTTCCAATGAATATTCAGGACTGATCTCCTTTAGGACGGACTGGTTGGATCTCCTTGCAGTCCCAAGGACTCTCAAGAGTCTTCTCCAACACCATAGTTCAGAAGCAACTAATATCATCCACTATATCCCAGCCATGTGATATTTGCTGTACATTGCTTTTATTCATGTAATAATGGAGACAGGTATGTGTGACCTTACTGACTGCTCCATCATACATTCCATCCTTTCCCAGAGGTGACGTAAAGATGGGAGTTCGGATGGTAGGAATGACTCTGGTCAGGAGACATGGTCAAGCTGATTTATCAGCATTTATGGTGCCCATGCCTACAACCTAACTTGTATACTGCACCAGCTGAACTAGTCCGTCCCTTGGAGTTTCTGTATCTTCTTTCTATATATGCTACCACTGAGGACGTTTTAGTGGAACTATTTACAGATGTGATAACCAAAGTCGGACAGAGTGTCTTAAGAAGAAGTACACCTCCTTACACAAGTTTATTCCCCTGGCATCACAGTTGGCACCTTCTGACAGACATTGGGCACTCAGAAAAACGTCTGTGGGGCTGAACCTTTGAAGAAGCTTTTATGGTGTTCATCTGTTTAAAGCCAGTGAATCCCTTTTGGTTTTAATCCTCTGAGACTCTTTTTGGCCCCTCTGATTTATAAAGAATCTCAGAGGGTGATAAACCTGTCACTGCGTGTTACCTGTGACTCCCTTTGTGATCCGAGTTAGACTCAAGGTTCTCTCAGTCCTAGCTGGCCTCTGGAACACCGTCCCCCACCCGCCCCCCAGGCTTCACCGCTTGTTCCAGGCACATGTCGCCAAATGCCTATTTCCCCACATTTCTCTATTTTTTAAATGTGCAAACCTGTCATCTGTTGAAGGTTGCTCCGATTCTACACTCTCTCTCCCTTTCCACAGCAGAGTGTACGTGCAGGTCTCGCTGCTTCGTGGAGAGGCTGTAACGGGTGATGGTCATCTTGTTAGGAGACTCCGCGCTCTCGGGCGCACGCTCAGCCTGCCGGGCACCCCCAGCGCGCCCGGCTGAGGCGCCCTGCGCACCTCCTCGCGGCCCGGGCGGCACCTGCTCCGTCCGACGCTGCCCATCAAGTGTCCAGTGCCCCCCCTCCGGAGAGGCCCTCCACTCCAGGGCCTGTAGGCCCTGTTTTGGTCCTCAGATCACGGACTGCCCACTTCAGAATCCCTCTCCTGAGCGCAGGTAAATGAGCTGCTCTGCCGCCCTTCCAGCTTCTACTGCCTCGTTCGTCGCACTGCCATTTATGTGTTTGCGTGGCTTTCTTCCCTGGTGGGAGACAGTCCCCATCTCTTATTCATTTCTGGATCC
Source organism: Redunca redunca (assembly GCA_006410935.1). Classification (NCBI taxonomy): domain Eukaryota; kingdom Metazoa; phylum Chordata; class Mammalia; order Artiodactyla; family Bovidae; genus Redunca; species Redunca redunca. The sequence goes on from SJYQ01004954.1 coordinate 2,127,941, forward strand.
CTAGAACTCAACACAACTCAGTGAAAATTTTTAAAACTTTAGTTAAATGATCTCTTCAAGTATTGCCTTTATAAATAATATATTTCAGAATCCTGTTGAAAGGATTTTTCAAACTGCTTACTTTTATCTACCCTTTCCCTGTGTATCCTGCTTTGCATGTAAATGATGAATTAAAAAACTTAATAAATCAAAATTAAGATGGTTAAAATACACAAAAGGAGGAAGGTGTGACTCTATTTACAAATGCGCGTATTTTCTTAGAATTATCTGCCGACAGAGCGTCAGGACCCCGACTCAGCGACTCTGTTGGTGCTCTTGGTACCACTGTGCCTGGAAGGTTTGGTATTTCCTTCACGTTAGAAACTTTCATTCAAGGTGGTTTCACCAGGCACATTCCAAGCATGGATTTATTCTTCTTCTGATTGGCTTCGTAAGGACCAGTAAATGCTACATGGCTAACTTTTATTTCTCTTCCAATAAAGTTTCCAATATTGCTTTGCTTACTACAAAAGTAATAAGGATTTATTTCAAAAACACAAAAGATAAAATCAAAAGAATAAAAAAAAAGGCAAGCAAGCGGTTCCCGCTGATTGAGACACCGGCTGCCAGCTCCCTGGCGTGTGTGCCCGGGTGGCCGACCGCTGTGTTCTGCCCCAGGAAGCGCTGCGGTGACTCAGCACTGGCTCTGTGCTCTGCTCTCTCCTGAGCTCCCGTTCTAGGGCCAGGAACAACCCTTTACCATCTTCTTGATTTTTGTAAAGTTTACAGAAATTAGTCCTGTCCTCTTGCACACTGTTCTACTTTCCATCAGGGTTGTGTGTGTGTGCGTTCAGTCATGTCCAGTCTTTGCAACCAACCACATGGACTGTAGCCCACCAGGCTTTTGTGTCCAGCAAGAATACTGAAATGGGTTGCCATTTCCTCCTCCAGGGGGTCTTCCCGACCCAAGGATTGAAGCTGCAAGTTCAATGCCTCCTGCACTGGGAGACAGACTCTTTAGCAGGGAGCCACCTGGAAGCCAGCTCTCATGGTATGTCAGTTCAGTTCTACATATCAAAGCTGCATCCACTTGCCGTTCTCTCTTAGATGTTCGTCCCAAGTCCTGCTCAACCACAGCCCACTGAGCCCTCCACAGGCCCTCCTCCAGCCCACAAGCTCATCTTCTATCCACTGATCTTTATTTTGGGCTTCTTCATCTTTCCTTCCAAAGTCCTTCTGAGAGAGCTCACATTTTCCTCCTCTTCTTAAGCCTACAACGTGAAGATGACCCTTGTCAAGTAAACCTGACTTTGGGGTTTTACCGGCTACTACAAATTATCATTCTCCTAAATAAGTAGAATAACGAACTAAATAATTCTAGAGGGATCACTTTTTCACATCCTGATGGAAGCATAATATTGTTTAAATCTCATAGCAACACATGATAAAGTACAGTTAGCCCTACTTTATAAGTGAACAGATAGAGCATAAAGAGAATAAGCAAGTTATAATAGTATTCCATCATCTTTTCCAATTATCTGCATCCCTCCTGATACGTAAGTTTATAAAAGATTCTTAAGAGTGTAAATTAGGCCTGGTTCTCATTTCTATCTGTAAGATCTAATAAGTGGCTATGATACAGCAGGTGAATGTGTGCTTAGATTCTCAGTGGTGTCTGACTCTCTGTGACCCGGTGGACTGCAGCCCGCCAGGCTCCTTTGTTCCAGGGCTTCTCCAGGCAAGGACGCTGGAGGGGGTCGCCATTTCCTCCTCCAGGGGATCTTCCCCACCCAGGGATGGAGCCCGGGTCTCCTGTGCCTCCTGCATTAGCAGGTGGGTTCCTGGGAAGCCCGTGATACAGTGGGTGGACTGTAAGCAGTTTTGAAATAAACAATGACAGGGATGCGTGAGTCACCCTATTCGGTACCGCAGCTCCCGTCTCAGTGGACGCAACACGGCTCCGGGCACGCTCAGCGCTCGCACTGCCGGCGCGCCCCTGCTCGACTCCCAGGACGTTTGCCCCCGGTTGCCCCTCGGTGTCCTTTGCCGCTTTTCCCTCTTATCTGAGCTTCAGATCCAAGCGCAGCAGCCTCGGTCACCCTCTCCCTTCAGTCCACACTGGTGACTCCGTCCAGTCTCGCGTCTCCGTTCATCATCAGTGCGCTGGTGACTCTGAGTCTCGTGGAGTTGCTCAGTTGCTATCTTAACTGCACATATTTTTCAACTTTTTATTTCCCACACACCCTTTAATCGTGTTTGTCTCCTTAATACAAACCCTGGTGTCTCTCCCTCACACACACTGCATGTCCAATATCTTTCGAAACCCTCCTGGTTCTAATTTTAAAATAGTTTCAGAAGTCAAAAGCGTGTCACCACTCGCACGGGTGCCGTTCTGGTCTGAGCCGCCGGTGCGTCTCTGAATAACTATAAGCTTCCAGCAGCCCCTCCTGCCTGCTTCCCTGCTGCCCCACAGCTTACACCCCGTACATCCACTCCACTGGGTCCATCACTCCTGTGCTCAGAATAATCTAAACGGCCTAGTTCTGGGAAGGCCCTGGTCGTCCGGTGGGTAAGACCCTGTGCTTTCACGGTGGGCCCCTGAATTCAACCCCTCATTCGAAAACAAAGATCACGCAGGCCACATGGTGTGGCCAAATTAAAAACAATTTTTTAATGTCTAATTTGCACTGATAATAAGAAAAAAATTCTCTAAAATAAATGGAGAAAATATGAACATTGATTGGACATCTGAAAACATCAAAGTCTTCATTTTTAGGGGTAAGTATGGTTTTGCGTGTGTCTGAGACAATGAAGGTCCTATCTCTTGAAGATATAACTAAAGAATTTACAAGCCGTTGTCTGGAATCTGCTTTAAAATAATCAGGGTTTGAGGGACTGGGCAGAGAAATAGATGGAATAATGCTGGCCTCATATCAATAGTTATTTTTGCTGGATGATAGGTTGCAATTGTACTAGTCTCTCCACTTTTTTATGCCTTTGAAAATTTCTATAATGAAGAGAAAAGAAAAATAATCCTCTAATCACTCTCCTTTTCACTCAGGATAAAAGCTGAACTCCCAGCCTGGTGGGTCTTCAGGTTTTCTCTGACTTCACTTCCTGCGACGCTACAAATGGCTCATTGCGCTCCAGCCTCCCTGCTGCTCAAGCAAACACTTGAGACACGAGTCTGCCTTGGGCCCCGAGCTCTAGACCTTTTATCTGCTTTGCTCCTTCTGTCTAACTCTCTCAACTCTTTGGCTTTTTGTTCAGATATCAGCATTTCAACAAGATCCACCTTGACCTCCATATTTAATAATGAAATCTGCCCCCCATTCCCCAAACTCCAATCCTTGCACACCTCTCCTCTTCCGCATGCCACACATAATCTCTTATTACTCTTTGAGATATATTCATTATTATGTTTATTATTTGCTGAGGATCTGAGTCCATTAAGATGTAAACTCCCCAGGGACTTGTGGACAAGCAGGGGAAGGAGAGGGTGAGCTGAGCTGAGGGGTAGCACTGACAGACATCCACTGTTGTGGGTAGGGAGATAACCCGTGGGAAGCCACTGCACAGCTCAGGGAGCCCAGCTCATGCTCTGTGATGACCCAGAGGGCGGAGGGGGCGTACAGTGGAGAGAGACTCGAGAGGGAGGGGATAAATGCATATTCAGGGCTCATTCACTTTGTTGTACAACAGAAACCAACACAAAACTATAAAGCAATTATCCTCCAACTGAAAATAATTCTTAAAAAGTTGCCATTGTTATATCTGATGCTGGTACACTGTGGATAATTTAATTCTTGTTCAAGTCTGTCATGTTTTAATACAATAAGTATATGTTACTATTACTCTCCATGAACAACATAAATATTTTAAGAAGATGTAAATTCTCGAAAGCAGTGGTCTTTGCTTTTCTTCTCGCACACAGAATGTGGAGGGACTCAGCAATTATTTGTTAAGTGAATGAATCAGCAGGCAGGAATGGCAGACCATGGATTCAAACCAGAAGAGGCTGATCCCAGCCAGTGTTCCCACCTGCTCGCCCCTGAACCACGTCTACAGCCTTCAGCTCAGCTCAGGCGCTCAGTCATGTCCGACTCTCTGCGACCCCATGGACCGCAGCCCGCCAGGCCGCCCTGTCCATCACCAGCTCCCGGAGTCCACCCAGACCCATGTCCATCGAGTCGGTGATGCCATCCAGCCATCTCGTCCTCTGTCGTCCCCTTCTCCTCCTGCCCCCAATCCTTCCCAGCATCAGGCTCTTTTCCAACGAGTCAGCTCTTCGCATGAGGGGGCCAAACTACAGGTTTCAAACGATCACTTAAAATGTGCCAAGTGACTTGCCAGTAAAGTAAACCTCCACAAAATTCTTTATCATTGAGTAACCAGCATGGAACATTGTGTTTTCAGATTTAAATACAAAACTAATTTTAAAGTTTCCTTTCTATGGTGCAGTATGTGAATTACAATGTCCCCCACAGTTAGAGGGTCTCCCGGAGCAGTCTACACAGCCAAACCAATTTTCTCTTAGCCTTGAAGAGGTTGCTGATGTTTCTGGCAGTAGAATTTCAATAAACATCAAACTCTCAACCTAATATTCTTCACTTCAAGCAGGAGACCATTGACTGCTCCTCTCTGGAGCTTGACATATAATATGTGAGTAATTCTTTCCACCTTGGCATGAAAGACATTCTCCACTTAAAGGTATTTGACAATAGGGAAAGTGGAGTCTGGGGCCTTATCTTTTATGACAGTTCTCAAATTTCTGCCTACAGGAAGTCCCCTGAATATGAACAAGTTCTGTTCTGGAGCCCAGTCATCAGTCCAATTTATTCCTACGTCCAGCAAAGCTAGCCTAGATGCCCAAATAACCTAACCAGCTCTGTTGTACTGCACTGGAATAGGTTTAAAATACTTTTCACACAAATAATACATAACAACAAACAATAAAAATAAAGAAAACACTTTTAATTTCACGGTACAGTACCTTGGAAAGTGCAGTAGTGCCAGCTACATCACCAGTCTTACACTTGCTGCTGGACATCCTGGACTTGAAATAAAGACACTGTACTGGTGACTCTATGCAGGACAGGACAGCACACAAAAGCACGCCACTCACAGAGCTGCGTGTGAGCGGCCCTGCGGGCCAGCCCTGTGCACTAGCGGGCACGAGTGGGCATAGAGCTCACGCTCACACACCTGGACGTTCACAGCTGGAAGGCTCGTGTCTAGACTCACTGCATGCTCCAGACGCAGCATGTCAAAGCGAAACTCATTATCTCTCCACCACTCAAACCATCTGCTCATCCTCATTTCCTCATTTCTGCAGCTGACCTCACTAGGCTCACGTTGCTTGTCTCAAAGGCTCAGTCACTTTTTTTTAATTATGCTTTAATTTGTCTGCATCAGCTCATAGGTGCAGCACACGGGCGCTCCGATTTCGTTGCAGGCGTGTGGAATCTTTAGCTGCTGTCTTGCAGGATCTAGTTCCCTGACCAGGAATCACACTGTGCTCCGTGCATGGGGAGCACGAGCGCTTAGCCCCTGGACCACCAGGGAAGTCCCTCACGCCACTCTTAACTTGCTTACCCTCATCGTCCATAGCTGTTGCCTCCACAGCAACTCAGCCGAGCCTCCTGCGTGCGTGTCTGTTCTGTCACTTCTTCTCTACTTCCCTCCAAGTCAACCCTTTTCGATCAACTAGGCATTGGCAGTACTCTGCGCCCTGACCCCTCAGCACTGTATCTGCCCTACACACTCAGCCGAATGACCGTTTCTACAGCCAGGCTTTAGCTATGTAACTCTCTTTTTCAAGACACATTGGGATAATGGTTCTTATCACTTGGGGATGGCTCCGGAAAATTTTATGTCTACATTCAAATGTACATTTTATTCCATTTATGGGACCTAGAGCCCATCAGTTGGCTTACCTGTCAGGGAACTGCTCGCAAAGACCGATATCATAAAGGCCCTTTCATGATCATTAAACTGGGAAGGAGCACACCCTAGGATTTACGATTTCCTGTGATCTCCCAGCACCAGATATCACCAGCTAATTAGTCAAGTGTGGTTGCATAACATTAACACATCATGTCAAAGTGAGATGACTTAGAAAAATAAGCATTTCTTTTTCTCATTTACAAGTCTATAAGTCAGGTGAGGGAGCTTTTGCTTTAGGGGAGGGTTTGGTTGAATTCATGCTTTGAACTGGCTCCAGGTCTGGTCAACAAGTCTCTCATTCTTAGAAAAGAAGCTCCCCTTGGACTCTTTCTCTTTTGGCAAGAAGCAAGTCAAACCGCGTAAGCATTTTAAAGCCTCCACTTCAGTCACATCTGATCACATCCTGTTAGGCAAGGAAAACCCATGGCTGAATCTGAAGTCCAGGATCTGGGTAGAGAAGGATATTCTGACACAGAGAGAAAGGAGGCCTCAGTGCATCACAGCAGCCTTATTCACTCACTTCCCCTTGCATGTTTGATGACTACTGGTGCTGAGAACGATTGCAACTGGGGGTCAATAATTATTGTCACTCCTTATAATAAAGACAACGATGTTTGGGGGTAACTTTGGTGCGCATCTAGCTGACACTCTGCCATTCACATGTGTTCAATTATAAGTCCCTTTTCCTTAGCTGTGTCCCATGAATTTGCTTGTTTTGTTCATTTTGCTTTGTCGGTTTAGTATACTCTTCATTTTTATTACTTTCAATTTTTCAGTTTTCTATGATCTATGGGAAATACCTTCTCTATAAAGTCTATTTTGATGTAACTAATGAGATCTACCCACATCGAAACTTTAGACAAATGTTAAGAAATTGATGACATTTCAATTCTGTTCCATCTTAGCCATTCATGTTTCTCTTCTCATTCTAAAATCGAAGCTCACCGAGGACAGCACACCCGTCCTCACCCCTGTCTGTGCACCCCCCGGGTCCTGAGTCATAACATGCAGTCAGCATTCTCTGCTGAGTCTGGGTCCAGGCAGGGAGCAGCCAGGTGCCCAGCCCCTTTCCACAGCGCGTCGTGGATCCGGTGTGACTTTGAGAAAGTCACTTGACCTCTCAGTGCCTCATTTGCTCCAGCTGTAAAAACCAGGAGAACAGTGCTTATCATCAGGCTGTCTAACGATTCAGAGGCACTGTTAAGGATTAATGAGATAGAATAAAGCTGAGTCCTCTAAGGAAAGGTGTGATAGAGGAACAAATGAGTTATTATTATCTATTAGTGACACCTTGCATAGAATTCTCCCCAACCCTGAAAATAAATTGGACAATTTTGGAAGAACAATTAACTCTTTCGGTCCATTAGGCAATGAATTAGTACATTAAATTCAATAATAAGGTCCTTCCATATTCCATTTACAAAGTGCTCTCATAAATACATTATCTAATTTCACCTTCTGAAAAATTTATGGAATGAGGAGAGCAAGCACTGTTATCTAAAATCTACACATGAAGAAATTCAGGCTCAGAAAGATGAAGTGGCTATGCAAACTTAAACAATTAGTAAATGATAAAACCAAAACTTGAACTCATTGTTTTGACTAGAAGGCTCAATCCCATCTGACTTTACCACACAAGAGTAAACAGAAGCTTTAGTATGATGTGTAAACATATTTTCCATGGTCAATCATCCCAGAAAAGCAAATAAAAATAACCATCTGTAAATATGAGCCTTTCTTTTTTAGTGTTGAACTTTCAAAAGGTGGAATGCATGGCTTCCTACAATGTTGGCAATAAGTTCAAACAAGATAATAAATTTCAAAACCCACTCATTCGTTCAGCAGATACTCACAGTCTTACTGTGATGAGCGAAGGAGCTGAGTACATTGTGCATCCTGCTCTTAGGTGTGACATTCTAGTGGAAGAGAAGGAAGAGCAAACATGCAGTAAGCTCGTGATTTCAGACGGTGAAAAACTGCTTACGCTAGTGAAAGTCAAAGGGCTTTGGGACAGAGAATTATAGAGGTGGGTACTTCAGATACCCACCTGTTAGGGAAAATCCCTGAGGAGGTCAGATTTCAACTGAGAGTTGAACAATGAGATGTTTGCCATGGGAGGATTTAGGAGAAAAGTATTACAAGTTAAGGGGAGGCAATGACTCAGGGATGAGAAAGGAAACGGCCCACCGAAGAGTCAGTGTGAGAGTTAAGGCTGGGAAACCTAAAAACCGTAGTCATTCCTTAAGAAAAAAGATACATAATTCTGTTGATCTGAACCTCCACTCACAAAGAATAACAAATCCCAACGACCCCCTTGTATCTCCCTTGCTTCCACAATGTTCAATGTGAAAAAATATGAAAATTAGTAACTCCAATATAAATAAAATGACTAAGGATTTCAAATTTTTTACATTAAAAATGTTTTATAGTTAAAAATGTAAACTGCTCAACAGATAATATGTAAAAGACTGGAACTGAACTTCATGAAAGAAGATACAAATTAAATATATGAAGAGGCAATCAAAATCCTTAGTCATAAAGAAAAAATTAAAATTAAAACCACAATTGGAATATTATAAACACACTCTAAAACCTGAAATTCAAAAGGTCAACCACATCTAGTACAGGTGAGCAAATGAAATTCTCATCCTAGGTGACTGCTCTTTTGGTGATCAATTTGGAAGTGCCGTAGAGAATTTCTATCCAAGGAACAAAACATATATCTTCACAAAAAAGTACATAACATTATTTATAGAAGGCTTTTTAAAATGAGAAACAACTTTAATATCCATCAACACAAAAATAAAGGAATCATGATATAGTCTTACAATGGACCACTACTCTACATGAAAAAAAATGAAACATCAAATCTCAAAAATATGCTAAGCAAGTAAAATGAGATAGACATGCACACAAAATCCTGTGATTCCATTGTGTGAAATCAAGAACAGACAAAATGAATCTACGGAAACTGACATTAAAAGTGGTTGAGTTGAATGAATGGAGAGAGGCCCCATCTAACACAGTGCGATGGCAACAATCTATGTTTTGGTTTGGATGGTGGTGAAACAAAGGTCCTCAATTGTGAAATCTCGAAGAATTGTACTTCTTTACAACTTGCACTTTGATAATTGCATCTCAGAAAAGTAAATTAATATTATTTTTTTTAAAACCCATTACTTTCTTTCAGCATCCTGACAAAGAGAAACTGTGTCTTTGGGTTCTTCCCTGGGAAGGATGGAGAGGAGGCGACTGAGGTCGTTCACAGGGCTGACAGTGCGAGTCAGATTGCACAGCATCTGCTTGAATGTAGTGCCAGGAAGTGCTCGAGACGTAGGGAAGGGGTCAGGGGTGAATGTGACTAAGAAATCTGAAGTCGTATTATTTCCATACAAAAGTGTCCCTAAACACGAGCTAGCCAACGCACAGAGCGTTCATCAAGAAAAGGAAATAATGATCTGATTAAATACTGGAAGAGGAGCCGTGATGAGATGTGCCGCTGCCGTTCGCACTAAAACACTCAACGAGCCTCCGAAGGTCAGTGTGACCTTGCAGAAGCTTCACATTTGACACTGACTCTGAGCTACCCTCAGGCTGTGGCTCCATGGGAGTGAAAAAGGAATTACTTCAAAACCAAATTCTAGACTGTACATGGCATAAAAAAGAAAAGCTGTTCTGAACAGCAGCTTCCCATCTATGCTGCATGCCCATGTCTTCCCCACAGGTATTCCAGTGGAAGCTTATTGCTGATCTTTAATTAATCAATTAAGCTGATATGGCATCTTTACTACTTGCGAGTTAAAAGCCCAGGATCACCCTCAGATCAGATTCTTCTACTCCATGACTAGCTATGATGATCCACTGGATCATCAAAAAAGCAAGAGAGTTCCAGGAAAACATCTACTTCTGCTTTTTGATTACACCAAAGCCTTTGACTGTGTTCAGTTCAGTTCAGTTGCTCAGTCGTGTCCAGCTCTTTGCGACCCCGTGGATGGCAGCACTCCAGGCCTCCCTGTCCATCACCAACTCCCAGGGCTTGCTCAAACTCATGTCCATCGAGTCAGTGATGCCATCCAACTTTCTCATCCTCTGTTGTCCCCTTCTCCTCCTGCCTTCAATCTTTCCCAGCATCATGGTCTTTTCCAGTGAGTCAGCTCTTTGCATCAGGTGGTCAGAGTATTTGAGTTTCAGCTTCAGCATCAGTCCTTCCAATGAGTATTCAAGTCTGATTTCCTTTTGGATGGACTGGTTGGATCTCCTTGCAGTCCAAGGGACTCTCAGGAGTCTTCTCCAACACCACAGTTCAAAAGCATCAATTCTTCAGCACTCAGCTTTCTTTGTAGCCCAACTCTCACACCCATACATGACTACTGGAGAAACCATAGCTTTGACTAGATGAACTTTTGTCAGCAAAGTAATGTCTCTGCTTTTTAATATGCTGCCTAGGTTGGTCATAGCTTTTCTTCCAAGGAGCAAGTGTCTTTTAATTTCATGGCTGCAGTCACCATCTGCAGTGATTTTGGAGCCCCCAGAAATAAAGTCCCTCACTGTTTCCATTGTTTCCCACCTATTTTCTATGAAGTGATGGCGCCAGATGCCATGATCTTCATTTGCTGAATGTTGAGTTTTAAGCCGGCTTTCTCACTCTGCCCTTTCACTTTCATCAAGAGTCTCTTTAGTTCTTTGCTTTCTGCCAGAAGTGTGGTGTCATCTGCATATCTGAGGTTATTGATATTTCTCCCAGCAATCTTGATTCCAGCTTGTGCTTCATCCAGCCCTGATCATGTAGAACAGGAAAAACTGGGAAATTCTTCAAGAGATGGGAATACCAGACCATCTGGCCTTCCTCCTGAGAAGTCTGTATGCAGTTCAAGAAGCCACAGTTAGAACCGGACATTGAACAATAGACTGGTTCCAAATTGGGAAAGGAGTACGTCAAGGCTGTACATTGTCACCCTACACCCTATATTTAACTTATATGCAGAGTACATCATGCAAAATGCTCATCTGAATGAAACACATGCTGGAATCAAGATTGCTGGAAGAAATAGCAATAGCCTCAGATATGCAGATGATACCACCCTTCTGGCAGAAAGCAAAGAAGAACTAAAGAGTCTCTTGATGAAAGTGAAAGGGCAGAGTGAGAAAGCTGGCTTAAAGCTCAACATTTAATAAATGAAGATCATGGCATCTGGTCCCATCACTTCATGGCAAATAGATGGGGAAACAATGGAAATACTGAGTGACTTTATTTTGGGGGGCTCCAAAATCACTGCAGATGGTGACTGCAGCCATGAAATTAAAAGATGCTTGGTCCTTGGAAGAAAAGCTATGACAAACCTAGACAGCATATTCAAAAGCAGAGACATTACTTTGCTGACAAAGGTCCGTCTAGTCAAAGTTGTGGTTTTTCCAGTAGTCATGTATGGATGTGAGAGTTGGGCTACAAAGAAAGCTGAGTGCTGAAGAATTTATGCTTTTGAACTGTGGTATTGAAGAAGACTCTTGAGAGTCCCTTGGACTGCAAGGAGATCCAACCAGTCCGTCCTAAAGGAGATCAGTCCTGGGTTCTGAAACTCCAAAACTTTGGCCACCTGATGTGAAGAAGGGACTCCTTAGAAAAAAGACCGTGATGCTGGGAAAGATGGAAGGCGGGAGAAGAGGGGAGAGCAGAGGACGAGATGCTGGGATGGCATCGCTGACTCGATGGACATGAGTCTGAGTAAGCTCCAGGAACTGGCGAGGGACGGGGAGTCTTGGCACACTGCAGTCCATGGGGTCACAAAGAGCTGGATGTCCGTGAGCAGCTGAACTAACTGAGCTAGCTACAGAAGTAGTGGTGGAGAAAACTGTGAGTTACGGCATTCAATCATTTGGTTTCTGGTAATAGCCAGCTTTAACATCACCAGTGGCTTACTCTCATTCCCCAAGTGTCTGTTACAAGTACTCACAGACTTTTTAAAAAACTTTTTATTTCACATTGGGGTGTAGCCATTTAAGGGCGTTCTCTGCTGGCTCAGCCGGTAAAGAATCTGCCTGAAATGCAGGAAACACAGGAGATGCTGGTTTGATCCCTGAGTAGGGAAGATCCTCCTGAGGAGGAAAATGGCAACCCTCTCAGTATTCATGCTTGAAAAATCCCATGGACAGAGGTGCCTGGCAGGCTACATGCAGTCTGCGGGGTCACAAAGAATTGGATGCAACTGAGCCGTTGACTCACACACCCTTAGCCAGCTACCAACACTGTGATAGTTCCAGGTGAACAGTGAAGGGACTCAGCTGCACATATCCACGGATCCATTCGCCTGCAAGCTCCCCTCCCATCCAGGCTGCCACATAACAGTGAACAGAGTTTCATGTGCTGTACACTAGGTCCTTTTTGGCCATTCATTTTAAATATACCAGTGTGTACATGTCCATCCCAAACTCCCCACTGACCCTCAGCTCTTCTCTTCCTCCGAAGCGAGCATGAGCTCATTCTCCAAGACTGTGAGTCTCTGTTTTATAGACTCATTTGTGTCATTTTTTTCGATTCCGCATATAAGGGGTGTCATGCGATATTTCTCCTTCTCGTCTGACTTATTTCACTTGGCAGGGCAATCACAGTCTCTGGGTTCACCCGTGCTGCTATTTGCAAACGGCATTGTTTCATTCTTTTTAAGGCCGAGTATTCTACTGTATTTATGCACCCCATCTTCTTTATCCACTCGTCCGCTGACGGACATTTCATTTGCCCCTGTGTCCTGGTGAAATACTGTAAATACTGTAGATACTGTAAACAGTGGAAGGTGCACAAATCCTTTCAGATCGCACTGGCTCATAGGCGTGGGGTCTTCCTCTCCACTGTTGCTCCAATAATTTACTCACAGTCTCCTTTCTACAGATTTCATTCTCTTTTCTTTAACAGGTAAAATAGCAACCGTTATGAAGAATGATCCTCACAAACTTTAATGCCACAATTAGCTGGGATCTTGTGAAAACAGATTCATGTTCAGAAGTTCAAGGGTAGGGACTGAGTTTCTGCAGCTCTAGTGAACTCTCCGATGGTGCCAAGGCTGTGGCTCGCGGACCAAAATTTGAGTAGAGGCTGTGGATTCCTGCAAAAGCACTCTCTCACACACAAATCACTGCTCATCTTTATCTGTCCCTCACTTCATCCTTCTCGTTTTGGAAAAGTCATCTCATGTGTGTTCTCACATTTTACATGCCACTCTCTCCAAACAGACTGTGTTTATTATATATTGGTATCTTCAATGTCCAGAGTGTAATAGGAACTCAATAAATATTTAAACACACCACCCAAAGAAAGGAAGGTGAAAGGAAGAACTTATGAAGAATTTTTCCAACATCTTAATGAAGTAAAATGTTTAAAAAATACTAGGATGATTACAAACACATAGACACATACAGAGATACCCCTCTGGAATAGCCAAATTCAAAAGTTTCAAAAAGTTAAGTAAAAGGCTACAGTTCTCAAAAAGGACAACTCCCTATATTTTAAAATAATCACTTTTACTGGTATATTAGTCCTCAGACTTTAAAAAGAAGCTTTTTCACAATACCACAAACAAAACAGTGTTATAACAGACAGTGATGGTAAAAGATTGTCACAGAAGTAACTGCTTTAGTCTCAAAGCCAGCAAACACTCCATCCTTTGCCTCCTTTTAGTTGGTGCTGGCAGAGTATTTTATTCACTTTTATTACAGGGAGTCTTCTACCATCTACAAAAATAGCTAGATCTGGAGATTTGATCTTTCTGTCTTTGATGTATTTCATGTAAAAATGATTTCTTTCCCTCCTAGGAGAATTAAAAAGAGCTGTTTCTGCACATGGACCTCTCACAATGCAGAGATGCGCCCATCTTTGCAGAATGGTAAGATAAGCAGCTAAATCCCCGGCTTCCAAACCAAAACATCATCGTTAGGTTGACATTTATTCCAAGAAAACTTTGAGCCCCCATTTAGTCCCTGTGAAAAGGGTTTTTGTGTTTGTATTTTTTTAAAGTACTGAGTAGTCTAACATGAAAATAAAGCATACATTGCTTTAAAAGGATCATTGTTGCTTACTTCAGTTTGGGAGTTTGGAGTTTTCCTCATGAAGATTTGTGGAAGTTATAATTGTTCTCATAAACTGCACTTTAGACAATTATGGGAAGAAAGAGTTGGAAGAGTCCATAGAGACAAGCAAAGCTATAGTTTTACTCAACAATGAGGGACTGATGTCCAAAAAGAGTGAGAAACCCACAGGTGGCCCCCATGAGAGCTGACCTGAGGACTCTGGAGTGTGATGTCACCACGCGATCCAAGGGATCCGCGTCCGGCTGCTCACACGCTCTTGAGACCATGGCCCTTGTGGCACGCTCCTCACAGGATATCTGAACACAGGCTTTCTCTCTCTGATTGCTTTTCCCCCCTTAAGTCACAAATATTAGCAAGAAGACAAGCAGGTTTCATCTTACTTAAGTGCCCTTTATCACTGTGTTCAAACTCTGGTAAACTCCTAACAGAAAGACGGCACTCACACTCTGTGTGAAGCGGGACCCGGGTCTTGCTAACTCTGTATCTGGGTTGCACAGTATCTTCACACCATATTAGGAACAATTTCTCTTGTCCCCAGCGTTTGGAGCTGCACCTGCACAGCGTAGCTCAAACTCACACCAAGCCTGTGAAGGTGCCTCTCTTCCCCGCGTGTCTACTCTTGTGTCTTCCCTGAGAAGAATTTTTGGGCTTACTTTTAAGGCTCTGGCATCCAACACCCTATTATGAGGAGATTGAAATACTACCCTTTTAAAATTAAGGGCTCCATGGGAGAAATCAATGTGATACATCAAAGTCATTTCAAAATAACATTTTAATTTACATTTACAGAGATCTCAAAGACCTCCTCTCACAAATGTTAAATGTGGTAGAAATGGATTCTTGCATCAGTCTCACAGTTCGTAAACTCTGGCAGTAAACCAAAGTTACAGTGACATGAAAGGATAATTTAAACTTTTTAAGAAAGCACACTGACATACGTCAGACATTGAACTGTTATGTTGAGGTCGTTCATGGTTTCAATGTTAGACCACGCTATATTTCTTCTGATGATGCCATGTCCTTGTGAAGCTGAGTTTCCAGCAGTTGCTGTGATGTAAAGCCAGTCCTCCATGAAACTCAGTGAAGAAAAAATGAGGGTGACACTGATCAATTTGATTTCAAAGTCCAAGAAAATGCGTGGCATGCAATAGGCGCATTAGTCATTGAGGATATTTAAAACAAAATAAACAATCTCTACTTTAACTTATGAGGCTTATTTTATACATTAGGGCTTCCCTGGTGGCTCAGAGATAAAGAAGATGCCTGCCAATGCAGGAGACCCAGGTTCAATCCCTGGGTGGGAAGACCCCCTGGAGAAGGAAATGGCAACCCACTCCAGTGTTCTTCCCTGAAATCCCATGGACAGAGGAGTATGGTGGGCTACAATCAAAAGGGTCACAAAGAGTTAGACATGACTTAGGGACTAAAACAATAAAAAACAACAACAAATTTTACACACTGCTGCTAAGTTTTAAAAATACAAATACCTATTAAAGTATTTATTTAGTAAATGGAAACATTAGGTACTTCTTTAGAACTAGGAGTGCCATTAATAAAGGAAATATCAAGTCATTAAGCATACCATGAACCAAAAAGGAACTTCTACACCAGTTGATTTTAATAATTTGCTAACTTTGTTGTTTTACAATAGTACTGTTCATAATTTGTGAAATTCACATTTGCTATTTAATTTTTAAAAAGCAGTTTTGCAAAAACTTACCAATTACCAATGTTTAATTCGATGAGTTCTGACAAATGTATATAATCATGGAACCACCACCACAGTAGTGATATGTAATATTTTTATCATCCCCATAAGTCACTTTGTTTCTCTTTGCACTTAATCCCTTCCTGGGCTTTGGCAACCACTGATTGGCTTTCTGTCAAGATAATTTGCCCTTTCTAAAACTTCATATAAATAGAATCATACTGTATATAGTATTTCAGTCTGGTTTCTAGCATTTAGCATAATGCTTTTGAGATTCATCCAAGTTGTTCTGTATCAGTAGGTTTTTAGTTTCCTTTTAATTCTGTATCCCATTGTACAGATTTACCACAATCTGTTTATCCATTCACCTGTCGATGGACATTCAGATTGCTTCCAGTTTACGACTATTATAAACATTTGCTTTATTTCTCTTATATAAATCTCTAGGAGTGGAATTGTTGAATGAAACAGTGTGTGTTTAACTTCAGAAGCACTGTCAAACTGTTTTCCAAAGTGCCTAGTAATAGATTTTTGCTGCATAAAAACCAACACCAAGTCCCATTGACGGGCATATAAACAAAGACTGTTGTTGAAATACAAAGCTGTAGTTTTGGAGGGGTTTGGCTAGACTTGGCTCCAGGCTGCCGGTCAGGTTTGGTTCTGTTCCATCATGCCTCATTCTGGTGACCACTGTCCGAGGCATAATTTTCTTATGGATCAAGGAGTAGAGAAGGCAAACTAAGCCACGAAAACACTTTTAAACCCTGTGCTCAAGTCATATCTTCACCAAACCAGGTCATATAGCCAGGCCAGCACTGACGGAGTGGAGACATAGACCCGGGCCAGAGCGTGACCCGGGCCAGAGCGGCGCACCCCGGGCTGTGCGCAGGTACACGCCGCGGGGTGCGTAACGGGACCAGGGTCCCGTCCAGCACGCTGCTATGCCATCTGTCGCCACTCTGTATTTTGATGCCCACTAGACAGAATTCTACCCCACTCCAAGATATTTTGACCGTTTCGAACTTTATGGCCCTAAGTTGCTTGACTCTAAGAGTCTTTACGTGGAATTAGAGGAGGGAAAAAGAGTGGTCACATTATTATCAGAGACCACATAGTCGATAGAAGAGAAGGATATGGAGAGTGTCACAGTCTCCAGATAATACTAACTCATGCTGAAACAAATGCAGCTCAAGCAGGAGGAAGGAAAAGAAAGACGACAGATGCATAACATTGGCATTATTTTGTCTGAAAGTAACATCTAGGCACTAGTAGTAAATGGAAGATAGATTCTAAACGTTCCTGCTGTCTACAGAATTTACTTCATTATTTTATTATTGAGCACTTATGTTAATACAAGCTAATGTGAATCAGCATTTGCTTAATACTCATTTATCTTCTTAAGAGGCATCCTTGTTTATTTCAACCTGAAATGCTCTCTACTTCAGGCTGCCAGGTCGACCTAGTCTCTCAGAAGATACTAGGATTTATGTTTAAAGTTATCCAAGAGGAAGCATTCTCTGACATACAAACTTCCCTACACACACACACACACACACACACACACACACACACACACACACACTTCTCCTTTCTCTACCACCCTCTACCGCTGGCAGTGAGGAGAGTTAACATCCTCGTCTGTGCAAACTCTGTCTCACATCTATTCTTTTCATATCCTTTATCTTTTATCCCATTATACTGCAGTTTATTTACACCAGGGGGTCCCTCATAGCTCAGATGGTAAAGAATCCGCCTGCAATGCAAGAGACCTGGTTCGATTCCCGGGTCGGGAAGATCCATTGGAGAAGGGATAGGCTGCCCACTGCAGTGTTCTTGGGCTTCCCTTGTGGCTCAGCTGGTAAAGAATCTGCCTGCAATGAGGGAGACCTGGGTTCAATCCCTGGGTTGGGAAGATCCCCTGGAGAAGGGAAAGGTTACCCACTCTAGTATTCTGGCCTGGAGAATTCCATGGACTGTATAGTCCATGGGGTCACAAAGAGTCTGACATGACTGAGTGGACACTTTATTTACACTTATATCTTTCTAGTAGACTGTTTATTTCTCTTTTTATGGCCACTCCACACAGCACACCGAACCTTTATTTCCTGACCAGGGACTGAACCCAGGCCTCTGCACTGGGAGTGTGGAGTCTCAACCATTGGACCACCAAGGAAGGTTCAGACTGCTTGTCTCCTAAAGTCGGGGATTATGTTGAAATCATCTCCACATCACAAATGTCTAAAAAATGGAGTATAAAGAAAAAATAGTAATAAAATTGATTAAGTTACAGCTTCTCTACATTTTACTACTGACCTCACAGTGTTGTGATAAAGATTAAATAAGGTAATGGACTGAAAATACTCATCTGACACACACAGGACGGATATGAATATAATGAACACATATAGTGCATTACAGCACACACCAGCTTCTCATTGTCTAATCTGATTCTTGAAACTACCTGTTGGATAGACAGGAGAAACAGTGCTCTTATGTCCATTTTTTCAGATGAAGACACTGAGGCTTAGGAAAGTTGAACCAGTGGCTACGTTTCCCTGAGATAATGTGACTGCCTAAGCGGGCAGGGCTACAAAAATCCAATGCAGAGCGCTGCCGTGCACCCAGCTGCTGCATCACAGGAAAGGGCTCTGTCGGAGGGCAGGGTCACACTGACCAAAGGCTTGTTTTCCGTTCCTTTCAAAAGAAGAATTGCTTATTGAAAAGGATTATGTCCAGTTCCAAAACCAGCTTTATGATAACTAATGTAGATCTATTTAACACTATGTTTTCAGTTCTGGACAAAACCAGAGAGAAAAGGGCCTTTCACTAAGCCCTTTGTTTTGTTTGTTTCAAAATATAAATGAAAAAGAAAATAGCAATTGTTCTCTGTCCTTCCTGCTGGTTGGTCACCCCACACTCCTATTTCCTCAACTCTCCAAACCCCTTTAATGTCTTCCTGGTAGATCGTCGTCATAGAAATCTGCTGGAACTCTCTGACCGACCAAGTCCAGCCCTGCCTGTTCCTCTTTAGACTTCACCTGTGCCAAAGCTCTTCCCAGGAATCTGTACTTTTTGACTAAACAGGCAAAAGTGAATAGCAGTAGGAAAATTGATTGCTTTTATTTCTAATGCAAAAAGCAACTGCTTCCTTTTGTGTTGAAGCCCAAAGAATATGCAGAGATGGCTTTGTCAACAAAGTCAAGTCATCTCATATTGCCAAATGGCATAGCCCACTTCTGAGTTAATGAAGCATTTTGGTTTTTAATACTCTAGTGACTGAAAGAACTGTAATGAATCTCCCTGACTTGGATTTCAGGGCATGGACCTGCTAATCAATGGCATGGAAAAGTCACCTTCAAGGTTGTCAAAGTAATACATTGTACTCTATTTCTCCTGATATAGAAAACCACTCTCTTTTCTTGGTCAAGAGTGTATGGCTTGAATATTTGGGAGTCTATCAAAAGCTAAAAGAGTATCATTTTCACAGGGATTATTATCCATAGCCCATGAGATTGCAGTTCAAAATACCCAAATTTGAAACTGCACACCCAGAGAAAGAAGAAACTACAGTAAACATCGCAGGGTGTTCCTTGTCAAATGCACTGTTTTCTGTTCTGGTTGCAGTCGTGTGTTGGTTTAAAATTTTGAAATACAATAGAAAGCACTGCATCTGAAGAAACCCACAGCATGGCAGGTAGACAAGGTCGCCCTTCTGATTTGCGGCCCCGCGGGAAGAGGATGTACATTCCACAGCAGAAGTCCTCTGTGTGTCTGGGGGCTCGGGGACCTTCTTTTATCTCTCCTTCTTAATTTGCATTAGTGTTCCAGTTGAACAGTGTGCTTTCTGTTTAAGCTGACATACACATTTCTGGAGTCTGTTTGCAGCATAAAACTCCAGGGTGGAGATAGCAGTCCTGAGGAGACCCGGCAGTCTGACATGCTGCACTCACCACCACGTGCCATGTAAAGTGTGTCCTTAGCTACAGGGACAGCCCCGGTTTCTTTGCTGTCAGGTATATCTTTTATTTTTCTCCTTTCTTCTCTGCTCAGTAAACTGTTACTCCTCTCTTGAAACTTGGTAAAAATATCAGCTTTCTTGGAAAGTTTTTTCCAGTCTGTGGTTGTTCTTTTTCTTTATATTCTTATAGTTTCCTGAACATACCTATAACAGTATAATGTGCTCAGTCGCTTAGCCTCGTGTGACTCCTGGTAACGCATGGACTGTAGTCCACCAGACTCCTCGGTCCGTGGGATTTTCCAGGCAAGAGGCTGGAGTGGGTGGCCATTTCCTCTTCCAGAGGGCCTTTCCAGCCCAGGGATCGAACCCTAGTCTCTTGCATTTCCTGCACTGGCAGGCACGTTCTTTACCACTGAGTCCCTGGGAAGCCCAAAATATAACACTTATCACCTAATATAGAGTGTGTGTATATATATGTAAAATTGTGTGTGTGTGTGTGTGTGTGTGTGTGTATATAATGAGTGTGAACGTGTGTGTCTATGTACACACACATGCATATGTGTGTGTATTTTTCTTTCACCAGAGTTGAACTCTTCAAGGGCAAAGAGCGTCTCTGCCGCTGCTCCCTTTCCTGGAGCGCGTGGAGCAGAGCTGGCAGCGAATGCATGCGCAAGGAGACGTGCGCTGGCAGGGGACGATGATCAAAGTGTCTTGATAGACAGACTCTGGCTATGTTTGAACCACTCGTGAATCATTTTCCCCTCCTCTACTTAGAAAAGTATTTTTAGGATCTCTAATGTGTCTTTAAATAAAAAGTCACAGGGAACTTCCAGGCTTAACTGATTTACTAGCCAAAGTAGATTGAACCTGTGCAGGTCACAGCTTCCGAGGGATCTTTTAATAGCTGGTTAAATGCAAAAGGAGCCTACAGGCCCCAAGGTTCTTTGCAGGCAGATACATTTTCAGAAAAGTAATCCTCTTCTGAAGGGATGGCAAAGCTTAAATTATAAAACTCAAAGCATCGTCTGCTATTTAGTAGTGCTATTACAGCAGACAATCCTCAGGGGTGTATGGGTTTAGTCCAAAGGTTAGCTTAGTTGCTCACCGAGATTTAACTGCTCATGACTGCAGCATATTTTATTCTGACCACAGTCCAGCAGTGAGACCTCTGAGATCCAGCTGGAGGGCACACCCATCACTTTACCTCTCTGCGTGGCCACGTAGCCAGGCTGAGCAGGGGACTGAATGAGTCTGACCAGAATGTGAGGACCTGGCCCGTAGGCACAAGGTATAAACAAGCTACTCAGAAAATATTAGACCAAGTATGACCAACAAGGTCAGGGAGAAATGTTCATCCTTATAAATATTCAAAATTTGAAACTTAACAGTAACAAACCATGCTGATATGCCATTTTCCCCATCAAAAATGCACTTATTTAAAGGACCAGTGGTGTAAACTGAGCCCTACTCTATTCTGCATATCATATGAGCCTAGATTTGAGGGCAATGACAAGAGTCATGTTTGCATAACCTTGGATTCCACAGTTCAATTCCCAGAATCTCGCCTAAAGAAATAACCAGAGATATGCACCTAGACTTAATCATAAGGGTTTTTATTTAATGTTCTTATGATATAAAAAATTGTAAGTTACACTACATGCTCAAAATGAAGAATTTGCCTAAATAAATAGTATCGATTACTCAAATAAAATTTGATGTAAATAACTGTAAGAATCTGTAAAGACAAAAAACCTGAACAAGATCAATCCATTAGCAATATACAGCAATAGAGACAAGGTTTTTATTTATTTGCATCTTGCAAAAGGGGCTTCCCCAGTGGCAATACTGGTACAGAACTCACCTGCCAATGCAAGGGACATAGGAAACTTGGATTTAATGCCTGGGCAGGGGAGATTCCCTGAGGCAGGGCGTGGCAGCCCACTACAGCATTCTTGCCTGGAGAATCCCATGGACAGAGGAGCCTGGCAGGCTACAGTCCATGGGGTCACAAAGAGTCAGACACGACTGAAGTGATGGCAGACACACTCAGCACACACGCCAAGCAAGGGCAACGAGTCATGGTGGAGGGGAGTGGGGTCGATATGAAAGTAAATCATAATATAGAACTATCCATATAAAAATATAAGTGTATACAAGAAAAGGAAGACCAAGAAGAGAGGGATTAACTGTGCACGTAGAGGTGGAGTTCAGCGAAAAGGTTTCAGATAAAGTGATGATGTAGAGAGCTTTAGAAGTCAAAAGCTTTCTAAAAATGGGCACAGTGCTGGCATTTCAAATAGAGAAAGAGTGTACACTATGGTACAAAGAAAGAAGCCAGTTATAATCAGCGAGCGCAGGAAACTGCCATGGCTGGAGACGGGGAATGCAGAGCAGCGCACAGGCGGGTGAGGCTCAAAACATGGATGCTCACTGTCGCCACTCCCTCCGTCGCGCCCGAGTCCTTGCCCCCAAGGACCGTAGCTCTCCAGGCTCCTCTGTCAGCGGGAGCCTCCAGGCAGGAGTATGGAGTGGGTTCCATTTTCTTCTCCAGGCAATCTTCCCAACCTAGGAATAGAACCTGGGCCTCCTGCACTGCGGGAAGATTCCTCACCGCCTGAGCCCCAGGGAAGCCCGTTAGTCGTTGCTGGTGCTGAGTCGCTCAGTCGTGTCCGACTCCTCGAGATCCCACACGCTGCAGGACTCCAGGCCTCCCTGTCGATCCAGAACCCCCGGTGCTTGGCCAAACTCACGTACACTGGGTCGGTGATGCCATCCAACCATCTCATCCTGGGTCGTCCCCTTCTCCTCCTGCCTTCAATCTTTCCCAGCATCATGGTTTTTTCTAATGTGTCAGCTCTTCACATCAGGTGGCCAAAGTATTGGAGCTTCAGCTTCAGCATCAGTCCTTCCAGTGAATAGTCAGGATTGATTTCCTTTAGGATTGACTGGTTTGATCTCCTTGCAGTCCAAGGGACTCTCAAGAGTCTTCTCCAACAATACAGTTCAAAAGCATCAATTCTTTGGCATTCAGCCTTCTTTATGGACCAACTCTCACACCCATACATTATTACTGGAAAAACCATAGTTTTGACTAGACGGACCTTTGTTGATAAAGTAATGTCTCTGCTTTTTAATATGTTTTCTAGGTTGGCCATGACTTTTCTTCCAAAGAGCAAGCATATTTTAATTTCAGGGCTACAGTCACCATCTGCAGTGATTTTGGAGCTCAAGAAAAGAAAGTCTGTCACTGTTTCCATTGTTCCTCCATCTATTTGCCATGAAGTGATGGGACTGGTTGCCATGATCTTGGTTTTTTAAATGTTTAGATTTAAAGCAGTTTTTCCACTCTCCTCTTTCACCTTCATCAAGAAACTCTTTAGTTCCTCTTCATTTTCTGCCATTAGAGTGGAATCATTTGCATATCTGAGGTTGTTGATATTTCTCCTGGTAATCTTGTTTCCAGCTTGTGATTCATCCAGCTGGGCATTTGGCATGATGTATTCTGCATGTAAGTTAAATAAACAGACTGACAGTGTAAAGCCTTGGCATCGTCCTTTCCCAGTTTTGAACCAGTCCATTGTTCAATGTCTGATTCTGACTGTTGCCTCTTGACCCACATACAAGTTTCTTGGGAGAGAGGTATGGTGGTTTGGTATCCCCATTTCTTTAAGGAGTTTCCACAGTTGTTGTGATCCACAGAGTCAAAGCTTTAGCATAGGCAATGAAGCGGAAGTAGATGTTTTTCTAGAATTTTCTTGCTTTGTCTGTGATCCAGCAGATATTGGCAATCTGATCTCTGGTTCCTCTGCCCTTTTGGAACCCAGTTTGTACTTTTGGATGTCCTTGTTTCATGTGCTGCTGGAGCCTAGCTCGAGGTATTTTGAGCATGACCTTACCAGCATGTGAAATGAACACAGTTTTACAGTAGTTTGAGCATTCTTTGGCACTGTCCTTCTTTGGGATTGGAATGAAAACTGACTTTTTCCAATCTTGTGGCCACTGCTGAGTTTTCCAAATTTGCTAACGTATTGAGTGCAGCACTGTGACAGCATCATCTTTTAGGATTCTAAGTAGCTCAGCTAGAACTCCGTCACTTCCACTAGCTTTGCTCTTAGCAATGCTTCCTCGGCCCACTTGCTGTCACATTCTGGGATGCCTGGCTCTGAGTGAGTGAGCCCGCCGTGCTTGTCTGGGCCAAGACCGTTTGCACAAAATCCTTCTGTGTATTCTTGCCACTCCTTCTTAGTCTCTTCTGCCTGTTTGGTCTTTATTATGTCTTTCCTTTACTGTGCCCATCCTTGAATGGAACGTTCCCTTGATATGTCCAAGTTTCTTTGAAGATGTTTCCTGTTTTTCCCATTATATCGTTCATTTAAGAAGGCCTTATCTCTCCTTGTTATTCTCTGGAACTCTGTGTTCAGTTGAGTATATCTTTCCCTTTTTCCTTGTGTTTCTCTTCTCTTCTCAGCTATTTGTAAAGCCTCCTCAGACAACCACTTTGCCTTCTTGCATTTCTTCTTCTTTGGAACAGTTTTGGTCACTGCCTCCTGTACAGTGTCTCAAACCTCTGTCCATAGTTCTTCAGGACCTGTGTCCCCCAGATCTAATCCCATGAATCTATTGGTCACCACTACTGTAGTCCCAGGGGATAAGGGTGGGGGCTGGGGGTTTTTGGAGAGGGATAAATTGGGAGATTGGGACTGACATATGCACACTACTATATATAAGTTAGAAAACTAATGAGGACCTACTGTATAGGACAGGACACTCTACTCAGTATCTGTAAGAGTCTGTATGGGGAAAGAATCTAGAAAAGAAACGGACATATGCGGACATGTGTGAAATGTCCCTTTCTCACTTTGCTGTACACCTGAAACTAACACAGTATTATAAACTACATTTCAAAAAAAATTCTTAAAAATAAGGAAATAAAAATATTTTTAAAAAAGCTCTCATGTTGACTTAATTGTTAGATCAGCAAAAGAAACTATAAATGTAGGGGGAAATTTCTTCCCCCCAACACTAGGTTTTTCTAGGACTCAATTAAGAAGCAAAGCACATACTTATATTTAAAAAACCAAACCAACCAACCAACCAAACAAAGAAACAAAAAAATACCCCACAAAAAACAGCTTTTTCCAGGCCCAATAACCCTTCTCAGAATGGTCAATAATAACTGTACTGATTGTACTCACTTTACTGACAAAATGATCAGTAAAATAAAATTTAATTGTTGGTCAACCACAAGTAATAAAATTTTGTGATTCACTGGTATTTCTAATTTAGCTTTTAGAGTAAATTGGGAAACCTGTTAAGCTGCATTGCCAATTTGGTTCAATGAATGTGAAAAGTAAGGGGGAATAATCATAATAAAAAGAATATCTTTGTTAAAAAACTGCATTTTCTGACATTCCTTTTAAATGTCTGACTTTGTGATTAATGAGTAAGCTTTTTGTTTGAAGCTGTGGAATTGTAGTAGTTTCTCAGAGTATAAAGAACCAGCAATTTTTTTTAGAAATCAATATTAGGTTTTAGCTATATATTTTTTAAAATAGTGACTTTCTACCCTTGTAAGAACCTTTTATGATTTTTATCATCATCAATTATAGGTTGTAGAAAGTATGAAACGTACAGCTGAGCAACATTTATGACCTCTAGCTCCAGCCAAGCTTTCTTTGTCACAGTCTTTCATTTCCCAGCTAAAACCTCTACCCAATGAAAATTGTTAAATAAAAATAATGCTGCAATTAAACTAGCTTCAAAAAGTTGAAAGCGCCTGAAAGACATGCAGAGGTCTTTTCAGTGCAGTAACAGAAAAGTCCTGATGTGTACATTTTTTATTTTCATTAAAAAAAAAAATGTCTTTTGTGGGTTAGGAATTTATATTCTGTTTGAAAAAAGCTTATCTTTTCAGTGTTCAACTCTTTGTGGTGCTATATTACAATGTGCAATCATGTTCTAGATGGAAATTAAAGTCATTTTTTGAAAACCCAGCCAATTTACCTGCCCTTCACTGCTTAATACCATTAGGCAGTCACTTGCTTCATCAAAGACGTGTAAAAGCGATTGTGTCTAAAGCCCTTTGTGGAATCCAAAATAGAATACCAACAGCCAAAGAACAGCTTGTTCTTACATTTTAAAGAGTGGAATTCATTTGTGGAATGAGCTTCAAAACTAAATTTAAAAAAAAGAAACTTCTGTTAACATAAGCATGAAATAGTTCAGATCTAGAGTATTCTTAGACTGAAATAAGAACAGCTGGAAAAGAGTATTACAAATGATAAAGAGTTCAACTATCTGTGAGACACTGGAAATCACCGCTACTCTCAGGGTCAGAAGACTCTCCGGTTCTAACACTGGAAAGAATTTTGCTACTAGGATATAATTTAAATGCTGGGAGGTTGGCATCCAAAGACATGGGCTCCAATCCTAAATCTAGTAATTCCAGTTGTGTAATTTGAATGTAAACAAATTATATCTAGAAATCTCAAATTAATTCCTATATTTAATTAATGATTATCATAGATTTTAGTTGCCGACTGGAAAAAATGCACAACGTGGGTTAAGTTTCATTAGGAGTAAAACGAGGATGAAAGCCTGGGAATCAGAATTATACATACCTCTGAGATCCTTCTCTGAAGAGGTGTGAAGAGAGGTCAGTATACACGTGATTTTGGTGAAAGGAAATACATACACCTAACGCATACTTTTTGCAGGGAGTTGTTGCTAGTCACGAGGAGCAGACATCACTGTGAAGGATTTTGGTACTTTTCTAGATAAGAAGAGATGCAAGAATTTGGCTCGTAAAATCTTCTGAAAATATCTACCTAAGTGAAGATACGTTCTGCCAGCTTTTCCCAGAGCACAGATGCCTCATTCCTGAGCTCCACCGTGAATTCCTTTCAGAGGATGCTGGAGGTCAGGAGTTGCAGGGGATCATGATTTAATTCTTGTGGAGGTGGATGGAAAGTGCCAATCTTTAGTTGGCAACTTCATAAAGTTATCCAAGCAATGAAACAGTTTGATGCTTGGCAAAGTAATTGAAGTAGTTACTTTGTAATTACTTTGAAGTAATTGACAAAGAGTAAGGACTTGCCTGAAGTGCAGGAGACCCAGGTTCGATCCCTAGCTTGAGAAGGTCCCCTGGAGAAGGAGATGGCACCCACTCCAGTCCTCTTGCCTGGAGAATCCCATGGACAGAGGGGTCTGGTGGGCTACAGGCCATAGGGTCCCAAAGAGTCAGACAGGACTGATCGACCAGCATTTACTTACCTAAGGACACAATATGTGTTAGTTGGCTAATTAATCATGTAAACCTGGACAATGAGAATACATTGTCTTTTCATCATCAAACACTGTGTTCGAGCACCTGATTTTAGGTGTCCCTCAAGCCCATAAAGTACATATTATCTCTAGTAAAGAAATAAAAACTGCGGCACACAGAGATACAGGCCATTTTCCAAAGGATACAGAAAGCCATGGTTTAGTCCCACATCTGTGCAATTCACAAATACATGCTTGTGAATACCTTCACAAGCAATTCACAAATACATTTTACCATGTTGCTCTCAAAGGTACATAATAGTCCTGTGTCTCAGAACAACTTATTTCAAAACTGAATGATTCTTGTTCTGGATACGATGGAGTAAACATATTCTAATCTAAAAGCTGATTTAAAAAAAACAATGATCCCAGTCCTGACAAACACCATATTACCTCCCTTCCAGACTATATAGGTCAACTTTTCCTTTTTATGAATCTGGTCAAAGTAGAAATGTCAATCTTACCACCTGTCAATATATTGCTATAGAAATAATTTATATAGCAAGCAAACATGGGTTCCAAATTGTGATATCTTCTCTCAAGGTCTCAAGAGGCCCCATAATATTTGCCAATTCTATAGACACCAGTGCTCTAGCTCCCAATTTCTAGAAAATAGCCAAGAAATAAACTTAAGTTGGCTCTTATCCTGGGGTTCATAGAATCCTTGGATAGGGTTCATTG
>SJYQ01004954.1:2155842-2207872 GCA_006410935.1 Redunca redunca
CATTGGTTTCTTTTATAATGCTATTCACTTTGTTGTATGCATTTGAAAGTATTATTCTTCAAAATAAATTTCAAACTGTCAAACACAACAAGAGCACTGGATAAAAAAAACAAAACCAAGAACCTCCTATATCAAAGGTCAGAGCACAGTAATCCTTATCACCCAGCCCAGGTAACTCCAAACAATGGAAAGGTAGTCTTTAAAAAGTCACTAATAATTGATTGATTACATTTTATTGATTAATTCATATTTATATATTTGCCAAACACAGTGGAATTATTCTTGTAATCTTTAGCAATCAGCATAAGTTGGACCTGGCAGTTTTAGGCTTGACTTACAGCAGAAAATAAAGTCTAGTATACCCTTCAGCCATTCCATCATTAAGGGCATTTCCATAATTTCAGTAATTAGAGGTGGGATTATTAAGTAATTCTAGGACACAAAGCAGTCATATCATTTATCTTTTGCTAAAACATAATATACTTGAATCTTTGGTCAAAAATTCTTGATAAGACTTTGATCTTTGAGTAGGTTGCTACAAATAGCATTTATTTCACTCCTTTTTATGGTTGGGTAACACTACGTTGCATCCATTGAACTGTCCAAATCATCTCTTTACTAAGCTTTATCTTTTTCGCCTTTGTTTGGAAGCACTCAGTGACCCCTGCCGTCTACAGCATAGAGCCCAGTCTCTTTCTTGAGCATCCAGACGCCTTGTAGTCTGGCCCTCCTGGTATCCATCACCTTCATCTCCTTCATGTCCACCTCCATGTAGATGCCTCCATGTAGACACTGTCATTCATTACACCTTTAAATCCCCATGACACTGTTCTGGTTATGCATTTACTCCAGCAGCATGGAAGTGTGTCTTCTACCCTCCACATTTATCTGAATACAAAGCTTAATTCATCATAAGAACAAAGCTACAAGTCATATTTATAGAATACCTCCAAATTCTTAAAACACATTCCATTGATTTTCCACCTCGTGGTTTTTGATCCTCATCAAGCTATAGTAGATAGGACCGATTTTAGTTTGACCAACTTACAGATAAGAAAAGTGATTCAAAAAAAGGTTATGAGTGCAACAGTGAGTTTAAAAAACAAAAAGCAACTAAAATTTTTGAGTCATTACTCTTTCCCCATTATGCCATGTATTCCACCAGCTAAAACTTAACTAACACTCAGGAGGCTAGAATTCCAGAAACTGAGCAAGTGGCAACCCCATTCTCCCAATGGAAATGTGCAACACTCTCCCGCCGGGTGAGCAACGTGCCACTAGGATTCTCAGGCACAGATGCTCTGCCGTGGAACCGACTGCTGCCCCTGGAAAGCACAGGGCCCGCAGTCTCTCGTTTCACCCCATCTCCCTGCCAAGCTGAAGGCTACTGTTGACTTAACACCCTCAGCTTCCGGTTGCTTCTTGGACGGCTTTGCACGATGGTAGACTAAACGTGCCCAACCCAGGCTATGTACTGGGACTCGCTGAACCCCGAGACTGTCAGGAGAGCTGGTGTCAAATGGAACACGATGAAATCTTGTAAGAACTGAAGGGACCAGAAGCACTGCAGGTGGGCTACAACGGCAGAGAAAACAAGAAAAATTTTACCGGTGAGAGAAAGAAAGAGGAAAACTCACTATGAAGAGACAACAGAAAAGCTGGCGCTCGCCTCAGGCAGCTCTTCTGACTGAAGGATCCTTCACACAGTCGGCGGGAAGCCTGCTCCACCGCGGCTTCTGAGAGGCCCGTTGGGTTATTCTTAGACTGACACGCATATTTTCACATTTTACATATTGAACGTGAATGGGTATTTTTGTCAAAATTGCACAGACAATAACTATCTACCATTTGCAAATTCATAGAAAAACTTACCTGTTTTGAAAATTCTTGTCTGAATGAGAGCCACCATCTATTTTTCTAGCTTGCTAATATTAGGAAGTTTGGTATTCTGACTGTAAATAAATATCCGAATAGCACAGGGTGTGGAGGAGAGGAGAAAAACATGGCGTTTCCTAAGCTCCCAGGATGAGCTCAGACCTTTACCCAGATTGTATTTTATTTGGTGGCAAACTTAAAAGTAGATCTTTCAGACTACATTTTGGAAATAAATAACTGGAGAGTTGGAAGGATTAAGCAATAAACCCAAGACCTCTCTACCAGTAGGCGTCTGGCCGAGAGCTGCGCTGGGCGCGCTTTACTCACAGCAGCTGCCTTTCCCACTTGGCGCAGCACCTGCCACATATCCGATGATCACAGGGTAATGAAATTTCTTTCAATATTTTTCTGATATATGAAAAAACGAATGAAAGTAAGAAAAACCTACAGAGAGATATGTATCTTTGTAGAAAAGTTAGAGGAAAAAAAAGGCTTATCTCTTAAACGTGCAAAATTTGTATTCTTGCTTCTCTCAGCAGTGAAGAGAGTCATTGCAAAGTTATTAAACCGCAAAGATCACATGCGTTTCTCTCCAAACCACGAGACATGAGAAGTAAGATACGCGGGTGAGGGCAAGTTCTCCATCATCTCTGGAAAGAGACTAAGCAGCGCTCCCCCGACTGCAGGGCGGACGCGCCAGGGAAAGCCGGGGCTCTCCTCCGCGTCTTAGACGCCGGCGTCGCGGCATGCCCTCTGCCAGCAGCGGCGCCGGGACAAACTGGCTTCCTGCTGGGATGGAGCCGTGCCACCTCAGCCCGCGAAGCTGCGCAGCTTTGGTCTTTTCTCCTGTTCTTCTTACCTTAATGACTCGAGGGAAGATGGATGTTTCTGTTTTTATCTAAACTAACCCCTTGCTCATATTTCGTCTTTAAACTCTTTTCTTTTTCTGATCGGTGTCGGAATTCCAAGGAGATGGGATCCATAGCACTGCATATACAGTAAATATGCTCTTATCCCTGGCATTGAGCAAATACTGTTGTTTGTTTACTTTTGTCGTTTATTTTTTATTGGGTTGTTGTTGCTCTACAATGTTGTACAACACAGTGAATTAGCTCTATGCATACACATATCTCCTCCCTCTCACAGTGATTAAAATGTCAAGATCTGGAATCAGACTCAGGAGGGCCAAATTCCAGCTCTGCCATAGGGCAGTTATGCATTAGAGCGAAGTAAACTTTTTTTGGCCTCAGTCTCATCTTTAAAATGGGATGAGTCATAATAGTCTCCGTATGCCCACACACGGTGTTATTTCCGGGATTAAAGGATGTGTGGCTTGTACTTAACTCAGTGCTTTTCGCGTGAAAATCATCTAGGGTCATTGTTGCTGTGGTTCAGTTGCTGCGTCACGTCCAGCTCTTTGTGGCCCCGTGGGCTGCAGAGTCCAGGATTCCTTCTCTTTCACCACATTCTAGACCTTGCTCAAACTCATGTCCATCGAGTCAGTGTTGCCATCCAACCGTCCCCTCCTCTATCACCCCCTCTCTTCCTGCCCTCAATCTTTTCCAGCTTCAGGGTCTTTTTCAATGAGTCCACTCTTCCTATCAAGTGGTCAAAGTACTGGACCATTATTATTATTGGTTTTCATCCAATTATCCATTTAAACACTCAGAAGAGTTCAGGAAAAGAAAAACTATATGTATCTCTTTGAAATGTGATTAGTGTCTCTCTGGGAAGGTCAGACTTGGCTTTTCTGTATCTTACCTCTCAATAGGTCTGGTGTGTGTGTTTTTTTCAACCTAATTCATCCTCTCTGAAATTGGATCCCAAGAGTGCAGGAGGATATTCACCAATTTCATTTCAGATGAAATGGAATTGAGTAGCACAAATGATGATACACTGTAAATGCCCAAGGATTCTGCATATTAATACAGCCACCAACTTCTTCATCATAGAAGTGGCAATGACCTCACTGAAGGTCAATTAATCTCCATATAAGGATTAATTTTTTTATATGTTTAATATAAAATATTCCACAACCACAAGATTCCTATGAGATCAATATTATAAGGTTAAAGCAAAAGGCAAATTGTTCGGAAAATTCAAGAAAAGAGCTATAGTAGCCAGGTCTAGACGTCAATATCTAGAAGCTCAGTAGCAAGGGGAAAGCTGATCGTCAGGCTCTGCTTGGCAGGTAATCACCTTTTTGCTGTGTCTTCACATTCTAGAGAGAGAATGTTGGTGTCTCTCCCTCTGCTTATCCTAAGGGCACCAGTCCTGAGAAATTAAGGTCTCACCCTTATGATCATGTTTAACTTTCGTTATCTCCTGCAATCACTACGCCCAAATACTAGGTCATGGGAGTCAGGGGTCCAACATATGAATTTTGAGGCAAACACAGTTTAGTCCATAGCAAGGACATAGCTCTGAAAATTTTTGATTTTGAAAATTAAAAATAAAAAAAGGAAAATTTTAGAACTCAGATATATATGTGCCTGAAGGGAATAGAAGAACCTGGTCTTTATGAAACTGGAATTGGTAACCAGAAGTAGCAGACTAGCAGAGATAACTGAAAGGCAACAGGAGGCAGAAAATGCCGTCAAGACTAAATGTGCAATCCAGGGACTACGGATTACCTAAGTCATTCTGGTAGACTTGACTCCTAAAACTTCCACTCTAACAGAGGAGTTATTGTGACGAATGCACTCTCCTTAAGATTTAGTGGTTGTTTAAATTGCAGATTTTCAAGAAGAGAATTTCAGGAATAATTTTAAGATCAATTTAACATTTTAGTACTTGGTGTGAGGAAGGGAGTGGAAAGAGAGGCAAGTAGATAATTGGAAAATAATAAAGAAGGGAGATAATAAGATATGGACAAGTCAAAAGAACTCAGGAAGAAAATTTTTTAAAAAGTAAGTGGTTTAAGAAAATTAGCTGAGGAAACGGTAGAAATCCAGCAAATAATAACAGTTTGCAAGAGAAAAGCAGGCTGTTACCTCAGGAATAGCACTTGTGACATTACCTTATTAAGAGATGATCTAAGTAATGTTAGAGTCGGGAGAAGAACAAAAATGCTAAAATGATAAAGGAGGCCAAGGAACTATTCCATAGCAGTGTTAAAAGTCTTGTTTCATTCTATCTCATAAGCTACTTTAAGGAACAGTCCTTGTCTTGCGTTTCCTGTTGTGCCGAGAGCACCTTGTGAGCAAATGGTTCCACAGACACCGGTGGATCATCGAATTCAGTAAACATGGATCATGTCCTTCTTACCTACCAGACACTAGGCTAGCTGCTAAGGATATAAAGACAAATGTGTCTTAGTGTCTGGCCTCAGAGGCTTGTTAACTCAAAGAGAAATATAGATACTCAATATTTATTCCTGAAATAGAAGCACGAGTCATCTGCAGACGCGAACTGTTGAACGGCACAGGGAACTGTGCTCAGCGCTCTGTATGAGCTAAACGGGAACGGAATCCAGAAAGGAGATGCTTGTAGACACACAGCTGATCCCCTCTGCTCCGCCGCAGAAACTAACACAGCGCTGTAAAGCGGCTACAGTCCAATAAAAGAAGAGAAAAAATATGCAGTGTTGAAGAGGGGCTGAAGGTTCTGATTATGGAGAAAAGATAAAATTTTAAAGTGGAAATGGACACTTCCATGTCCACTTAAATTTGTTGACATGAGGTGACGCCCTTCTCCGTATCAGTATGAAATAATTCTAACCCTATACCAGTGTCTGCAATCTTCAGTGGCTATTTACTTTTCAGATTTCCTACAAACGGGTTTTTTCTTCTAGTTCTTCTGTAAGCGAGATTCTTTCCTCATTTTCCGACCTTCATGCATTGTGCAACCTGACAGTAAGGACATTGAAGAAGAGCTGAATTTCTCCCCACGGCAGAGCTGTTCTGGGGCAGAGAGTTTAATGACGAGCCCTGGAGGTGCTTTAGTCTGAAAATGTGGAGAGAGTAGCTTGGCGGATCATTCTTATTACTTGCTTTAATGGAGTATCATGTTCTCTTTCTTCTCTTTTGAGGTGAAACTCAGAGGTATTTCAATTGCAGAACTCCATAGCACTATTTGTGTGTTTAAATCCAAACCACTCATTCTAATTTCATCCCTGAAAGAACTAATCAGAACTCTACAGGTTCTTTCTAAGGCTATAAGGATGTGAAACAAAAAGCAGGAAGTAAGGCCATCCAGTTTAAGCACAGGGCCACTTTTTAAATCAATTCAATTTCTACCAAAATTTCTCATCATAAAATTTCTGCCTGAAAGAGTCCAGCAAAAAATGCAGTCCCTGCCAGCTTCCTGTGACACAGCTCAGGTTTACAGCTCTCCTCCAGAATTTCAGCAACCTTGGCTAAATCACCAGATGGGTCTGAAAGGATGTCATTACAGTGTCCTTGTGGGAGTTGCCAAATAGATGTCAACAAAAGCTTTGTTTTTTATCCAGACCAGTCCACACTGAGAAGTTCAAAATCTAAATCTCACTGCTGAAAAATCTGCAGCTAGAAAATAACTCCCTGCCCCCCCACCCCCAGCCCTGAAGCCGCGCCCCCTCTGTGCTCTCTCTCTGTCTCATTTTTCTTTTTAAGGAAGAAGCCCATGCTATTTAAACTTTAGGCTTTATAAGAACAAAATATTTTAAATGAGTTACAATTTCAAAAGTTATCTTATGGGACAGAAGCTAAATGAGAGACACTGAAGAACAGCAGCATTTTGGGCGGCTGACGTCTCCGGTCACTTAAAGCTGTTCGTTTGCGTGTCGGGGTGTGCCTCCGCAGTTTCCCCCTTTTGTGTGCTATCCCCTTTGTCTTGTATTTGTTCCATGAAACAGACGGTGGGTCCTTCTCTGAGAAAAGACAAATCCGCATGACCAGTTTCTGGCACTGTTGGAAAGCTCTGTCTTCTGGATTGCAATAGTATCCCCCCAGCCCCAAAACTAGCTCTGCAGAAAGCAGGGCACGGGCATTTCCAGGAGGAAACCTGTTAGGTTATAACTGTGTCGGGCAGGCCACCTGGGTTGTCAAATGGCCCATCTGTTCGTGCTGGCAGTCTCTGTGAGAGGCAGGAGTGGGTTCTGCTAAATGGAATGTTCCACACAGCCTCCATGATCATCGAGAGAAGAGACACCAAACGGCTCCCCCACCCCGGGGCCCCTCTGCGCGAGAACACTGGTGTAGCGGGGAAGGGCGTGCGGGCAGACGTCCTCGGCGGGACCGAGCAAGCAGCGTATTTGCAAAGGATGCTTCCGGTCAAGCTTGACAAGTGCGGGGTTGGAGTAAAGACACACAGAACGCTGAGCTGCGAAGGAGCAAGCAGAGAATCGCGCTTCTGAGGAACAGTGTTAGCCTGTCATTGTAGTTCCGTATGTGGGAAATAAAATATTGCCTCCGTATCAATCAGCAAAGCATGTCACAGGCATCAGTGATTGCAGCCGCCTCCAAAGGTGAGTGGGTGAGACCTGAGGGAGCTCAGGAAGGAAAAAAATCCCTGCCAAAAAAAAAAAAAGAAAAATCCTGCCGTCTAGCAGCCATTGGACGGCAGCCAGTCCCTAAGGTGAGCCCTGGGGAAAGTCAGGAGGTGACAACACAGGATACCAGCCCTGGATCGCCAAGGTGCATGTCACAGGAATGATTCTGGTGAGCCAGACTCGCCCACGTTCCCATACAAAGGAAAGCACTAGCGTCCCTAACTTGAGGCACCTGGTTTTCATTTGGTGAGAGTACTCTTTTGTTCCTCCCACCCGTCCTTTGTGGCAAAACTCCCACACACGCCAGCGCCTCTGTTCAGCCCCCAGAGCGGCTCTTCCCTTACTTGAGATGCTGCTGCCCAGACTTGAAGTCTTCAGTGTATTTGCTGACTCAAACACAGCTCTCATTTTTTTAGGTTGTGCATATTTTGGATTGGCCAAAATTTTGTTCAGGTTTTTCCATAAGATCCCCAAACAAACCTTTTTGGCCAACCCAATGTATTTTAGTCAATATATGTATTGAGCAATTTAGCCACAATAATTGTACTGTAGTATGTCCCTCACTATCTAAGCTCAGAGAGAAAGCCTAAATCCACCTTGACCTGAAAACCAGTGCTTTCCTTTCATGTCACAATTTCTCAAGAGAACTTGTAGCCCCTCAAGAGGTTTCTCGTGTCCAGGACTGGTGGGTGGCAAGGCTGTCCACAGCAACTGGGGTGGACATTTGGAGGATGTCTCAGAGGCCTGATGTCCCCACCCTGGAGGATGTCCCAGAGATCTGATGTCTCCACACTGGAGGATGTCTCGGAGGCTCTGGTTTCCTTCCCCTTTTCCATTTAATCTCCTGACAGAGGTCCTTCTCACCTCTCCTTCCTCAAAGACTCAAATTACTGTTTCAGTTTTGGCCTTCATCTGCACCTGCTAACTCTCTTCTCTATTTCAGTATTACCTAGACTTTGAGAGAGAAGAACTTACCTTACAATCTTATGCTCACTTCAAGTCTTTCTTTTTATCCCTTACAGCAAACACTCCTTTAAGAATTTCTTTCAGCTTTTGAAAGAAAGAAAGTGGTAGTTGCTCAGTCATGCCCAACTCTGTGTGACCCCATGGACTGCAACCCACCAGGCTCTTCTGTCCATGGGATTTTCCAGAGAGGGATACTGGAGTGGGTTGCCCTTTCCTTCTCCAGGGGATCTTCCCAACCCGGGGATCAAACCCAGGTCTTCTGCATTGCAGGCAGATTTGGCCTTTGCATGGGCTTAACAAGAAACTGACTCACTGCTAACCACTGGCAGAAGTGTTGAAATTGTCTCCTTTAATTATTTTTAGGAGATGTCAGAGGACGAGATGGTTGGATGACATCACCGACTCAATTGACACGAATTTGAGCAAACTCCAGGAGTTGGTGATGGACAGGGAAGCCTGGCATGCTGCAGTCCATGGGGTTGCAAAAAAATCAGACACAAATGAATGACTTCACTTACAGCCAGAGAGAAAATATGGACATAGGTTTTACAAGGCAGTATTGCTTCTTAGCCTTAGGTAGAGTTGGGAAGATTAATATATTCACTCATACATACATATGGATTACAGTGTTTCCTGAATAATGTAATATACTAGCTTCTTGCAGTCTTACTTCTGTGCCTAACTCAATGGTTAATAATGAAAGTGTGTAGCAGAGGAATGTGTCCTCATTTAGCGGCTGGAATGAAAGTAGAACCCACTTTACTTTGCACAGTGTACAGAGAAGAAGAATGCAGGGCTTTCTCTCACTCTTTCTATGTTGATGTGTGGCAAAACCAATACAATATTGTAAAGTAAAAATAATAATAATCATAATAAAAAATAAATAAAAAGTATATCTCATCTCTATGTATTTTATATATTTCATAACAATATTTTTATGAAAAATTTTTACTGATGCAGCAGAGTCCATGGAAGGCAAACGTTGGCTCCCATTATTGAAAAAGAAGGCAGTTTCTTCCAGAATAAATTTTTCAATGAGCTAAAAACATTTGGTTTCAGAAAAAATACCAATTTTTGTCCAGAAAAGAAAGAAAAAAGTGTACCTCAGATTCAAAGGATCTAACGGCAGAAAGCCATTGGAACTGAAAGGGAACTACAAAATGGAACCAGAAAGGAACTGAAGAGCCTCTTCATCAGAATGAAAGAGGAGAGTGAAAAAGCTGGCTTAAAACTCAGCATTAAAAAAATGAAGATCATGGTATCCAGTCCCATCACTTCATGGCAAACAGATGGGGAAAAAGTGAAAACAGTAACAGAGTTTATTCTCTCGGGCTCCAAAACCACTGTGGATGGTGACTGTAGCCATGAAATTAAAAGACACTCACATCTTGGGAGAAAAGCTATGACAAACCTAGACAGCACGTTAAAAAGCAGAGACATCACTTCTCTGTCAAGGGTCTGTCTAGTCAAAGCTATTGTTTTTCCAGGAGCTGTGCATGGATTTGAGAGTTGGACTATAAAGAAAGCTGAGCACTGAAGAATTAATGCTTTTGAACTGTGGTGTTGGAGCAGACTCTTGGGAGTCCCTTGGACTGCAAGGAGATCCAACCAGTCCATCCTAAAGGAGATCAGTCCTGAATATTCAGTGGAAGGACTGCTGCTGAAGCTGAAAGTCCAATACTTTGGCCACCTGATGTGAAGACTGACTCTTCACATCAGGAAAAGAACCTAATGCTGGGAAAGACTGAAGGCAGGAGGAGAAGAGGATGACACAGGATGAGGTGGTTGGATGGCATCACCGACTTGCTGGGCACACGTTTGAGCAAGCTCTGGGAGTTGGAGATGGACAGGGAGGCCTGGCATGTGACCAGTCCAGGGGCTCACAGAGCGTCAGGCAGGACTGAGTGGCTGAACAACAGTGGAGGACAAAGCTGTTGCTCAGACCTGGAACCGATGCACTCTCCTTTGCAGGCCTCCTAAGGGCTTTTCTGGGGCTCCCCTTGCAGCTCAGCTGGTAAAGAATCAGTGTGGGAGACCTGGTTCGATCTCTGGGTTGAGAAGATGCCCGGGAGGAGGGCATGGCTACCCACTCCAGGATTCTTGCCTAGAGAATCCTCATGGTCAAAGGAGTCTGGTGGGCTACAGTCCATGGGAACTTCCCTGATGGTAAACAATCTGCCTGCAATTTGGGAGACCTGGGCTGGGAAGATCCCCTGGAGGAGGGCATGGCGACCCACTCCAGTGCTTGCCTGGAGAATTCCATGGCTAGAGGGCCTGGTGGGCTGCGGTCCGTGGGGTCACAGAGTCAGACAGGACTGAGCGACCAACACTCTCACACTGATGCGGCTCACGGCCCACCGGAAGTCAGATCCTCTGCCATCTTGGGCCCAGCTGGTTCTAACCAGTTCTTGTTGTTTCCTCTTTGCAGCTTCCTCTTGCACTTAGATGAGAGGGAGGAGCAGAGGCATAACACTGGGGCAACAGCCTTGGCGGCTGAGTCTTTATCCACATCTGTGGCAACACGGTGTCTTTATCATAAACTCCTCATCCGAATAGTTTTGAAGCCAGCAGGCTCAGTTTCCTTCAGTCTTCAACTGACTGTGAGATGTTCAAGAGGAAGATTTGTGTTAAGGACAGATTCCTGTAAACAGTTA
This sequence comes from Redunca redunca, assembly GCA_006410935.1. Classification (NCBI taxonomy): domain Eukaryota; kingdom Metazoa; phylum Chordata; class Mammalia; order Artiodactyla; family Bovidae; genus Redunca; species Redunca redunca. Next base: position 2,166,808 of record SJYQ01004954.1, read on the forward strand.
TCTCTTCTGAGATAAGGGGGATAAGCATACAGGATCAGAACAAGGGTCCTGACACAGTTCCACTTAGCCAAGGACTTAACCTCAATTAACAAACACTGCAGTCTATCCCTTAACAGACCTCGGAGCTAAGGCTGAAAAACTGTGAGAACGCAGGATGGGGTGGTTGAATGGCTCACTGACTTCCTGGGCATGACTTTGAGCTTATAGCGAATGCTGGCCTGTGTCAGCCGGATCCCCTCTTCAGAGTCAAGACTTCCCATAACTCTCAGGAATTTTGACTGTGCCCACTCAGATATCCATCCCCCTCTGCAGGAGGTGCATGCCTCCACTGAGGCCATATCCTGTGGGCAGCCAAGACCTGCGGAGAACGGACACAATGCTTGTTCCATGTCCCTCAGTAAGGAAGGGCGTGAAGTCAGAGCCGTGCCGTCGAGTACGCTCTTTGCGACCCCGTGGACTAAACGGCCCACGGGGTTCTCCAGGCCAGAACACCGGAGTGGGTAGCCTTTCCTTTCTCCAGGGATCTTCACAACCCAGGGACTGCACCCGGGGCTCTCACGTTGCAGGCGGATTCTTTATCAACTGAGTCAGCAGGGAAGCCCAGTGAAAGTGAAGAGCCTCAGTCGTGTCTGACTCTGGGACCCCACGGACTACACAGCCCAGGGAATTCTCCAGGCCAGAACACTGGCATGGGTGTCCTTTCCCTTCTCCAAGGGATCTTCCCAACCCAGGGATCTAACCCCGGTCTCCCGCATCACAGGCGGATTCTTTACCAGCTGAGCCCCCAGGGAAGCCCCAGAGTACTGGAGTGGGTAGCCTATCCCTTCTCCAGGGAATCTTCCCAACCCAGGAATCGAACCGGGGTCTCCCACATTGCACGTGGAGTCCTTACCAGCTGAGCTACTAGGGAAGCCCTCGCACCCCCTCTCAGAGCACCCATGAGATTGGCGGCGGCCTCCTTGCTACCAGTTTCATTTCCGTTTCTCCCTCCGCAGCCTCTTGTGCGCTCATAGGTTTTGTTCCTGAAGGAAGTCCCTGGTAAGCTTCGGGCATGTCTTCATCTCAGGGTCTCGCTTATGGCAGAGTGATTTCTGTGCATATATCTAATATAGTCCACGGTTCAGTTCAGTTCAGCCGCTCAGTCGTGTCTGACTCTTTTCGACCCCATGAATCGCAGCACGCCACGCCTCCCTGTCCATCACCATCTCCCGGAGATCACGCAGACTCCCGTCCATCCAGTCAGTGATGCCATCCAGCCATCTCATCCTCTGTCATCCCCCTCTCCTCCTGCCCCCAGTCCCTCCCAGCATCAGAGTCTTTTCCAATGAGTCAGCTCTTCACATGAAGTGGCCACAGTACTGGAGTTTCAGCTTCAGCATCATTCCTTCCAAAGAAATCCCAGGATCTCCTTGCAGTCCAAGGGACTCTCAAGAGTCTTCTCCAACACCGCAGTTCAAAAGTCCACAAACTGATGCAAAGCTCAGCATCATCAGTTTGCACTCTCCAGCCCTACCTTCTTGGGACAAAATGTTCTGAATTTATTATGTTCTTCATACAATCTTGCTGGTTCAGCCCAATAGGGGAAAGACAAAAGGTCATATTTATCGTCATAAATAATTCTTTCTGGTTTCTATGCCTGGTCTGGGCCAGATGTAAAGAGGCCAGTACTCTGCCAAAACTGGAAATCAACTTTTACTTTTTCTTTGTGATAATTAGAATACATAAAAACATATCAGCCAATTTGAAAAAACTGCTGACACTTTGCTTATTTTCTGCTTCAGTAACCCTTATTAAACAGCAGTCCTGCTGTACACGAATAATATTTGTTTTATTTGGAGGACCTTACAATTCTTTATCTAAAATTCATTGTGTACCTGGTCTCACCTGTACTTCCTGATAGCTTTTTATGAGAATAAGCTAGCTCAAGAATTATGGGCTGCAAAGAAACATTGAGAATAATACCAATATTTCTGTGATGAAAAATAAATATTCCAGGGTCCATTTCTCTAAAGAGTCTCTACCTAGATGACAGGATCTTAGCTAATATAAGCTTGCAAAATGATTGCCTCAAATTACTTCCCAAATTCAGTAAGACTGTGCTTATGAAAACTCCAACAGGAAAATACTGGCCGCTCTCATTGCCATATCATGAGTAGGCTTTCAGGGTATTTTTTCTGAAACAGCAAGGACATATGTACCCATCTTTTTTTCATCTATTCACTGCTATTATCTAGGGTAACTATTAATAAAATGCCCAGTATTAGAAACTAAACATTGAAAAAGAGATACAAGTACACTTTTCTAAACAAGTCCCAGTGAATCCTCTGTATCCGGGTCTCTAATATGTAAAGAGAAGCAAAACTGCAAACTTGCAAACTTATTGCCCTCTACATTAGGTCTATGCCAAAGCTCTGTAAGACAGATGTAGTGAATCAAAGTGGAAAATTCACATGTAAATGCCACTGGCTTAACAACACTTTTTTTCTTTTTTTTTGGCAGAGATTCCAGGCCAAAATAGAAACCAGTTTTCCTCGGAAGGAACTTTGGTATGGGAGAGCATGACTTCTCTGAGACATACTGTGACTGCGAAAGACAAAAAAAGAACAGAAAGCACCTTTTGCAGCGTCGTGCTCTGTCCTTAAGAAACAGAGATCTCACTGCCATCTGCCACCGCAGCGTGGCCTTACCACGAAGACTTCCAAGGACCCACTGATAGAAACTACAGCTCCAGGAATAGGCACATCTAAAATAGTGTTCCACTCCTGCATTCTGAAAACGTTTGGAAATGCCATGCTGCTATTTCTTTTTTTCCTTTTTGCAAGAAAAATATGTTAGAATAGGAACAACACATGCTATTCTCCAGAGTATTGGTGAATGCCAAGAAAAGTGCCAAAAGAAATGTGGAATCATAGAACTCTGTATCTCCAGAAGACTCTTTACCCACAAAACTATGTAGGGTTGTCTTGCAGGCAGAAGGTTTCCACTTTTTTTTAAAAGAAATCTGTACGAAAACAGGTGCCTTCCCATGTTGTGCATTTCAGAGGCACCAGGGAGTCCCTTCTCCCTTAACACCTTTTCCTCTTTATTGCCTTGATTTCTTAAATAAAAAGGAAAACAGAATTCATTTAAAAATAACTAAAGGGTAAATAGGAAAACTATCTTTGAGCTCTTCTTGTGGGCTAGAATTCAACTTGGAATTCTCTCACAATTTATCTCACTTACTTCATTAAGAGGAACAAACATCAGGTAATGTGGTCATGGGTCATGGGTCACATGCACGACCTCATATCTTTATTCATTCGTTTATTCAGCAAATGTTTATTGAGCACCACCTTTGAGCTAGGGACCATGTTTGGTCCTGAGAACAGAGAAGCAGAAAAAATGTTATGATAATCAGAGCTCCAAGAAGGCAGAATGATCACTGATTCAATCATTAATGTTAGCTTCCTCTGGAATCTAGTCTGAACATGATGTGGAGAGCAGCTAACAGGCAGAGAGGACAAAATTCAGCAAAAAAAAAAAAGCAATGACAACACTTCTTGACAGTGAGATCATGAGATGAAGCCTTGGAGAGATACAAAGAGGAAACTGTTATTTCCAGTTAAATTCTCAGTCTTATTCACCTAATGTGCACGCTGCAAGCTTAGTTGCTCAGTCGTGTCTGACTCTGTGCAACCCTACGAACTGTTCCCTGCCAGACTCCTCTGTCCATGGGATACTCAGGCAAGAACACTGGAGTGGGTTGCCATGCCCTCATTCAGAATTCACCTAGTAAACTACAGTAATGCCCCTTTCTAGAAAATGACCTGGTAAACATCTCTAAATGTAAATAACTAAAAGTCAGAAATAACAAAATGCAACAGGAGGCAGAAATTGCCACTCCCACTTTAAATCAAATATACGCTGCTGAAAGAAGTAAAGGGATTGCCCGACATTATACAACTGAGCACGTTACAAAACAGGAATTTCAACCCAAATGGATATAAAGTATACTATGTAGGCTGCCTCTTTTTTAAAAAGGAAATTTGTATCTTTAATATTTTTATAAATCACAGTGGGAATATTCATACTCAACTAACTAGAATTCAGTACTTATTTGTATTTGTTTATCTGGCTGCACAGGGTCTTGCTTACAGGACACGGCCCTTGGTCTTTCTTGCAGCAATGGAATCTTCCCCAGGTGGCTCAGGTGCACAGAGCCTGCCTCCCAATGCAGGAGCCGCAGATTCGATCCCTGGGTCGAGGGGATCCCCTGGAAGGAGGAGGAACTGGCAACCCATGGCAGCATTCTTGCCTGAAAAATCTCGTGGATAAAGGAGCCTGGTGGACTGCAGTCCATGGGTTTGAAGAGTCTGAAATGACTGAAGTGACTGAACACATATGCACGCACACATGTACTCTTTAGCTGTGGGGTGCGGACTCTTGGTTGTGGCATGTAGGATCTTAGTTCCTCAACCGGGGATTGAACTCAGGTCCCCGCACTGGGGGCAGGAAGCCTGAGCCACGAGACACCAGCGCAGCCCCTGTATGCTGCCTCTTCAGAGACAAGAAGAAGCAAACAAGCTTGGAGGGAAGAAGATGACTCAAAAGCTACCAATAATTAAACAGAATGGAATCCTAAACTTCAGTGCACTGAGTTTAACAGTAGGCAGGGAATATGAATAAAAAATATTGACCACATGCATTAATATTCTGCAGTTTGCATATTTGCCTCTTACTGTGTGACAAACTGTGATTTCATATTCTTGCTTGAAGATGAATTATCTATGGGTTATCATCTTTTGGGTCTATGAAGAGTGTTAGGATCTTTATGGAAAAAAATGTTTGTAAAACTTGAGAGAACAATTTCAGTTACCATTAATTTCATTCTTAACCAATCGATATTGCAGGACAAGTCTACTTCTTAAGACCAGTGGCCATCTGGTCTGACATATTTCTCCAGAAAATCAGGGCTTCCCGGCTATCTCAGTGGTAAAGAATCTGCCTACCAATCTAGGAGATGCAAGAGTCATGGGTTCAATCAGTTGGGAAGATTTCCCTAGAGTAGGAAATGGCTCCCCACTCCAGTATTCTTGCTGGAGAATCCCTTGGACAGAGGAGCCTGGCGGGCCACAGTCCATGCGGTTGCAAAGAGTTGGACACGACTGAGCACGCGTGTGTGCTAAACAAAATCATCTTCTTTTAGAGAATCTTAGAATTGGAAGTAACTTTAAGATCATCTAATTTGGCTCTTTGAAGATCACTGTTCAAGAGTTTCTCTGAGGTTCAGTGAGAAATACTAGGTTTAATCCCAAATGGTTGATCAGTCCAGGAATGGGCACAGTTGGAGCTGCATAACAGCCTCAGCACCTGCTGGATTAAAACAGCTATTATCCCCCATGTTTCTCTGGATTTACTTGCCCCTTTTCGGCTATTCTTGGTTATGATGTTTCATGTGTTTTCCATCCCATGGCAGTTGAGGCCGAAACCCTCTGATAACCTGGCTTACTCACAATTGATACCGGCTGCTGGTGAGCTGAGCTGGGCTCTTGGTGAGATGAGTTCACACGCCTTCAGCTGGCAGCATGGGTCCCTGACAGCCTGGTGCTTGGGTTCCCGAGGAAGCAGCCATGGGCAAGCCTTCCGAGAGGCCCAGGGCATCAGACGGCTTGACCCAGGACGTCCAGGATGCCATCCCACCACCATGTGCTGTTCAACCTACTAAATCATATCCACCCCACATTCAAGGGAAGGAAAAACAGACCCTGCCTTTAATGTGAAAGGCAACACGGGCACAAAAGGAGGAGAAGGGCCAGCGGTGGCCAGCGCTGGATGACACCCCTGAAACATCTTTCTTTGTGCGCGGTTAGATCAGAGGGAATGTTTCTTGAGTGTTTTATTGTCTTAACTTTCCTCCTTTTGATCTCTTCTTGTGGGCATAAAGGGGAATTATTTGGGGTGGGAAATAATAGATAAGGGTGGTTTTGTTCCCATAATGTCAATTCTGAGACCAATCGATACCAAAATTGAATAAAATGAAACTAATCTTTCTCATTGAACTTTGCCCACTACAGAGCTCAAGTAAATGGCCTTTAAAATCCATTCCAACATGTATTATGTAGATAATTACATAAATTGTGCTGCTTTTTTAAAAAAAAGCAAAAACTTGACATCAGAGGTGCCATCTCCTTTCTCAGCAAATAATTAGCTCATCATTTAAGGAATGCGCCTTGTAGGAAATTGCGTTTTAAATGAGGGGATAAATTTATACTATCCTGTCAGAACTCCTGTCTGGCGCTGTGGTTCTGGGCTTCCCTTGTAGCGCTTTTGGTTAAGAACCTGCTGCCAGTGCACGAGACATGAGGTGCGGGTTCGATCCCTGGGTCGGGAAGATCCCTGGAGGAGGAAATGACCACACGCTCCGCTATTCTTGACTTGAGAGCCCCAAGGACAGAGGAACGTGCTGGGCTGTGGCCCATGGGGCTGTGAAGAGTCGGGCACGGTTGCAGTGACTTAGGACGCACTGGTCTTACTGCTTGGCAGTGCCTGTGATGTAGTTGTTACTCAGTCAGTGTTTGTTGAATCTTGAGTGATTGAAAGAAAGCACCCAGGAACGATACATTGGCACTGTCTGAAATAGCACGGCAATGTGTCCCCCAGTCCCAGGAAGGACAAACATACTCTCCTGAACTCTCCTTGCGTGGATGCAATCGTAGAAGTCTGAAATAGCAGGGCAATGTGTCCCCAAGTCCCAGGAAGGACAAACATACTCCCCTGAACTCTCCTTGCGTGGATGCAGACGTAGAAGTCTGAAATAGCACGGCAATGTGTCCCCCCAGTCCCAGGAAGGACAAACATACTCTCCTGAACTCTCCTTGCGTGGATGCAGACGTAGAAGTCTGAAATAGCAGGGCAATGTGTCCCCCAGTCCCAGGAAGGACAAACATACTCTCCTGAAGTCTCCTCGCGTGGATGCAGACGTAGAAGTCTGAAATAGCAGGGCAATGTGTCCCCCAGTCCCAGGAAGGACAAACATACTCCCCTGAACTCTCCTTGCGTGGATGCAGACGTAGAAGAGCGAACGGCACACAGCTTCCGATTTTCACTGTACGGCCTGCATGTCACCCTCATAAGCCAGACCCCTCGGCCCTGTCCCCACTGTGCCCCCAAGGTCCGAAAGAACTCTGGATGCTCTGAGTCAGATAAAGAATTTACAAACTCAGTAGATAGTGGAAAATCAGGTCTCTAATATAAATCCTCCAAAGATCTTTCTAAGAAATAATTTCCATTTTTGTCCTGTTTCTGGGCAGAGGAATTTCTGCCATGTTCCCCTGAGCCTGCATCCAGTGTGCGCACAGCCGGCCTCCACATCTGTAAGGAAACGACAGGAAGGCACTGCTGGCCGAGCTGATTGGTGCGCCAGCTCCTGGGTTTCCAAGGTGACTGTGAACGTCCCCGGTAATTAACAGCTCAGAGGTTCTGGCTCGTGTCCCTGTAGCCTGGAGGCCATGCGTGCCAGCACTTTTTGAAATAATGCTGCTAAAGTCCTGACCCTTCTCCTAATCACTAAGAAACTATGGTTGATTCAAACATGGTATTCCAATTTCCCGAGTCCCTCTATTAGCCGGGGAGTAGACGCCCTGCCACGTATGGTCAGAATCAGGGCGGTTGGCTTTGTGCCAAGCTGAGCCCTGTATTCATGTCAATTTTGTTAGAGAAAAGCTTCATATGCAAAAATGTAGATAAAGTCCTTAGGTTATAGATCCTTTCTACCTTCTCTGGAGAAGAAAATCCTTACAATAAATAACATTTTCAAAAATATTCATGTGCTTTTTTTATCTTTGTGTTTCCTCACACGTGACATTCTCCCTTGTCATGCTGAGGTATGGCTCTACTTCGAGGCCGAGGATTAGCAAGGTGCCAAGGGAAAGACAGCGCTTCCAGCAGGGCCGCAAACACCCGCGGCTTGGCACCTGCTCTCTCAATTGAATTTTAACGTCCACAGCAAGACAACTGTGAAAACTAGGATTTGTCTTTAAAAAGAGTTTGTGTTCATTTTTTATCATCTTTCTTCCACTTGAAATATCATGAGGTAATCCTTGTCAATGTGGTCACAGAATTTTGCAAAATGGCATCCTTTCCTAAATAGGGAGAAACAAAGAAAGGAAGCTCCTTCCTGTCCTGGTGGGTTGGGAAGAGACCAAGAGGAGAGTTAAAGGAGGGGAGAATGAGAAGCATGCTGACCTTTGCCTGTCCAGGCCAAGGTCATGAAGAAGAAAGACACGGCATGCAGCGGCTGGAGAGGAATCCTCAGTGTGGACAGGCTTCTACGTCATTCCTCATTTAGAGTCAAGGAAGAGGCTTCTCTGGAAAGGGTTTCCCCATAACTTCATAAGATCATCCAAAAGGGACCTCCTTGTGCTGAGTAACTTGGTTCTAACTGGCTCCATGGAGAAACCTGAAGGGTCAAGTCCATGACTGGGTTTCCAGTCATGACTTCTGTCTTGCCGGCAGACTCCCGGTGGCTGCCTCAGCTTCACACTTGAAAGAAGGAAACTGCCCGTGGGCAGGGAGCCTGCCAGGCGTCACAGCGATCCGGCAGAATGAGCACCCCACTTAACAGGGAAGCATCTTGCCGTCGTTCCAGAGCCTGGGGCCGCCACAGCTGGGCTCCTGGGAGACTCCTCTTGAGCTGTAGATGGCTGCCTTCTCACTGCACTCACATGGCCCTTCCTCTGTGTTTATGCGGACAGAGAGAAGAGAGAGGGAAATCTGCCTCTCCTCCTCCTCTTGTAAGGAGACCGGTCCTATTGGATTAGAGCCCCACCCTGACGGCCTCACTTTTTTTATTTAGTTAAAAAATTATGGAATATAGCCGATTTGCATTGTCGTGTTAGTTTCTGCTGTGCAGCAAAATAATCAGTTGTCTGTTCAGTTCAGTCGCTCAGGTGTGTCCAACTCTTTGTGACCCCGTGGACTGCGGCATGCCAGGCCTCCCTGTCCATCACCAACTCCTGGAGTTTGCTCAAACTCATGTCCATTGACTTGGCGATGCCATCCAACCATCTCACCTTCTGTCGTCCCCTTCTCCTCCTGCCTTCAATCTTTCCTGGCATCACGGTCTTTTCCAATGAGTCAGTTCTTTGCATATATCCACTCTTTTTTAGAATTTTCCCCATTTAGGTCATTATGGAGCAATGAGAAATGAATGGCACTGACTGTAATCACCTGCTTAAAAGTCCCATCGCAAATGCCCATCGGGAGTCAGGACTTCAACACACGAACTAATAGGGAGGGACCACCAGCCAACCATAACAGTAGCCTTGGGAAACAGCCAGTGAGGAGGTGAGGTCCTTGGTCTAACAGCTAATGAAGCTCTGAAAACTGCCCACAACCAGGGAGGGAGCCTGGAACCTCCCGCCCCAGTCCAGCCTGCAGATGAGACTGCGGACCTCAGGCTAATGCCTCACTCACAGCCTTCTGAGAGACTGTAAACCAAAGGATTCAGACAAGCCTGGCCAAGATTCTCCAGCAACAGAATCTGCAAGATGACAAATCAATTGTTTTAAATTACTCCATTTGGGGGTAATTGGTTAGACAGTAATACATGCAAGAGATGGTTAATTCAGAGCGACAGAAGTCCCGAGAGGCAGAAGGTCATCCACAGAGCCCAAGAACCAGGCAAACACACTGTGTAAGAATAAATAGAGCAGCTTTTACTGAAGCAAACCTGCTGCTTCTCTTCAGGATGCTGTGGAAAATAAGTGTGGGTTACAAGGTGGGTTCCAAAGTCAGACAAGCCTGAATTCCAATCCCTCTGACACTTCACTAAAGTGTATTCCTGGGCAAGTCACTTTACCGGAAAACTGAATGCAAGATGGCGAGTGAAAAGCTAAGTGGCTTAGTATCTAAAATGGGCATTTAAAAATGTTCTGAGGGAAAAAAATGAGATGATGAAAGCAAAGTGCTTGGCACGTAAACATCGTCTGGCTGGCATTAGTTATTATTATTAGATTACAAGCAGGGGAGAGGGGTAGGGCTGGGGCTTAAAAGACATATTGAGCTGCTAATATGTACCAGGAAATTTACTGTGATATATGTATTATAGGCTATATGGACTTTATATGCTTTTGCATCTATATGTACAATGATCTTTATAATATGATTTTCCATCCTCTGCTCAATTCTTTTCAGTGGTTACTTTCATCCTCATTTTTGTAACAAGAATCTCAGAGATAGTTAGTAGCTTGATAAGAGTCATACAGGTCCCATGGACACTTGAATCTGGGATCACATATATCAAGAAACTTGGCCTCCTCGGTTACACCTTGTCTCCAAATGAAGATAAAATCCTGACAAAAACCTGTGAAGGTTATTCAGTGTACTGCAGAGGTGTGTGCCAGCCTCTTGCAAAACAGAAATTTTAATTACAATGAAACACTCATTGGCTCCAACTGTCTTCAATCTGGATTGAATCCTTTTTCCTATCATTTCTGCCAATGTCACGGCCGCATCAGAAAGAGACGATCATTGACTAATTTAAAACGACTTCACTCAATTTATTTGGTTCACTTCACAAAAGAGAAAAGCGGGTTTGTAATCCCAGCTCATGAACAAACGGGGTCATTGCCCTTTGCAGTGTGTCGGCTCAATTTCGGTCGCGTCTTTCTCACACAGCCCATTAGCTGGGGATTGTCACAGCTTCCTGAAATTGATTAAGTTTACATCAGGAAATACATTTTTAAAGAGAGACATCAGCAACATGGAAACCTTTTCCTTTCCTATTAATAAGAGAGAGGTGGCTATTTAAATGGACATGTTAACCTTCTAGTTCCACATATTCTTACGGAACAAACTACCCTGCTGTGTGCATATGTTTCTTGGGACTTCTCAATATGTTCTAAATGTCGTTTCTGGAAAATGCAATGGTCAGGCTCCAGGAGAACATCAGTGAACTGTCAGGCCCATCCCACGAAGAATGACAGGAAGACAAAGAACTGAGACCAGGGAGAAAAACACAAGATAAACAACGTCAGAGTCAAATGTGCCGAATAAGAAGAAGCTGGGAGCAAACAAGGAAAATGACACACTCCTCTAGTAAAGACACTTTAAAACGCTATGTTTCTATTAAATGCACAAAATTGCCTGCTAAAATGGCCACCAAAAAAAGGAGATGAAAGAAATTTGAGGATCTGAGGTGTGCTTTCTTTCTCCCAGTCATTTGTTATACACTGCAAAATCCAGTAAATATATTCAAGGACATATTGACCATGAGTTTAGCCTTTATACTCTTTGGGGAAACAGATAGCTGACATACAAAATGATCGATTATGGTGACTGCAGAGCAACGTGGCTTCAGCAATTCTCTGGTGCTCTGCTGTTTCCCTCCATCTTCACAGTCTGTGTTACTGTTGTGGGGGCAGGCTTTTGTTATTTTTCACTCTACATCTTTTCTCTTTTCTTGTTCTTTATTGAGTTTAATTACAGTTATTGTTCATGGACTGTTGAGCTTAAAAATCACTTGCTGTCTTGTATATTTACCTGGCACTTGATTCATGCCCAGCTGTTCATCAGTGCCATGCTTTTCAGACTAGGGAGTGAAATCTTTACAAAGCAAAGAAAGCAGTTTCATTTACTGAAAAGCCATAAAGGGAGGGTAATAAAATGATTACAATGTCAACTCTTCAGTTCAATTTATTAAAATTTTATTTAATGTATCAACATGGGGCATACTTTTTGACACCCTATTAATTATGGTCACTAATTCCTGGAAAAACTGAAAGAATGAGGTTTCTCTTTTTTTTTTTTTCTAGAAACAGTGGGTCAACATCTCTCGGCCCCATGTGAAGACATGGTGTCATCTCTGCCTCAGCACTGATGTGTATGAATTGTTTTTACCCTATGGACATAATTAGAACAATATTAAATAAGCTTTCTCTGCATGACAATTTTGCTGGAGTGTTGGACATTTCCACTCTGTAACTCTCTGCTTTGTGTGAAAGTGTCTTGAAGTGATTTCTTTTAATATGCAAGGTGTTACCTGGGAGAAGCAGCACAGTAGCTGTCACCAGCATATGGGTGTTGTTTTGTTTCTTTTTTATGAAATGACAGAGCTGCAAGTCCTTCCATGGAGTATACTGTCTCATTTCAGGATGAAGCAGTTGTTCTCAAGCATTGAGCACTAGCTGGTGAGGGCAGCCCCTTCACTGAAGACCCCAGAGCATTCTTGACAAGGTGTGGCAAACCAACTTCCTCTCTTTACAATTAAGGTCACCTGCTAATACATCCCAAAACATATAGTTTGAAGGTTGTTGAAAAATCATACCAAAATTATTGAAAAAATTTCAAATATTTGAATCACAAAAATATTGAGACACAATATAAAAGACAATGTACTCTAATTTTACTTTTAAAATGAAAAAAAAATGACAGAGGTTTTAAATGAATTGGTGACATGGTCAACGTTTCACAAATTATTAAAAAGTCCAAGAAAGGGAACATCTATAGAAGCAAGCAACTACTAATCTGGCGTTTACCTTGAAGGCAGGCCTATACATTGAGATGCCTCATACATTGGGATTGAAAGGACTTGTGAAAACAAAAATCAGAATCTGGGGTCCTGAATAGCATGGAAGATGGAATCAACTATACCCATACAAGATATAAAGCCAAGACTCCTAAAAAGCAATACCTTCTTCATCCTGAGGGTCAAATGGACTGTTTGAATAGGAAGAAGGAAATGAGATTACCTGCTTACTCTATATCTCAGTCAAGAAAAAGAAAACCTTCCATGAAAATCTCTAGCTATATGCTGTTAAGAGGCTGGTGTCCATACTACTTGGAAGCCTCAAAGTACCCAGAGAAAAGTTAATTTAAATTGAAAGTGAAAGAAAGTGAAATCACTCAGTCATGTCCAGCTCTTCATGAGCCCATGGACTGTAGCCTACCAGGATCCTCCATCCATGGGATTTTCCAGGCTAGAACACTGGAGTGGGTTGCCATTTCCTTCTCCAGGGGATTTTCCCAACCCAGGGATAGAAGGCGGGCCTCTGGCGTCGTAGGCAGATGGTTTACTGTCTGAGCCACCAGGGAAGCCCCAGTTGAAATGAAGTAATCCCCAATAGTAGTGCTTCTAGGAACCTGGCAGAAAGAAAGGATAATTTTCCCTGGAGGAACACCCATTAACCAGGCCCCCAAATTATGATATTGACAGCATTTGATACTGATGTCATTTGAAAATAATGCATTGAAAAACTCAAAGAAACAGGTCACACAGGCTAGAAACCCAAAATTACCAGATACAAAACAGTAAGTACATTGATAACATTTTTAAAAAGGGGTTATAAAAAGAATGTATTGATGAAAAAGCAATCAAAAACAAATAGGCTGCTTTGAAAAAGAAACAAACATAATTTCTTAGAATGAGACAAGTGTCAAAGCTCAATGAATGGGACGAATAGCAAATTAGGTGCAAATTAAGAGGTTATTAGTGAACTGGAATATAGAAATAAACATGTTGAAAGAAAGTGTCAGGAGGCAAAATGATGGAAACCAAGAAAGCTGAAAAAACAAGATGGGTAGAGTGGGCTTATCTATACCACATGTCCAAAAGAAGAAAAGGGAACATGCCCAACTCACTTTATGAGATTACTAACATATTAAAACAGGAGAAGAACATTACAAAAGAGGAAAACTGCAGGGCAAATTATAGAATTAGCAAATCCATGTAAATATACTTATACGTATACATTCATTTTTATATATAAATAATGTTTTTAATGTAAATTTATTTATTGTAACTGGAGGTTAATTACTGTGCAATATTGTATTGGTTTTGCCACACATCAACATGAATCCGCCACAGGGATGCACGTGTTCCCCATCCTGAACCCCCTCCCTCCTCCCTCCCCGTACCACCCCTCTATGTTTTTAATGAAATTATTGAACAATGAAAACAAATAAACTACAGCAGCTGCATAGAATTCCAGAAACATAACATTGAAAATAGTCATGAAAGAATACAAGATTCTTTTGTTTTACAAGGTAATCCACAATTAGGCAAAATAAGCACCTCCAAACAGGTGATAATGCCTGTAATACCAGAAGAAAGCAATAGACAGTAGGACATTCTGCTCTTCGGTAGCAAAGACGTGAGGGCTCCCGTGGTGCTCCGTGGCAAAGAGCTCACCTGCCCAGGCAGGAGTCCCAGGCTCCTGCCCTGGGTCTCGATCCCCTGCAGAAGGAAAGGGCAACCTGCTCTAGTGTTCTTAGCTGGAAAATACCATGGACAGAGGAGCCTGGTGGTCAACATTCCACAGGGTCATAAAAGGTCAGACACAGCTCTGCGAGGGAACAGCAAGCAGCAGCTCTCTCCGGCCGGCCCCACCCTCTCCTCCCCCTGGTGTCTCCACAAGCTCATTCTCCGCATCTCCATTCCTTCCCTGCAGATGTCTTTCCTTTTGTTTATCTTTTTTATTCTGGACTTGGAAATCACTCACTCTAAGGGTAATGTGGAGAAAGGAATGGCAATCCACTCCTGTATTCTTGCCTGGAAAATTCCATGGACAGAGGAGCCTGGCGGATCACAGTCTACGGGGTCACCAAGAGTCAGACAGGACTGACCACACACTGAGCTGAGGGTAATGATGGTCCATTAAAGGGTTTTAAAGAAAACAGGAACTTATTCTAGATTTGTATGCAAGAAAATCACGCTGCTGTGTAAATATTTTAAGTTCAAAAAAGACTAAAGGAACGATATGTGGAAGACTGTTAAAGAAATCTAGGTGTTCTATGACAAAGGGGTGAAACGGATGGATTTAAGGTACGTTTAAAAGGTACAGAATCAACAGAATGTAAAGGAATTAGAGAACGGAAAACACCAACACAGCATACTAACGCATATATATGGAATTTAGAAAGATGGTAACGATAACCCTGTATGCGAGACAGCAAAGAGACACAGACGTATAGAACAGAATTTTGGACTCGGCGGGAGAGGGAGACAGTGGGATGATTTGGGAGAATGGCATTGAAACATGTATAATATCATATAAGAAATGAACTGCCAGTCTAGGTTCGATGCAGGAGGCTTGGGGCTTGCACTCTGGGATGATCCAGAGAGATAGTATGCGGAGGGAGGTGGGAGGGGGGTTCAGGATTGGGAACTCATGTACACTGTGGCGGATTCACGTTGATGTATGGCAAAACCAATATAGTACTGTAAAGTAAAATAAAGTAAAATTTTAGAAAAAGAAAAATAATAAAGTGAAGCAAAGAAGGGCTCATAGATGGCATTGAGATCTGAGTCGGAAAACTGAGCAGAGTGCGGAGTCAATCTCTCAGCTCTGGAAACGAGCAGATAAGCCAAGTGGGCACAAGATGATGTGCTTGGCTTCAGAAAAGTGGAGTTTGAGGTGTCTGAGCACTGCCCGAGGGCGTCTGACCTGATGCCAATGTGAAGGTCAGGTAATGGGTCTGCCTGGGGGTAAACATTTAAGGAACAGCAGTTTCCTACTGAAAACTGAAGACAGGGTTTTGAGACCTTTCTCAGGGAAAATGTGTAGTTTGAGAAGAGAAAGACTGAAATTCCTAAAGGACTCCTATATATATATTTAAAATTTGTATTTTATATTGGAGCATATTGGCTCAGACTCTAAAGACTCTGCCTGAAGTGCAGCAGATCTGCTTCAGTCCTTGGGTTGGGAAGACCCCCGGAGAAGGAAATGGCAACGCACTCCAGTATTCTTGCCTGGGAAACCCCATGGACATAGGAGCCTGGTGGGCTACGGTCCATGGGGTCACAAAAGAGTCAGATGCGACTGAGCAGCTAACACTTTCACCGTTTCCATAACTGATTAACAATGTCATGTTAGTTTCACATGTAGAACAAAGCGATCTGTTATAGACATACATGTTTCTACTCTTCTGAACTGTGGTGTTGGAGAAGACTCTTGAGAGTCCCTTGGACTGCAAGGAGATCCAACCAGTCCATCCTAAAGGAGGTCAGTCCTGGGTGTTCACTGGAAGGACTGATGTTGAAGCTGAAACTCCAATACTTGGGCCACCTGACGTGAATAACTGACTCATTGGAAAAGACTCTGATGATGGGAAAGATTGAGGGCAGGAGGAGAAGGGGACGACAGAGGATGAGATGGTTGGATGGCATCACGGACTCGATGGACATGGGTTTGTGTGGACTCTGGGAGTTGGTGATGGACAGGGAGGCCTGGCCTGCTGCGGTTCATGGGGTCACAAGGAGTCGGACACGACTGAGCGACTGAACTGAACTGAACTGAGCTCCTTCTCAAGTCACTTTCCCACTAGGCCATTACACAGTGCTGAGTAGAGTTCCCCGGGGTAGACAGTGGGCCTCCCTGGTGGCTTAGAGAGTAAAGCATCTGCCTGCAGTGCAGGAGACCAGGGTTCAACCCCTGGGTCAGGAAGGTCCCCTGGAGAAGAAAATGGCCACCCACTCCAGTGCTCTTGCCTGGAGAATTCCTGGGACAGAGGAGCTTGGATGTGCTATACAGTGGGTCCTTGTTGTTCATCCATTTTAAATATGGCAGTGCATACATGTCAATCCCAGACTCCCAGCCTATTTCTCCTCCTGTCCTTCCCCTGATCCAATATTTTTAAAGTATGGAAAAAACAGGTCTTCCAATTAGAAGTTAAAAATGAAGAGAAGAAAAATTGGGAGGCAAATCAAAAGCATGTAGGTATGGAAACCATAAGATCTGTAAGACTAGCAGGGCTAAATGTCAGAGACAAGTGGAGTAAGATGAGGGATTTTAGCTGCCGACCAGAAGTGGCGAAAAGAAGGCTGGATGACGTCAATAAGAACTATAATACAGTGTCAGGGATGATGAAAGAAGGAGTGCCCAAAGGGTATGTAAACACAGAAGAAGCCTTTATAGAATCTAATTGGCTGGTTAATTGTATCAGGGAAGCAAGCAAACAAACAAAAAATTAGGAAGGATGTGACCTCATGAGATGTAGATTCTTAGAAGATGAAAAGACAATGGAAAGGTACATACTTACTACCTTCCTTCTACTGGTCAAATTGCTAATAAGTGGGTTCTAGAGGTTATGAGAATTGAAAGATATGAGTCTATACACTCCACTACACTTTAGAGTTTTGGGCCTGAGACTGCATCGGTGAATGGCTATATCATATTCTCAATGTACATTTTCATTCAGTATTACTTTTGTTTATATTCTTTTCATCTCTACCATCTTATCAAGACCTTCTCCCTCCTCTCAACATTTTAGAAAAATCAAACAAAAATTGGATTTACAACAAAAAAAAGTTAAGTCTCCCTTCAAAAATCATTGAAATAGATTTTTTTCTTGGCTTTTCTGGCATTTACATCCATGAATCAACCCAGTTTAAGTTCCATGGAACTGCAGCTAGCAATTAAGCCTGCAGTCAAAGGTGACACCTCTGAGGAGAGAGAGAACCTGCTGATTTCTGCAGCAAATATAGACACACATGTTGCTGAGGTGATGTGATTATGGCACAATAATTTAGTGCAACATACTCTTTCCAAATTGTGCACAATCAACATTTGGTATAGATGATAAAAAGAGGACATGTGGGTTTGCCATCACACTTTAATCACTTGCACTCTGTGTAAATGATTTTATCTCAATTAAAGATTCATGACATACTTCAAGTGATATCTCTCAGAGTTTATACATAATGTAGAAAACTCTTTACCATGAACCATTTGCCAGTGGCAATATCTTTTATCTGATATTAGCAGAGGCAATTTCTCCCTTGTGGTATGTTTCAGCATATCCTACTAATTTACTTGTAGGTAATATTCTCATTGTAGCCATATCCCATGATAACATTTATTAGCATCCAGGAAGAAGTCCTTGTAGTCTACACAATTTGACTCGAGTTTTTGTTGTTTTATTAGCGTTTCTGACCTTGTCTTCACATAGAACTCCTCAATAAAAGGAAAGCAGGCTTATCTCCCCAGACCCATTACCCTCGTGATATCTGTTCTGAACACAGCTATGTATACCAGAAAGATCAACATTTTGCCTCCTTCTCTATCTGGCTTTTAGGTATTCTCTAAAGTATAATTGTTCTTCATGTTCCTAAATGACTGAATGGTGCTGCCATCAAAAATCTCTTCCAGTTTACTTTGTGCCAGAAACCATGTACTTGCCAAGAGCTGTATGTCACTTTGTATCTCTTTAAAGGAAGAAACAAAGAAATTCTTCTCCTGTCTGCAGCTTAGTAAACTATTTGTCTTAACATATGGGCAAGGTCCTCAGGATAAACAGAAACCGTGAAAACAGATGAAGCATCTTAGCAGAATTAGGCTTACCTATGTGTTGAGAAAGGAATCAGGGAATAAAGTTGAATGATGTCTTAATATTCACCTAGTTCAAAAGCTCATAAATTAAACAATCATTTATTTCTCCAAAACCGCAGTCTGTGGTCAGAAAGCTCCTTTGGCCCCAAAGCACGTCTTGCTGTGTCATGCTTGGTCAGGAATTTGCCTGTCTCCCTTTGTCCTCTGCCCACTCAGATGGCATCCCCGAGGCAGAAAGGATGCAAACCCGGTGTCCTCCAACCAGTCCTAACCACCAAAGCTAGTTTCTTACAGGCATCGTCCTCATTAGTAGGTGAAGTCTGAGACTGGCCAGACTGCCAGGAGCTTAGTGTATGGTGGTTTTTGCAGTGAGCCCTCCAATCTCATCCATGGGCTGAAGCCTTTCCCTAAATCCAGACTCACTCACATGGAATCCTTAAATTCCAGCTTTTGATAGATTCTTGACTCTGGAAAGTGACATGCTGTCATACTGTCACAGATTAACACAGTCTAACTTATTGGCTAAGTTCTATCCAACTGTGATTTCTTCAGTCTAATATGGGAGCAAAACAACTTACTTTGTTCTTCTGAAGATGACATGCCTCCAAGTGAGCAAAACTCTGCTTTCTCCTAAGAACAGAA
Source organism: Redunca redunca (assembly GCA_006410935.1). Taxonomy (NCBI): domain Eukaryota; kingdom Metazoa; phylum Chordata; class Mammalia; order Artiodactyla; family Bovidae; genus Redunca; species Redunca redunca. Next base: position 2,185,755 of record SJYQ01004954.1, read on the forward strand.
TACTAAATTATGCCTTTGTTCTGAATAACTTCTCAGCTATTAATGCATCATAAAAGAATATTAAGTTTCCTAGGAGCTACATCATGCTGTTAACTTTTGAATTTACAAAATGCTAACACTTCTGCAAATAGTAGTTATTCGTTAATTGGTTGTCATTTTTTTATAGCTAGGTAGAGTCAGGTATCTTTCTGTGAGCTTTTAAGTAGGTTGGTTTTGCAAGTCCAGAAATTTTCAGCTATTCATAATATATTTTATTTTGCTTTATTCAGTGTATCATTCTTTCTTATTTAGATACTTGCACAAAAATTTTCTTCATAAACAATAAATAAATTTTATGTTTTAGCCTGTGTCATTTAAAACATATAATAATAGTGTTTTCTCTATAATCATTTGAATTATTGCTTAAACTTAGGGCTAAATGTAACCGAGGACAAAGCCTGTCTTTTCGCACAAAAATCCTCCTCTAATTTGTGTTTCTAATCTAATAATTATCATTTTGGAGTCATCATAACTTGATAAATTGCAGGTTACAAAACTATGTCACAGTTTTCTATTTCATAGTAATTCAAGGATGCAATGAGATATTTTACTAAGTATAAGGGAGTTTCTGAAGATTCATCCCCAGTTTATAATTAAGGAACTGAAACTCAATGAAATTAAGAAATAATACTTGCTCATCTCCTATCTTCCAGAAGTTCTACTGTTCTCAGAAAATGTCTTAACAGTAATCTAATTCTTTATGTGTTCGTCCGTGACATTAGTGTTCAGTTACTACGAGAGGGGCTTCTTCAGTCACGTACCACCCTGACAGCTTTCACTGTCGCCATTCAGTCGCTCAGTCGTGTCCGACTCTCTGTGACCCATGGACTGCAGCACGCCAGGCCTCCCTGTCCTCCACCTACTCCCGGAGTTTGCTCAAACTCATATCCGTTAAGTCGGTGATGCCATCCAACCATCTCACCCTCTGTTTCCCCCTTCTCCTCCCGCCTTCAATCTTTCCCAGCATCAGGGTCTTTTCTAGTGAGTCAGTTCTTCTCATCAGGTGGACAAAGTATTGGAGTTTCAGTTTCAGCATCAGTCCTTCCAATGAATATTCAGGACAGATTTCCTTTAGGATGGACTGTTTGGATCTCCTTGCAGTCCAAGGGACTCTCAAGAGTCTTCTCCAACACCACAGTTCAAAAGCATCAGTTCTTCCATGCTCAGCCTTCTTTGCGGTCCAGCTCTCACATCCGTACATGACCACTGGGAAAACCACAGCTTTGACTAGATGCACCTTTGTCAGCAAAGTGATGGTTCTGCTTTTTAATGCGTTGTTTAGGCTGGTCATAGCTTTTCTTCCAAGGAGCAAGTGTCTTTAGATTTCATGGCTGCAGTCACCATCTGCAGTGATTTTGGAGCCCTGGAAAATATAATCTGTCACTGTTTCCATTTTTTCCACCTATTTGCCATGAAGTGACGGGATCAAATGCCATGATGTTCATTTTTTGAATGCTGAGTTTTAAGCCATTTTTTTTTACTCTCTTCTTTCACTTTCGTCAAGAGGCTCTTTAGTTCCTCTTCACTTTCTGCCATTAGGGTGATGTCATCTGCTCTGTTCACCCCTTCATACCCCAAGTCTAACAGAGTATAGCAAAGGATAGGCACTAGTAAATCTTTACCAAAAGGAAAGGCATTATGTCTCCACCACATTAGGCTTCAGGTTATCTTTAGCTGTGCATGCTCTCATGTTGAGCTTAAAACTAAACCTCTTTGGAAGAAGAAATAGCTAAAATAAAAATCAAATAGTTTCATATTCTCCACTTAATCCTTTTTCATTTTCTGCTCTATGCTAATGATCTGTCCCTTCTTGATGCTAAAATATTTGAGGTTCTTTTGATTAGTCTTTGCAATTATTTTATGATATTTGAACTGTAGTTTTAGCCATAATATTTTTATTTCATGTAATAACAACTTTTTCTTTATAAAGTCTACCAATAATGTCCATATTAAAATAAAAATATTTCAACTGATATTATACTCATCTTATAATGATGAAACTTAGACATTGAGAAATAATATATATATATATATGTATTTTAAATATAGTTATGCCATATTTGTGAATCAAGACTCAAATCCATGACTGCTGTGATGGGCAACTGACCTTCCACTGCCCTTTAGCTGCCTTTCCGACTCTTGTAACCACCTCTGATTAAATACTCACTCTTTCCAACCTCTCTAACTGTCCCTGGAAAAGCAGCTTTAATTGAAAATATGTCTATGAAAATAAACTGTTTTTTAAGGATACCTCCTTGTTTGCTTTGCCGCTTTGGTCATTTATATATTCAGCTTTTTAATTTTGCATACTTCTGTCCATCTTGAATCATTTTTCTTAGGGAGTCTCAGCCCATGAGAGTGCTAAGTTCCTTCAAACAGGGCTTTTAAAAATTGGCCACATAAAGTAAGGCCTTTTGACAATCTCAAATGTCAAGAAGTAAGAAAATTTCTTGCAAGATCTCATTCTCTAATATACTCTCTCTTTTAGTGCTTATCCTGGCAATGATTATAAGTTTCTACTCCTACATACTAAACCCTCATATTTCTATCACTTTGAGAGGCTTCTGACTTCCTGGTGGAACACTGACTAACACAATACTCTAGAGAAAATTCAACATGTCAGTTCTGGGAAGCATGTGCAATAACGTTCATAGCAAATAATAGCCAGATATTCACAATAGGAGGATTTTAAAGTTTAGCTCAAAGAAATGTTTTGCTCTTTATCAAAAGAGGAAATGAAATGAAATGAACAGAGATTAAGACTTCCCAATATACAATATCATTGTTGTCAATAATTCATTTCAGCCTATTAAATAGCAATTTTTAAAATGTACCTATATTTATCCTCAGTAAAATACTAGCAAACTGAATCTAATAACATGTTAAAAAAAAAAAGAATCAAAAACCATGATCAAAGAGGATTTATCCCAGGGATGCAAGAATTCTTCAATATATGCAAATGAATCAATGTGATATACCACATTTAAAAACTGAAAAATAAAAACCATATGATCCTCTAAATAGATACAGAAAAAGTTTTTGAAAAATTTCAGCACCCATTTATGATAATGTCTCCAGAAAGTGGGCACAGAGGTAACTTATCTCAACATAATAAAGATCATATACAACAAACCCACAGCAAACATCATCTTCACCATGAAAAAAGGAAAGCATTTCCTCTCTGATCAGGAATAAGACAAGGATATTCACTCTCACTACTTTTATTCAACACAGTTTTGGAAGTCCTAGCCACAGCAATCAGAGAAGAAAAATAAATAAAAGAAATCCAAGTTGCAAAAGATGAAATAAAACTGCCACTGTTTGCAGATGATGTGACATTATACATAGAAAATCCTACAGATGCTACCAAACAACTACTAAAGTTTATCAATGAATTTGATAATGTTGCTGAATACAAAATTAACACACAGAAATCTCTTGCATTCCTATACACTAACAACAAAAGACAAGAAAGAAAAATCAAGGAAATAATTCCATTCATCATCACATCAAAAAGGATAAAATACCTAGGAATAAACCTACCTATCACTTCATGGGAAATAGATGCGGAAACAGTGGAAACAGTGTCAGACTCTATTTTGGGGGGCTCCAAAATCACTGTAGATGGTGATTTCAGCCATGAAATTAAAAGACGCTTACTCCTTGGAAGGAAAGTTATGACCAACCTAGATAGCATATTCAAAAGGAGAGATATTACTTTGCCAACAAAGGTCCATCTAGTCAAGGCTATGGTTTTTCCTGTGTTCATGTATGGATGTGAGAGTTGGACTGTGAAAAAGGCTGAGCACCGAAGAACTGATGCTTTTGAACTGTGGTGTTGGAGAAGACTCTTGAGAGTCCCTTGGATTGCAAAGAGTTCCAACCAGTCCAATCTAAAGGAGACCAGCCTTGGGTGTTCTTTGGAAGGAATGATGCTAAAGCTGAAACTCCAGTACTTTGGCCACCTCATGTGAAGAGCTGACTCATTGGAAAAGACTCTGATGCTGGGAGGAATTGGGGGCAGGAGAAGAAGGGGACGACTGAGGATGAGACGGCTGGATGGCATCACTGACTCGATGGACGTGAGTCTGAGTGAACTCCGGGAGTTGGTGATGGACAGAGAGGCCTGGCGTGCTGCGATTCATGGGGTCACAGAGTCGGACACAACTGAGCAACTGAACTGAACTGAAGGAGGCAAAAGACCTGCACTCAGGAAGCTCTGGAGACGCTGGAGAAAGAAATTAGGGCGACACAAAAGACAGAGGGATGCACCATATGCTTAGATTGAAAGAATCAATGTTGCAAAAACAATTCTGTACTATCCAAAGCAATCTACAGATTCAGTGCAATTCCTATCAAAATACCATGACACTTTTCACATAATTAGAACAAAAATTCTTACAATTTGTGTGGAAACATGAAAGACCCCCTAATAGCCAAAGCAGTCTTGAGAAAGAAAAGCTTGGCTGGAGGAATCAGGCTTCCTGACTTCAGATGATGCTACAAAGCTACAGGAATCAAGACAATGCAGTGCTGGCATGGAAGCAGAAACAGTTCAGTGGAGCAGGGTGGAAAGCCCAGAGATAAATCCTTGCACCTATGGGCACCTTATCTTTGTCAAAGAGGCAAGAATATACAATAAAGAAAAGACAATTTCTTCAGTAAATGGTGCTGGGAAAACTGGACAGTTATGTGTAAAAGAATGAAATTAGAAAACTCATTATTAATAGCATACACAAAAGCAATGGATTAAAATGGGTTAAAAATCTAAATGTTAGGATAGATACTATGAAACTCTTAGAGGGAAACATAGGCAGAACACTCTCTGACATAAATTGCTGCAAGATCTTTTTTAACCCACCTTCTAAAGTAATGAAAATAAAAACAAAAATTAACAAATGGGACCTAATTAAGCTTAAAAGCTTTTGCACAGCAAAGGAAACCATAAACAAAATGAAAAGATAACCCATAGAATGGAAGAAAGTATTTGTAAATGACATGACTGACAAGGGATTGACCTCCAAAATATACAAACAGCTCATGCAACTCAATGATAAAAAAAAATCATCATGAAATGGGCATAAAACATAAATCAACATTTTTCTAAAGAAGACATACAGATGACCAAAACAAGCATGTGAAAAGACGCTCAGCATCACTAATTACTACAGAAATGCAAACCAAAGCCACAGTGAGGTGTCATCTCACACCAGTCAGAATGACAGTCCTCAAAAAATTGAGAAGACCCAGGTCCTGGGGAAGATTGAAGGCAGGTGGAGAAGGGGACGACAGAGGATGAGATGGTTGCATGGCACCACTGATTCGATGGACATGAGCTTGAGCAAGCTCTGGAAGTTGGTGATGGACAAGGAAGCCTTGTGTGGTGCAGTCCGCGGGGTCACAAAGAGTTGGACACGACTGAGTGACTGAACTGAACGGCACTGCCTCCCTCTGAGAGCAGCACAGCTGAGTGTGGCCATTTGGGAAAGCAACATATAAGTATCAGAGCCCTAGGAGTCGCCCAGTGTCCTTATCACACCTTTGGGCCAAATGCCCACTCACAAAACTATGCTAGTGAAAGCTTTGGCAAACTTCTGTGAGATACTCCATGACTGGGAATAACAGCATCCACCATGGGCTGGACGCCCAGTGTGCTACTTTACAAATGTATCTTGTTCTTCGTTTTGACCAATGAAGAGACTGAGGTCGAAGAAAGGTCAGTGGCGAGTCCAAGACCACACAGAGAGCTGCTACATGGTAGAGACAGTTCTCACATATAGATCTGTCTGACTTTAAAGCTCATGCTCTTTCCATAAAAAGAGGTGCCCCCCCATACTTGCGTTCCCTTGCAGTCTCCTGTGAGTTCCTGCTGACTGTGCTGTACCCGTCCAGCATGCCGGGACCTGAAAATCACCCCCACTCCCCAGGCTGGAGGAACGCAACTTACCTGCCAAGAACAGAAAGGGCAAACATTATTAGGCTTTTCTAGTCAGCTGGCGAATCAGGCAGTGCTTAACTGCTGTAGCTCACAGGAACAGCATCCTTGCTGTTTAGAAGAAAGTGAAGTGAGCAACAGGATAGTCAGTTTAGAAATCTATTGAGGATGCTTTTTTTTTCTTTACATTATGCTGCAGACTTTCAGGGATGCAAGCTTGCCTCCCATCCACCTCGGACGTCAGTGCCATTTCCGTTTTTCCTGCGTCTCCTGCCACTGATGGTTCTTCGGCTCTACCGTCTCCCACATCCTCTCCCTGTGGCAGTCACCAGCTCCTCCCCGGTCACTCAGTGCCAGCCCCTGCAGGCCGCTGTCGCGCTGCAGTTTTGTGCTTTCCAAGCTACTGTGCTGTAGGAATAAAAAAGTTTTATTTACTTATTTATTTTTCTTTGTTTATGTGAAAAGTATTATAAAGCTATTACAATGCAGTACTAGTCAATTGTGTTAGTTGGGTACCTAGGCTAACACTGTTGGATTTACTAACAAACTGGATTTATGATCACACTCTCAGAATAGACCTTATTCATATGTGGGGGAGTTACTGAACATAACAACTTTCTTGATTCCTCACAGCTACCTTGTGTATTAGATATTCTTGTTATTATTGTTAATATTATTTTCTTTAATTTCAAAATTGTAAGAGTTCAAATGGCTTGCCTAAAATCACACGACTACTATAGTCAATAATCCAGATTCAAATCTCCTATTTCCTAACTTAAAATCTAAACTTTTTCCACAATATTTTGCAATGTATAGCTAACTTTTTGTCACTGAGATATACAATTCCATTTGCATGCCATAAGAACCATTAAAACATATTTTGAATGAGCAGAAAATAGGATGTGTGACTTCTGATAACTTGGAGGTAAAGAATCAAAGTATGACCACCCTAGGAGAGAAGACTACACATGGACATCACCAGATGGCCAGCACCGAAGTCAGATTCACTACATTCTTTGCAGCTGAAGATGGAGAAGCTCTATACAGTCAGCAAAAACAAGACCAGGAGCTGATTCCAGCTCAGATCATGAACTCTGTATTACAAAATTCAGACTTGAATTGAAGAAAGTAGGGATACCACTAGACCATTCAGATATGACCTAAACCAAATCCCTTATGATTATACAGTGGACGTGACAAATAGATTCAAGGGATTAGATATGACAGAGTGCCTGTTGAACTGTGGACAGAGGATTATAATATCGCACAAGAGACGGGGATCAAGACCATCCCCAAGAAAAAGAAATGCAAAAAATCAAAATGGCTGTCTGAGGCGGCCTTACAAATAGCTATGGAAAGAAGAGAAGTGAAAAGCAAAGGAGAAAAGGAAAGATATATCCATTTGAATGCAAAGTTTCAAAGAATAGCAAGGAGAGATAAGAAAGCCTTTCTCAGCAATCAATGCAAAGAAATAGAGGAAAACAATAGAATGGGAAATATTAGAGATTTCTTCAAGAAAATTAGAGATACTAAGGGCACATTTCAAGCAAAGATGGGCTCAATGAAGGACTGAAATGGTATGGACCTAACAGAAGCAGAAGATATTAAGAAGAGGCAGCAAGAATACACAGAAGAACTGTATGAAAAAGATCTTCACGACCCAGATAATCACAATGGTATGATCACTCACCTAGAGCCAGGCATCCTGGAATGTGAAGTCAAGTTTGAAGCATGACTACAAACAAAGCTAGTGGAGGTGATGGAATTCCAGTTGAGCTGTTTCAAATCCTGAAATATGATGCTGTGAAAGTGCTGCACTCAATATGCCAACAAATTTGGAAAACTCAGCAGTGGCCAAAGGACTGGTAAAGGTGAGTTTTCATTCCAATCCCTATGAAAGGCAATGCCAAAGAATGCTCAAACTACCACACAATTGCATTCATCTCACATGCTAGTAAAGTAATGCTCAAAATTCTCCAAGCCAGGCTTCAGCAATACGTGAACCGTGAACTTCCAGATGTTCAAGCTGGTTTTAGAAAAGGCAGAGGAACCAGAGATCAAATTGCCAACATCTGCTGGGTTATTGATAAAGCAAGAGAGATCCAGAAAAACATCTATTTCTATTTTATTGACTATGCCAAACCCTTTGACTGTGTGGATCACAACAAATTGTGGAAAATTCTTCAAGAGACTGGAATACCAGACCACCTGACCTGCCTCTTGAGAATCTGTATGCAGGTCAGGAAGCAACAATTAGAACTGGATATGGAACAACAGACTGGTCCCAAATAGGAAAAGGNTCAAGGCTGTATATTGTCACCCTGCTTATTTAATTTATATGCAGAGTACATCACAAGAAATGCTGTACTGGATGAAGCACAAGCTGGAATCAAGATTGCCGGGAGAAATATCAATAACCTCAGATATGCAGATGACACCACTCTTATGGCAGAAAGTGAAGAAGAACTAATGACCCTCTTGATGGAAGTGAAAGAGTGAAAAGGTTGGCTTAAAGTTCAACATTCAAAAAACTAAGATCATGACAGCAGGTCCCATCACTTCATGGCAAATAGATGGGGAAATAGTGACAGACTTCATTTTGGGAGCTCCAAAATGAAGTAGATGGTGACTGCAGCCATGAAATTAAAAGACACTTACTCCTTGGGAGAAAAATTATGACCAACCTAGACAGCATATTAAAAAGCAGAGACATTACTTTGCCAACAAAGGTCCATCTAGTCCAGGCTATCGTTTTTCCAGTAGTCATGTACGGATATGAGAGTTGCACTATAAAGAAAGCTGAGTGCCAAAGAAATTATGCTTTGAACTGTGGTGTTGGAGAAGACTCTTGACAGTCCCTTGGACTGCAAGGAGATCCATCCAGTCCATCCTAAAGGAAATCAGTCCTGAATATTCATTGGAAGGACAGATGCTGAAGCTGAAACTCCAATACTTTGGCCACTTGATGTGAAGAGCTGACTCATTTGCAAAGACCCTGAGGCTTGGAAAGATTGAAGGCAGCAGGAGAAGGGGACGACAGAGGATGGAATGGTTGGATGGCATCACTGACTCAATGGAGTTTGAGTAAACTCAGGGAGTTGGTGATGGGCAGGGAGGCCTGGCGTGCTGCAGTCCGTCGGGCTGCAAAGAGTTGGACAAGATGGGTGACTGAGCTGAACTGAAAGAATCAAAGAATCGGAGAGTTTGGTTACAAAACTGCAGTGTTACTTGACCCACAGCAATACCATCCATTTGGATTAGACTTTCTGACCATCATTGTGAGGAAGCGGCTTTACACTTTTTAAAACTGCTGCTCCTCCCGGGAGGTGGCTCCAACACGAAGAATCAGCCTTTATGCAGCAGCTGCGCAGAGAAGGGAAGCCCAACCAAAGAGCAAGGCCAGGTGTCAGCTTCGGAAGGGCGAGTGGAGAGCCGTGGTCAGGAGATCATCCCAGGATCAGGACCCAGAGATTCAAGAAGCAAGTCAGGCAAGAAAATGGGTAGTGGGATAACACTGAAGAGGCAGACCGTGCTTGATGCCAGGGAAGAACTCTTCTTCTGTAACAGCCATAAGGCTTCTGGATCGCCTTGACAAAGGACATAAGAAAGGAGAAAACTGTAAAGTGTGATTGATGAGATAAACAGCATAGTTATCTTTGTGAAAGGAAAGGGCCCAACAAGCTGGTTTATTTAACTATTTCATAAATTGGGAAGTAGAAATACTGGAAAAACTATTACTTAAAGCTAGGTGGCTCAGATGTTAAAGCGTCTGCTTGCAATGCGGGAGACCCGGGTTTGATCCCTGGATTGGGAAGATCCCCTGGAGAAGGAAACGGCAACCCACTCCAGTACTCTTGCCTGGAGAATCCCACGGATGGAGGACCCTGGTAGGCTACATCCACGGGGTCTCACAGAGCAGTCCACGACTGAGCGGCCTCACTCTGCACTCTGAGAGCTGAGAGCTGGTGGAGGACAGAGGAGCCTGGCACACTGTACAGTCCATGGGGTTGCAAAGAGTCAGACACGACTTATCAACCGAACAACAAAAACAGTTCAGCCCCATACCTGCCCAGTTTGCAGCAGTGGCAACATAACTTTCAGGCTCTGTGAAGGGTATTTCTTAACCCTAATTCAAGGGCAGGAACCTACGATTTCCACATCCTTGATGAAGTAGGACTGACAGGGAAAAAGCACCCCTACGTTTCCATTTTCACATTGAGAAGCACATTATAATATCTTTCCTCCAGGTCTTCTGACATCCAATTGCTTTTTTGTACAAGGAAAAGTGTGAACGGACATGTAGGGAATCTCAGGAGGAACAAAAATTATGGGATTAACATTGTCTTAAAAGAGACTAAGAATATTAAGAGAAAGATATCTTCATTTTTTTAATAAATGAAGGGTTTATCTAACATTCATCTAATGTTTGAATATATGGCACTGTATCAGATATATAAAATTACAAATGACTTCTACATAGCACCTATACAACTAAAACATTACCCAGGTTATCAATGTGACCCTGTGCTTTAATCCAGCCCCAGTGACTTTTGTGGAAAAGAAAACTGAGCAGATTCTAGAAAAACTCAGTCCCCACGTAATGAATAATTATTCATATCATATATTTATCAGAAGCTAGATCCAAATGCAATGTACCTACCCACCAGCTGTCAAGAGTGACTGACACATTTGATAATTATAATGTGATTTTGAGGGGAATATATTACCAGTTTGACATCTGGAAATCAGAAGTCTAAATACTCATGCAGGTCTCTAGTGAAGGCGTGTCTCAACTTGTATTTGTGTCATGCCTTTTTAAATGCCCTTTGTAAAGTCATTTTCCATTTTAAAGGCATCCTTCCTGAACCTGCTGTCATTGCAGCTCAGGTCCTACATTTCAAAAATGGTGTTAATCCAACCAGCTTACGGCACAGCTGACCCCATTATCTATAGATGAAATGATAAACTAGGTTTTCCTTGAGTACAAAAAAAAGAAAACATTTGATTGTGTTATTATTCTAATGTCTACTAATCAAAAGGACACTGATACAATTTCTGATAAATGATAAATACGTAAGTCCACATATGGCCTTGTTTTTATGCCAGAATGTCGGCTAGATGTGGTTGAGGAAGTTTATTTAGTAAGGACATGTCAATGGAATAGATGATGTTTTAAATGAATATATGCTACACAGAGAAAGATACAGTTTCAGAAATCTCATTCACTAATGCCATATGTCTAAGCGGACATGATATTACTTCCAGTTCACACAGGCATTCTTTAGTGTTTTTAACAACGGCAGTGTTAATGGCAGAACAAACTTAGAGACATATTCTAGTGAGCATTTTGATGAAGTTCCTGATTTTTGAAAGGATTATGTTCTAGTTTGCTTGGTCTTTGTATTTGAGATGCTCAGTGACCACTTTCTACCAAGAGAGAGAAACAAAACTGTCAAAATTCAAATGTTGATATGGTGACCTTGCCCAGGATAACTTTGGAGAAACTTGCTAGGTGTCTTATATGAGTAGAATCCTATAAGACATCCCCAAGGAAGACTTCAATTTACCAAATTCGGTACAGACTATCTTAGAGATAAAGTTTGAATTAAAGTTTTATTTCCATTTTATTTTATTAAAAAGTAATGCAAACACCTGTTTCTTCAGAGAATTGAGGAGGGCAAAAAGAGAAACTTATGGAAGACTGTTGTTGTTCAGACACTCTGTCACACCCGACTCTTCATGACCCCATGGACTGCAGCACACCAGGCTTCCTTGTCCTTCACTGTCTCCTGGAGTTTGCTCAAACTCGTGTCCATTGAGTTGGTGATGCCATCCAGTCACCTTATTCTCTGTCACCCCCTTGTCTGCCCGCCCTCAATCTTTCCCAGCATCAGGGTCTTTTCCAATGAGTTGTCTCCTTGCATCAGGGGGTCAAAGTATTGGAGCTTCAGCTTCAGAATCAGTCCTTCCAATGAATATTCAGGGATGATCCTTTAGGATTGACTGGTTGGATCTTCTTGCAGTCCAAGGGATCTCAAGAGTCTTCTCCAACACCACAGTTTGAAAGCATCACTTCTTCAGTGCTCAGCTTTCTTTACAGTCCAGCTCTCACATCCATACATGACTACTGGAAAAACACAGCTTTGACTAGACGGACCTTTGTCAGCAAAGTGAAGCCTCTGCTTTATACGCTGTCTAGGCTTGCCACAGCTCTGCTTCCAAGGAGCAGGCATCTTTTACTGGCATGGCTGCAGTCACCATCTGCAGTGATTTTGGAGCCCAGGAAAAGATGATTAGCTCCTAAAGTTTAAGATGAAATAGAGAGATTTTCACTCACTAGAATGCTAAATAGAGACACCATGTGTGTATTTGGGGAAATGTTACTGTGACAAGCTGACTGGGGCTGAGAGCCTAAAGCGCTTGCTCAAAGAAGAGCAAGGGCTGCCTGTGTCAGGAAGCATCTGAGCGACTAGTAACTTGAGCTGTTTCTAGAAGAACAAGAGGATACAAATCTGGAGCGGGAGCAAGGAGAGAGCAGAATTGTCAACAGGGGAGATGGGAGAGACATCTAGACTTTTCTAGGAGGATCTGGGGAAGGAAGAAGTGGAGTCTGGAAGGAGAGGGTAAAGACCGCTCTGAGGACGCAAGCGGAAAGCTTTGAAAGGCTAAGCATGTTCGCTGGCGTGCAAGATGAACACCTGCCCGCTGTCTGCTCCACAAACTCTTGAGTAGACAGCACATTCCATCCCAACACCATTATGTCACGCGCATCGAGGTCTCAGCGAGCAAGAGCAGAGCAGCACAAGGGGTCACGCGACCAGCGATGCGGGCGGACCGGCAAAGCAAGCCGGACTGCGGGAGCCCAGCCCGCCAGCTGCCTCGTGCGCTCTGCCCTGCAGTTCCTCATTAAGGCTCTTTCCTCATCATTTGCAGCCGCCAGATTGCGTCTGCATGCTTCGTACATAGCACATGAACTCTAAACACGTTTTTTAAAGAAAGCTTCTAATCCACTCTTTGCTACAGAATGAAGTTTCCTAAGATACATTCACACAAAATGAGTCCTGTGGAACATGAACGGCTTATAGGTAAACAAAATACTCTCCTCTGTGGTCGAAAAAATTTGGGAAATCTTAGGTTAAGTAGTCTCTTCACTATAGAACTTTCCAGAAGCTCTTTTAGGTTAAAATGTGGAAGGAGAGGTTGGGACGTATGAGAGAGCAGCATTGACATTCACACACAGCCACGTGTGGAAGAGCTGGTGGGAAACTGCCGGAGAACAAGGCAGCTCTGCTCGGCGCTGCACAGCGACCCCGAGGGCGCGATGGGGCAGGTGGGGAGAGAGGTTCAAGGGCGAGCAGACGTTTGCGTACTTAGAGCTCATTCACATCCTTGTACAGTGGAAACCATTGTAAAGCAATCATCCTCCAGTTAAAAACAAATGTAAAAATTATACATACATTTTCTGCTGTGCAGGGTGTAGGTGCCTCTAACCACCATGTTATTCAAGGGTCAAGTGTTGTTTAAGACAGTGACGTTGCAGTTTTCAGTTGCTAAGTTGTAGCTGACTCTTAGAGGCTCCATGGACTGCAGCACGCCAGGCTCCCGTCTCTCACCATCTCCCGGAGTTTGCTCAAACTCAAGCCCATGGAGTCGGTGATGCCATCCAACCGTCTCAGCCTCCACTGTTCTCTTCTCCTCTTGCTTTGAATCTTCAGTCTTTCTTCAAGGTCTTTTCCAGTGGGTCAGTTCTTCACATCAGGTAGCCAAAGTACAGGAGCTTCAGCTTGAGCATCAGTCCTTTCAATGAACATCAGGGCTGAGTTCTTTTAGGATTGACTAGTTGATCTTTCCGTCCAAGATAGTGATGAGTAGAGAGTAACATCATAAAATTCCTGAGACTTTTTACTTAAAAAAAAAAAACTCCTAATACTTGCTTTTTGATGTTACTTTAAAAAATAATAATATACCCTGATAGTTCAGCTGGTAAAGAATCCGCCTGCAATGCAGGAGACCCCAGTTCGATTCCTGGGTCAGAAAGATCTTCTGAAGGGATAGGCTACCCACTCCAGTATTCTTGGGCTTCCCTTGTGGCTCAGCTGGTAAAGAATCTGCCTGCAAAGCAGGAGACCTGAGTTTGATCCCTGGGTTGGGAAGATCCCCTGGAGGTGGGAAAGGTTATCCACTCCAGTATTCTGGCCTGGAGATTTCCGTGAATTGTACAGTCTGTGGGGTCACAAAAAGTCAGACACTACTGAGTGACTTTCATTTTCACTTTCAAGGATGAGAAAAATAGACATTGTGAACATCCTAGAAAAGGCCACTGTGTGTGCCACACTTTCCTGACTTCTTTGACCACAGAATCCTTTTCTCTTACCATCTTCTGGAAATGATATTGAGAGGAACCCTTTCTTAGAAACACTGCTTGAACAAAAATCACATCACACATTCATATCTTTCAGCAGCAATAGGTAGCACTTAATTTTCCTTCTCACATATAAGGAATCTGTAACTTAGATATATCAAGTAACTTGGCCAAGATAACAAGCATATTCCTCGGCTTACAAGGAACACTAAGTTTTCAAACCTTCTTGTGAGATTTGAGATGTTTGCCCACAATACACTCGCCTAAAATGGGTTCCAAGGACAATAAAACATACTGATTCTGGACACATTAAGTCTCCAAAAACTTAGTACTTTCTGGAATTTATAGCTACCACCACCCCTTTTAATTTCATACCACAGTAAACAAAGGCTCCTAAACACCTGCAAGTTCCTTAGGTCAGAAAGGAGAGCTACAGGAAAGACAAGTAGTGGGTACACAGTTTTGAAACTGAGAAGATCAGGTCATCTGGTGGAACTTGAACATCTTTGGGTTCAACCTTATTGAGGAGGAGCAAGACTGGTTGATAATAGACCCTGCCCCAGAGGTCTGCTGGGAAGCAGGCATGTCTGCAGAGACATGGCTTCTCACTGAGCTTGTGCACTTGGTTCTATTTTTTTGCACTGCTGTACACACACATGCACATGTGCATGCATACACATACACACACATGCCCACACACACACACACTCCTATGTGTATTTTCTCAGCCAGTTGATTCTGGAGCCACTGCAAAGTATTAAAGATGCAACAAATGAATAAACATACCATGGAAGAAGAAATCATATTTAATAGATAGAGACTGATTCAGTTCAGTTCAGCTCAGTCACTGTCTTGTCTGACTCTTTGCAACCCCATGAATTGCAGCACTCCAGGCCTCCCTGTCCATCACTAACTCCTGGATTTCACTCAAACTCATGTTCTTCGAGTCAGTGATGCCATCCAGCCATCTCATCCTCTGTTGACCCCTTCTCCTCCTGCCCCCAATCCCTCCCAGCATCAGGGTCTTTTCCAATGAGTCAACCCTTCCCATGAGGTGGCCAAAGTATTGGAGTTTCAGCTTTAGCATCAGTCCTTCCAAAGAAATCCCAGGACTGATCTCCTTTAGAATGGACTGGTTGGATCTCCTTGCAGTCTAAGGGACTCTCAAGAGTCTACTCCAACACCACACAGTTCAAAAGCATCAATTCTTCAGTGCTCAGCTTTCTTCACAGTCCAACTCTCACATCCATACATAACCACTGGAAAAACCATAGACTTGAGTAGAAGAAAGTAGGGAAAACCACTAGACCATTCAGGTATGACTTAAATCAAATTCCTTATGATTATACAGTGGAAATGTGAAATAGATTTGAGGGACTAGATCTGATAGATAGAGTGCCTGAGGAAATATGGACAGAGGTTTGTGACATTGTACAGGAGACAAGGAGCAAGACCATCTCATAGAAAAGAAATGCAAAAAAGCAAAATGGCTGTCTGGGAAGGCCTTACAAATAGCTGTGAAAAGAATAGAAGCAAAAAGCAAAGGAGAAAAGGAAAGATATAAGCATCTGAATGCAGAGTTCCAAAGAATAGCAAGGAAAGATAAGAAAGCCTTCTTCAGCGATCAGTGCAAAGAAATAGAGGAAAACAACAGAATGGGAAAGACTAGAGATCTCTTCAAGAAAACTAGAGATATCAAGGAAACACTTCATGCAATGAAATGTTGGGCTCAATAAAGGACAGAAATGGTATGGACCTAACAGAAGCAGAAGATATTAAGAAGATATGGCCAGAATACACAGAAGAACTGTACAAAAAAGATCTTCACGACCAAGATAATCATGATGGNATATTAAGAAGAGATGGCCAGAATACACAGAAGAACTGTACAAAAAAGATCTTCACGACCAAGATAATCATGATGGTGTGATCACTCACCTAGAGACTGATTAAGAGACCGATTAAAGAAAGTTGAGCACCAAAGAATTGATGCTTTTGAACTGTGGTGTTGGAGGAGACTCTTGAGAGTCCCTTGGACTGCAAGGAGATCCAACCAGTCCATTCTAAAGGAAATCAGTCCTGAATATTCATTAGAAGGACTGATGCTGAAGCTGAAGCTCCAATACTTTGGCCACTGTATGCAAAGAACTGACACATTTGAAAAGACCCTGATGCTGGGAAAGACTGAAGGTGGGAACAGAAGGGGACAACAGAGGATGATATGTTTGGATGCCATCACTGACTCAATGGACATGAGTTTGATTACGCTCCAGGAGTTGGTGATGGGCAGGGAGGCCTGGGGTGCTGCAGTCTAAGGGGTTGCAAAGAGTTGGACACGACTGAGCAACTGAGCTGGACTGGACTGAGGAGACTGCCTGCATTTGAATTCTGCCTGTGTTGTTTTCTAATTTTGTGACCTGAACAAAGAAACAAACTTGCTTATACTTTAGTTTCCTCGTCAGTAAAATGAGGACACTTTGAGAATTATTTTAAGTAATAGAAGAGAAAACATATTTTCTAGGATGAATTCCTCCTGATGTCAACCCTAAGAAATATATTCAAAGGAGAATAGTTTAGTTGGGAAGTCATTTTAGGAAACTTTGCAGGGGATAGGCTAGTAAGCCAGGGGAAGGAAGGAGGTATATTAAGGGTGTGATATCAAGTAAGTTGCCACTGTGATTAATTAGAACTTGATTCCACTGGGGAACTTGGGAAGAAAGTACAGAACACAGCTGAGTTATTCTAAAGACAAGCATGCTGGAGTATTATCTACCAATTCTTAATCTGCCATTAATTGAGGGCTGTTTCCAGGGGTATTCGTTTTTTACAGACCTTCTATCTTTTCCTATTTGTATCATTACGTAGATCCTGGACTAAGAAGGGAGTCTCTCAAATACAGATAGCAGAGGTGTTTTTTTCTGAAAGCAGCGTTTGGTAGGAAGTGGTGAGTATTAAGAGCATTCACTACACACATAAAGTGTGTGGAACAGTGCCTTTTGCATATTCAGGTCAGTTGAGTCGCTCAGTCCTGTCTGATTCTTGGCGACCCCGTGGACTGCAGCACGCCAGGCTTCCCTGTCCATCACCAACTCCTGGAGTTTACTCAAACTCATGTCCACTGAGCCAGTGATGCCATCCAACCATCTCATCCTCTGTCGTCCCCTCTCCTCCCACCTTCAATTTTTCCCAGCATCAGGGTCTTTTCAAATGAGTCAGCTTTTCCCATCAGGTGGCCAAAGGATTGGAGTTTCAGCTTCAGAATCAGTCCTTCCAATGAATATTCAAGACTGATTTCCCTTAAGATTGACTGTTTGGATCTCCTTGCAGTCCAAGGGACTCTCAAGAGTCTTCTCCAACACCACAGTTCAAAAGCACCAATTCTTTGGTGCTCAGTTTTCTGTATAGTCCAACTCTCACATCTGTATGTGACTACTGGAAAAACTATAGCCTTGACTAGACGCAGCTTTGTTGGTAAATTAATGTTTCTGCTTTTTAATATGCTGTCCAGGTTGGTCATAGCTTTTCTTCCAAGGAGCAAGTATTTTTTAAATTTCATGGCTGCAGTCGCCATCTGCAGTGATTTTGGAGCCCAAGAAAATAACGTCTCTCACTGTTTCCATTGTTTCCCCATCCATTTGCCATGAAGTGATGGGACCAGATGCCATGATCATAGTTTTCTGGATGTTGAGTTTTAATCCAGCGTTTTCGCTCTCCACTTTCACTCTCATCAAGATCTTAATTCTTCTTCACCTTCTGCCATAATGGTGATATCATCTGTGTGTCTGAGGCTATTGATATTTCTCCTGGCAATCCTGACTCCAGCTTGTGCTCATCCAGCCCGGCATTTCGCATGATGTAATCTGCATATAAGTAAAATAAGCAGGGTGACAATATACAGCTTTATTGTACTCCTTTTCCAGTTTGGAACCAGTCTGCTGTTCCATGTCCAGTTCTAACTGTTGCTTCTTGACCTGCTCACAGATTTCTCAGGAGGCAGGTCAGGTGGTCTGGTATTCCCATCTCTTTAAGAATTTTGAACAGTTGGTGGTGATCCACACAGTCAAAGGCTTTGGCATAGTCAATAAAGCAGAACCTTCATGGACCTAACTCTGAATATCAACATTTGCCTATCCTAACTTAAGAAATTAAAATCCTAAATCAAATCCTAAACTAAGAAATTAGGTCAAGTTAAAATAAGCATATCTCAGGGTTCACAATATCATAGCCTGAAAAATAAAGATGCTGAGGATGGTGAGGCCTGGCATCCTTCGATCCAAGGGGTCACAAAGAGTCAGACACGGCTTAGTGACTGAACCACAACAGTGACTTAAGACATTCACAAAAAGATGTTGAGATGATGTTTGGATGAGTTTTACTTCCCTTTTCATGTGGAAAATGTTACCAAAATAAAGTTTTGACTGGCAGAGATAGTTACTTGTCACTGAATTAATCAATGAGCTTCTACCATATGCCAACCCTCGTGTGTGTGTGTGTGTGTGTAGGACTGGGCTACAGTGATGGTGATGTTACATACAGTGGCTATCATAATAGGTGCTCATAATATCCCACTCACAAAATGAATGTCTAGAGATTCTAGAGCAGCCCTGCGCCGAGTGCCTCCTGAGGGCCCACTGCACTCAGCAGCACCTGAAGCTCATCAGAAGTGCAGCTCTTGGGTCCCATCTGAGACTTGGAGAAGGAGAATTTCCAGGGCAGAGCCAAGGATTTGGTGCTGGCCTCCACTGCTTCTCTTACATGTACAATCAGGGTAAGTTATTTAAATATATATTTATTTTAACTGGAGGTTAATTACTTTACAATATTGTATTGGTTTTGCCATACATCAACATGAATTTATTTTTTTAAGTTATTTTATTTTATTTTTTATTTTTTGGCCTCCAATTTTATATTTATTTTTTACTACAGTAGAATTTCTTCTCCCCTTATCAGAGATAGTTTGGTTTATTACATTATGTACCCCAAATATAAACCATTTTTTTTTAAATTTTTATTTTAACTTTAGTTTACTTTATATTACTATATTGGTTTTGCCAAACATTGACATTAATTCACCAGGAGTGTACATGCGTTCCCAAACACGAATCCCCTCCCATCTCCCACCCCATACCATCTCTCTGGGTCCTCTCCTTGCACCAGTCCCAAGCATCTTGGACTCTTGATTTACAGTGTTGTGTTCATTTCAGGTATACAGCAAAGTGATTCAGTTATATGTACACATGTATCTCTTCTTTTTCAAATTATTTTCCCATTTAGGTTATTACAGAATATTGAGCAGTTACCTGTGCTATCCAGCAGGTCCTTGCTGGTCATCTGTTTTATATATAGTACTGTGTACGTGTCAATGTCAAACTCTCAGTTTACCCCTCACCTGACCTTTCCTTATGGTAACCATAAATTTGCTTTCCAAGTCTGTGACTCTGCTTCTTTTTTGTAAGTAAGTTCGTTTGTACCCTTTTCTTAAGACCCCACATGTGTGGGATATCCTCTGATGCTTGTCTTTCTTTGTCTGGCCTATTTCACTTAATATGATGGTTTCCAGGCCCATCTGTGCTGCTGCAGATGGCATTATTCATTCTTCCTCATAGCTGAGTAATGCTCGGTTGTGTATATATACAACATACTGGTTTTAAATAGGGCATAGTTGCTTACAAAGTTGTGTTGGCTCCTGCTGTGGTCCCCCTCCCACTCTTCCTCATCCCACCATCAAAGTCACCACACTGTACTGAGCTGAGGGCCTTGCTTGATACAGCAGCTTCCCACTAGCTATCTACTGTGCACTAATTATTAGAGAAATGTAGATCAAAGTCAGAATGGCCATCATCAAAAAATCTACAAACAATAAGTGCTAGAGAGGGCATACAGGAAAGGAAACCCTCTTGCACTGGGGCTGGGATGTAAACAGGTGCAGCCATTACAGAGAACAGGACAGAGGTTCCATAAAAACTAAGACTAGAACTAGCATCGGAGCCAGCAATCCCACTAACGGGCACATACTCTGGGAAACCATGGTTCAGAAAGACATGCACCTCAGTGTTCGTTGCAGCACCTTTTACAGCAGCCAGGACAGGAAAGCAGCCTGAACGCCTATCACCAGAGCAGCGCATGAAAGGAGGGTGCGTGCATGCAGCAGACGCACTCGGCACAAAATCTTCTGCATGACCGCGCCTTCTTCATCCACTCCTCTGTCAAGGGACGTTTAGTTTGCTTCCATACATTTTCCCAGCCAAGGCTTGTGTAAACCCAGACTCCCCCCAGCTTCAGAGGTGTCTCTAATTTCAGGCCTTCTCTGTTGAGTGTGCCCGGTGTTTTGGTCTGACCACCTCCTTGCAGGGGCGCCAGGCAGGTCTCTGTGAGTGCAGTTTACAAGCAAACCTAGGAGCTTGAGACCCAATACCACGCTCTCCTCCTGCACTCCAGTCTGCATGTGGCGGTGGTTCCCTGTCAACACTAACGTCTGGGTTCTCGCATCCTCCCCCGTTTGGCTTGGTGCTACTGTCATCTGTATATCGTTCTCTGTCTTAAATTCTTCTGTGTGTAAATAACTGAAGTGATTTGTCTTCTTCCAGTTGTATACCAATGGATAATGTGCTTGGTGATTTTTTATATTCTTTTTCATCTTGTCTGCTCTTCTGTTTAAGAATTTTTAAAAAGCTGGACTTCCATGTAGATCTTTTTGAATTCTGACTACCACTTCCTATCTGTGTGATACTTATCTCCCTATCTTTTTCTTTCTGAGCCAGTTTCTTCAATTGTAAAATAAGAATAATGTTCTCTACATCTTAAGATGTACGAGTACAGTAGTTTAGCTCACCGAATTTAGAGACACGGTGCAGAGCGCAAATCTTAGTTCCATCCCTTTCTAGCCATGTGACTTAAGCAAGATATGTGTGAGCTTCGGTTTCCTGCATAAAACATGACTAATTAATCATGATGGCATAATCACTCACCTAGAGCCTGGCATCCTGGAATGTGAAGTCAAGTGGGCCTTAGAAAGCATCACTACGAACAAAGCTGGTGGAGGTGATGGAATTCCAGTTAAGCTATTTAAAATCCTGAAAGATGATGCTGTGGAAGTGTTATAATCAATATACGAGCAAATTTGGAAAACTCAGCAGTGGCCACAGGACTGGAAAACATCAGTTTTCATTCCAATTCCAAAGAAAGGCAATGCCAAAGAATGCTCAAACTACTGCACAATTGCACTCATCTCACATGCTAGTAAAGTAATGCTCGAAAATCTCCAAGCCAGGCTTCAGCAATACGTGAACCGTGAACTTCCAGATGTTCAAGCTGGTTTTAGAAAAGGCAAAGGAACCAGAGATCAAATTGCCAACATCTGCTGGATCATGGAAAAAGCAAGAGAGTTCCAGGAAAACATCTATTTCTGCTTTATTGACAAAGCCTTTGACTCTGTGGATCACAATAAACTGTGGAAAATTCTGAAAGAGATGGGAATACCAGACCACCTGACCTGCCCCTTGAGAAACCTATATGCAGGTCAGGAAGCAACAGTTAGAACTGGACATGGAACAACAGACTGGTTCCAAATAGGAAAAGGAGTATGTCAAGGCTGTATATTGTCACCCTGCTTATTTAACTTATACGCAGAGTACATCATGAGGAACGCTGGACTGGAAGAAATACAAGCTGGAATCAAGATTGCCGGGAGAAATATCAATAACCTCAGATATGCAGATGACACCACCCTTATGGCAGAAAGTGAAGAGGAACTAAAAAGCCTCTTGATGAACGTGAAAGAGG
>SJYQ01004954.1:2207905-2224152 GCA_006410935.1 Redunca redunca
CAGAAAATGAAGATCATGGCATCCAGTCCCATCACTTCATGGGAAATAGATGGGGAAACAGTGGAAACAGTGTCAGACTTTATTTTTTGGGGCTCCAAAATCACTGCAGATGATGAGTGCAGCCATGAAATTAAAAGATGCTGACTCCTTTGGAAGGAAAGTTATGACCAACCTAGATAGCATATTCAAAGGCAGAGATATTACTTTGCCAACAAAGGTCCATCTAGTCAAGGCTATGGTTTTTCCTGTGGTCATGTATGGATGTGAGAGTTGGATTGTGAAGAAAGCTGAGGGTCGAAGAATTGATGCTTTTGAACTGTGGTGTTGGAGAAGACTCTTGAGAGTCCCTTGGACTGCAAGGAGATCCAACCAGTCCATTCTGAAGGAGATCAGCCCTGGGATTTCTTTGGAAGGAATGATGCTAAAGCTGAAGCTCCAGTACTCTGGCCACCTCATGTGAAGAGTTGACTCATTGGAAAAGACTCTGATACTGGGAGAGATTGGGGGCAGGAGGAGAAGGGGACGACCCAGGATGAGATAGCTGGATGGCATCACGGACTCGATGGATGTGAGTTTGAGTGAACTCTGGGTGTTGGTGATGAACAGGGAGGCCTGCTGTGCTGCGATTCATGGGGTCGCAAAGAGTCAGACACGATTGAGTGACTGGACTGAGCTGAATTATTCTGAAATTGTTAAGGCTGTTTGATAACTAAATGAGAAAAATTCAAAATGTTTAATAGAGTATCTAAGTAAGTGAAAGTCGCTCAGTCGTGCCTGACTCTTTGTGACCCCATGGAATTCTCCAGGCCAGCAGAATACTGGAGTGGGTAGCCTTTCCCTTCTCCACGGGATCTTCCCAGTCCAGGGATCAGTCCCAGGTCTCCAGCATTGCTGGCGGATTCTTCACCAGCTGAGCCACAGGGAAGCCCCAGGAGAGTGTCTGGTACAAGATAGTGGTGTTGTCACGGCATCACATTTTCTTTTTAATTTCTTTTAGTCAAGTGGAGTTGATTTACACTGTTGTGCTAATTTCTGCTGTGCAGCAAAGTGGCTGAGTTACACACACGCACATGCACACACACACACACACACGTATATATACATATATATTCTTTTTCATATTCTTTTCCATTAAGGCTTCTCAAGGGTGTTGAATATAGTTCACTGTGCTTTTCAGCAGGACTTGGCTGTCTAACCACCCTGTGTAACACTTTGCATCTGTTAATCCCAAACGCCCAGTCCTCGCCCCCCCAGCCACCTCTACCCTTTGGTAATCACAAGTTTGTTCTCTGTCTCTGAGTCTGTTTCTATTTCACAATTAGGTTTATTTGTGTCGTATTTTAGCTTCCACATGTAACTGATATCACATGATATTTGTCTTTGACTTACTTTGCTTAGTGTGATAACCTCTAAGTCCATCCATATTGCTGCAAATCATTCATCTAGATTACTATCATAGTTGTCATAATAATCGAAATCAGGGAGACCTGATTTTTTGCCCCCCTTCCTTTTCACTTTTTAAAAAACATTTCCCTTCCCATTTCTACTTCCAAACTACTTGCAAACTGTAACAAATTTGCTTTTTTTAAAAACCTTATTTCCTAAAGCTTTCATTAAACCTATTTCATAAAGCTCTTTTCATAAGATTTTTAAATTAGGCAAAACAAAAGACAGCCTAATAGTGTCCGCAATGCCATTCATTATCCATAGTCCAAAGCAAACACTTGTCACTGGAGGAAAAAAAATATCAATGTACACGAAACAGCAGTGAGAGACAGTGAGGCTCAGCCACACACAACATGGAAAAGTCTCACAATCGTGATGAAGAGCAAAGGACGCCAGGCGCAGAGAAAGACAAGAGAGGGGTCCCTCCACCTAGACTCACAGACAGGCAAGCGAGCCTGTGAGGTCAGAAGTCAGAAACAGTGGGGACTTGACGCCTAGAAAGCAGAGCATCTGGAGGCTGTGCGTGACTTCCAAGGTCGGCTTCTCCGTCTCTGTCTGCCTGTCTACCCCACAGGGACGTTCAGTGAAAATTCATGAAGCTGAACACGGATCTATGCTTCTCCATGTATGTTTGAATTCATAAAGACACACAAAGGGCAGGAAAACTATTACTGCATCTAGTATTTCTTCTAGAAAAATGAACAGCCTAACAAGGGCTGTTTTATTATATCTATAACCTTCAGATTCTTTTCACTTCTGATACTCTCAGTAGTTACAAAACACACTTCTAGCTTGATTACAGGGCTAGCACAGCCTGAGAAGGAAACGGCCACCCACTCCACTGTTCTTGTCTGGATAATCCCGTGGGCGGAGGAGTCTGGTGGCTACAGTCCAGGGGGTCGCAAACAGTCGGGCACAGACGACCACGTACAGCAGCAATCCCTGCTTTCCCACTTCATCTTGTAGCACGCAGTGGGACCAACAGCATCTTAGTAATCACACCTCACAGTTTCTGCCGAAAATACAAATGGTACAGAATGACTGGAGTGCTGAACAAAGCACCCAACCTCAAGATGGCAACACACACACACACTGTTTCTAGCCACAGTTCTTTTGCTTGTTCACTAAAAGCCTTGTGAGAAATCACAAAATCTCTCTGCGCTTCATTTATAAAAGAGGAATAATGATGTCACAAGGTCATTCACCCAGAGTTGCACACAGGAACAAATGAGCCCGTGTGGAAGCCCTTTGAAAGGAAAATAGGCTGTGGGGACCCAAGCATTAACATAAGGAATAAACATAGGTAGGAGAAGGCAATGGCACCCCACTCCAGTCCTCTTGCCTGGAAAACCCCATGGACAGAGGAGCCTGGTGGGCTGCAGTCCATGGGGTCGCTGAGGGTCGGACACGACTGAGCGACTTCACTTTCACTTTTCACTTTCATGCATTGGAGGAGGAAATGGCAGCCCACTCCAGTGTTCTTGCCTGGAAAACCCCATGGACAGAGGAGCCTGGTGGGCTGCCGTCTATGGGGTCGCTGAGGGTCAGACACGACTGGAGCGACTTGGCAGCAGCAGCAGCAGGCTTCCTTACAATGTGTTGACATCAGTTTTTTGTTTTGTTTTGTTTTGTTTTGTTTTTTTAAGGGAATGCAACTTGATGCTGACATTCCTATTGCTCCCTAATCTTATTCACCTTACATGTCTAACTGAAACACAACTTCCTCTCTCTGTTTTAACGAATTCCCCTCCCTACTCGCAGGAAGTGTTGCCATCCTGAGCTCCTGGCCTCCCTGTGTGTGCTCAGTTGCTCAGTCATGCCAACTCTTTGCAGCCCCATGGACTGTAGCCCTCCAGGCTCCTCCATCTGTAGAATTTTCTGGGCAAGAATACTGGCGCAGGTTGCCATTTCCTCCTCCAGGGAACTTCCCAACTCAGGAATCGAACTCCCATCTCTTGGGGCTCCTGCAGGGCAGGCAGATTCTTTACCACGGAGCCGCCAGGCAAGCCCTTCTCGCCCTCCTAAATCAATAGAGATTGACCAGATGCCAGATAAGAAATTCAGGCAAGGTTTTACTGGAGCCCCAGCCGCAGCAGTGGAGAGCAAAGACAGGTAACAGGTGGGGGCAGGGCAGGCCGGCTCCTTCTGGGGAGGGGAGGGTGTCCAGGCATCAGGCTGGAGGAGGGCAGGCGGTCCGCTGGCCTGTTAGGCGGTGCGCTGTGCGTGGGTGTGCGCTGCGCCCTGCCCTTGCTCTGTGCTCATCAGAAATGGCTGTTGGTTTTCGTCTGTATCTTTTGTCCGGAATTTGCCCTAACTGCTCACGCACAGTTATTTTCAGTTGCACATAACTTCTTTGTATTTTGTTGCTCAAGAAGAGGTGTGTCCCGGGACAAGCACTGCACACTGGTCCCAGTTCTCAGGGCAGTCTCAGGGGGCCATTTTCCATGTGTATCTACATTCTCTGAGCATCTTAGGTGCACTTCCACTCAGGAATGGATAACTTAATATAATCCATTTTTCATGGCCTGTTCCTATGACTTTCCCGGCATAAGAACTCCAGTTTTTTATCCTAACAGACATCTAACAAAGCAAAAAACAGGGGCTTAATTATAAGTTGTATTGAGATGGTGTCAGAATTCCTCAGAGTATTGCAAACACCTGATTCAGTACATTCTAGTTTTTCTAATGCCCTCTCTGCTGGTTATGTGGTTTTAAAACGTAGCAAATATCGTGTATATTTCTTTTGCAGAAGTCATGGAATTGTGAACACTTGGCTCAATCTCAATAAACTCCCAAGGTGTACATTAGGATGCAAGAAACCAAGTCACCCCCACTGCACAAGGTTTTTGTTGAAGGGTAGAAAATGCTTGGAAACCCCTAGTTAGTGGAAATGTCATGGAAGTTATAATGCCCTTTGTAACAAAAAGAGTGAATCCAGTGGCATTTTGTAGCTTTCTTGAATTGTAATTCAATATTTTATTTCCTTTAAAAAATTATTTTGACCTTCATCTCCCAACTGTATGCCATATTTAGGGTTGAATGGTTTAGAGAAATTGCAGTTTCACTGAGACTTGACTTACACAGAATCAGAAACTCAAGAGTGTGGTCCCTTTGCTGAGATGGACCCGAGGTGTAAACAGATGTCAGAGGCCAGTGCATAGGGTAGGCTGGAATAAAAGCGCTCATCTTGGATAACATAGCTATGAAGTGGGCTCTACTGTATGTAAAACTTGAGTGACTCGGCAGGCTACTGTGCAAGAACTTGGCTATGTAATGAAGGCAGGGACAGAGGGCTGGAATTCCACCCAGCTGTGATGCAAAGCCTGCAGACATGTCCACTTCAGTCCAGCGAGTGCTTCAGCATCACTTTGCGGAAGGAGATTTGCACGATGACTCCAATTCGAGTAGCGATTTTGAACTGCCCTTTCCCTGTCTCCCTTGGGCTTCCCTGGTGGCTCAGACAGTAAAGCGTCTGCCTGCAACGCAGGAGCCCTGGGTTCAATTCCTGGGTCGGGAAGACACCCTTGAGAAGGAAATGGCAATCCACTCCAGCATTCCTGCCTGGAAAATCCCATGGACAGAGGAGCATGATAGGCTACAGTCCATGGGGTCTCAAAAAGTCAGATGTGACTGAGCGACTTCACTCTCTTTCACTTTCCCTGTCTCCAGGAAGTTGCTTTGGCCATGACAGGCTTATGACAGGGAATTAACTCAGAAGATCTCTGTCTCTGGTTCTGCCAGCCTTGCAGTGATGGCTCTGATCAAATTCAGTCCTGGACAGTGGGTCCAAGGCAGGACACCCCAGTGGCGGGCTACACCCTCAGTGACAGCTGCACCATTCTCCAGAAAGAAGAGGTCTCCCATGGTGGAAGGACAGTGCACGTAAGCTCTTAGATGCAGACTCCTGAAACTGAAGGACACACACCTTTTGGAGAAGAGATATTTTGAGATAAAACTTGATTCTTTGAAATTTTAAAGTTTTCATGTAATTTGTAGTTGATTTGCAGAAATATTTCGAGTGTATGCTTCACATAAAGGAGTGTTCTCCATTTCATGTTTTTAGTAGTCTGTGTATGTTTATTCTACCAGAACTAGTAATTGTGCTGTTCACAGGCTCCATATTCTCACTGATCTTTTATCTGTTTGATCTATTGATTACAAGAAAGGTGTGTAGCACTCTCACTCTGAATTTACATCAGAGGTATAAAAATTATAAATTATTATATTTTTATTGGTGAATTGAAGCTTTTATCAGTAGATAATTACTCTCTTTGTCATCAATAATTACTTCAAAATTTATTTTGTCTGATAATCAGATCCTTAAACCAGTTTCCTTCTGGTTAACATTTGCCTAATTTTAATCCATTCTTTTTTTTTTCTGTAAACTTCCTTAAGTGTTATGCATTTTAATCCCATTTATCATTTAACTAGTAAGTCTGTTTATGTCACTTTATGTGTATACATTATTATTACATATAATATAATATTACCCCACTCCAGTACTCTTGCCTGGAAAATCCCATGGACGGAGGAGCCTGGTGGGCTGCAGTCCATGGGGTGGCTAGGAGTTGGACACGACTGAGCAACTTCACTTTCACTTTGTACTTTTATGCACTGGAGAAGGAAATGGCAACCCACTCCAGCATTCTTGCCTGGAGAATTCCAGGGATGGGGGAGCCTGGTGGGCTGCCGTCTATGGGGTCTCACAGAGTTGGACATGACTGAAGTGACTTAGCAGCAGCAGCAGCATATACTATAAATATATTAATGTGTTAGTATTAATATTTATCTTCCAAATTATTTTATTTTTATTATTTTTATTACTCTTTTTCTTTTCACTGTTTACATTTTTGNATTTCCTTGGAAAATATATCATTCTAAAATTATTCTAAAAGGAATAGTGCTCTGAAAAGTTATTAGTAATATACATAGAAATTGAAAAGTTGTAAAATAATTATCTCCAAATAAGCCTTTGGTATCAGATCATTTTGTACTGAGTTCTTTTGTATTTTAAAGGAAAAGCCAATTTAATGTAATATAAAGTATATCAGCATATTTTAAAAGATAAAAACTATTAATTCATTTAATGTGATGACATTATTTTGTGCCAAAATTCAGAAATAATAGCAAAATAAAAGAGAACTAACACTTTGTCCAGCTCCCTTATAAACACAGGGGCAGAAAAACATTCAACAGGAAATATTAATAGAATTCAAAAATACTTTAAAATAATTATTCATCCTGACCAAGCAAGATTTAGTTTTAAAAAGGAAAGGCATTGTATTATTAAGAAATTTACTAAGAGAATACAATACATAAGAGAATGTGAAGTATAAGGAATATAAAACAATTATCTCAACAGAGGGTGAAAAGACATCCTGTGAACCTTCATGGCAACATGGAAAATGGCTTTGTCTATTTGTGGAACTGCAAGCATAATGACTGACATGAAGAATGCAAGTTAGTTTTGGAAGATCAGAGTAGAGAGGGAACAAGAAACATCCCGAAGGGCTCTGTGTTAACAAAATCTTGATAGCCAGAGGGTCCCAGGGAAGAGCTCTAGGCAGAGGTGTGATCTGATTAGGCTGATACCTATCAGGCTGGCTCCAGCAGCAGAGCAAGAGACAGACCGCAGAGAAACCAACTAGAGGGAAACAGAAGGAAAACAAGCCATTGGGCACAAGAGTTCCATAACACGCGAAGAGTGCCTGCCTGTGAGCTGAGCTAGAGGCACTGGAGCGGCGTCGGCAGAAACAGTAAGAGAGCCGTGACAGCTGGATTGGCACGATGCTGTGATGCCACGAGTGCGAAAAGTAACTGAGGTGGGAGAATCCGGCTCCTTCTACCACTGGGCAGACGGCAGGGGCATTCACAGGGCTGGGAGAAATCAGGGGGGCCACGGTGGCAGCTGGATGCCATTCGGGGCGCTGTGGCCGCTCACTGGCAGGGGAAAAGCTTGAGGGAAGCAGACATTCATGAGGAAAAGAGAAAGAGCTCGCAAGGATTTGGGAGGGAAACTAGCAAACATACGGGACTGGATTATCAACTCTAGCTGACACCAGTTAGTGATTTCTCCCAAGATCAGGCTTTACAAATAATCTGAAGGTTCAAAGAGGAGTCACAGGGAATGCAGGGAGACACCTGTAATATTGAAAATATCTCCATGATTACACCCTTCCCATGACGGACATCAGCTCCAAGAACTCCAAATGATTTATGAAGGTTATCTCACACAGTGTGCAAAGTTTAGATTATAAACATTTCCATTTTTTATCTCAGATGGCCCACTAGTTATGTGATATTTTCCAGCTAGCCATCTATCTAGATTTTAAACTTGATCCATAGCAATTGCAAATCAGGAACATTCTGTTAAGAACATTTTATAAAGATTCTCTTCTTAGTAAATATCATTAGTCTATCTGACAAGCAGTCTGCTTATCATGTTTTCATGACTCAGCAAGTTCATCCACCTTATTTCCTTCCTGAGTATCCCACTTGCCTTCCTGGTAATGGAAAAAGGATGGAACACAAGTAAAATGCTTTAATTTTTTCTTTTTCACTGAATAGGCCAATGGAAGGTAGTATCAACAAAGGAGGCAATTTAAAAATGCCATATGTTGTTCTTTTTAATTGAATAATAATTAGATTACTGATTCCCTTAGCAACCTCAATTTCATAGTAAAATCCAGAAAACTTACTATCTGCTATGAATTGACATAAGCAGAAAATAAGAATACTGAAATATGGATTTTTTTAAAAATCTGTAAAAAGAATGAGAAATAGGAACATAGAAAGGAAGGCAAAATCAATAAATCTTTTAGGTGGGTCAGATGCAAGTTTAGTTATTTTATGCTAAAAAATAAGGAATCTAGTAGAGAGGAAATTAGTAAGAGACAAGAAAAGAGAGGGCTCAGTGTTACTTTGCATAAGAGAGTCATTCAAACACACAGTGAATGAGGGAATTGCTAGAGAAAAATTCATGACTGTCTATGTTGGAGATGATCCGTTTCACCATAAACCTTTACTAGCCTGGGCAGCAGACAATTATACTTTTAAAAATGTAGTATGTGTCAAGAGCAGGGCAAGTTAAGACACACACTTTGACTGGCTTGAGGCAGCTGTGCAGCCAGCTAGAAAGTGCTCCCGACTGACTCCTGCGCGCAGCACTGAGCTCTGCAGGCCGCAGTCTCCTCCTCTCAGGTTTCTAGTGTTTTCTGAAATGCTTCTTTGTTTAAACTGTCCCAGAGTGGCAAAGGTAGAAAACTTATACTCAATAGTGGGCTTATCTAATAAATAAGTAAACTGTATAAATCTTGACTTCAAATCAGTTCAGTTCACTCATTCAGTTGTGTCTGACTCTTTGGGACCCCATGGACTGCAGCACGCCAGGCCTCCCTGTCCATCACCAACTCCCAGAACTTGCTCAAACTCATGTCCATCACATTGGTGATGCCACCCAACATCTCATCTTCTGTCATCACCTTCTCCTCCCACCTTCAATCTTTCCCAGCATCAGCATCTTTTACAATGAGTCAGTTCTTCACATCAGGTGGCCAGAGTATTGCAGTTTCAACTTTACCATCAATCTTTCCAAAGAACATTCAGGACTGATTCCTTTAGGATGGACTGGTTGGATCTCCTTGCAGTCCAAGAGACTCTCAAGAGTCTTCTCCAACACCACAGTTCAAAAGCATCAATTCTTCAGCGTTCAGCTTTCTTTATAGTTCAACTCTCACATCTATACATGACTACTGGGAAAACCACAGCTTTGACTAGACGGATCTTTGTTAGCAAAATAATGTCTTTGCTTTCTAATATGTTTCTAATATGTCTATGTTTGTCACAATTTTTCTTCCAAGAAGCATATGTCTTTTAATTTCATGGCTGCAGTAACCATCTGCAGTGATTTTGGAGCCCAAGACAATAAAATCCATCACTGTTTCCATTTTTTTCCCCATCTATGTGCCATGAAGTGATGGGACAGGATTCCATGATCTTCGTTTTTTGAATGTTGAGCTTTAAGCCAACTTTTTCACTCTCCTCTTTCACTTTCATCAAGAGGCTCTTTAGTTTTTCTTTGCTTTCTGCCATAAGGGTGGTGTCATCTGCATATCTGAGGTTATTGATATTTCTCTCAGCAACATTGATTTCAGCTTGTGCTTCGTCCAGCCTGGCATTTCACATGATGTACTCTGCATATAAGTTAAATAAGCAGGGTGACAATATACAGCCTTGACATACTCCTTTCACAATTTGGAACCGGTCCATTGTTCTGTGTGCAGTTCTAATGCTGCTTCCTGACCTGCACACAGATTTCTCAGGAGGCTGGTAAAGTGGTCTGGAATTCCCATCTCTTTAAGAATTTTCCACAGTTTGTGGTGATCCACACAGTCAAAGGCTTTGGCATAGTCAATAAAGCAGAAGATGTTTTTCTGGAACTCTCTTGCTTTTTTGATTATCCAACAGATATTGGCAATTTGATCCCTGGTTCCTCTGCCTTTTCTAAATCCAGCTTGAACATCTGAAAGGTCTTGGTTCACGTACTGTTGAAGCCTGGCTTGGAGATTTTTGAGCATCACTTTACTTGTGTGTGCGATGAGTGCAATTGTGCAGTAGTTTGAACATTCTTTGGCATTGCCTTTTTGAAGATTGGAATGAAAACTGACCTTTTCCAGTCCTGTGGCTACTGCTGAGTTTTCAATATCATATTCTATTTTCAGATACTTTATTCTCGCATGAATCTGAAATTGTGGTCGCCATACATGTAATGTAGAATGAGAATATGTTAAGTCACATGACTCCTAATTTCACTCCCTTCTGTTTCTGGTAAAATGGTGAGCATTCCCTAAGAAACAGAGAAACTAATTTTTCAAACAATCCAGTTAATTCTTTAAAGATAGTTTAAACTTGTATCGCATATTTTACCATACAAATCATTCCAAACTTGAAAGGAAACACAAAAGACTTCAAATAGCCAAAGCAATTTTAAGAAAGAAAGGCAAGTGGTAAATATTCACTCTCTCTGATTTCAAACTACTACAAAGCTACTGTAACGAAAACAGTGTGGTTCTGACACAGAAACTGACACAGATCAATGGAACAGAACAGAAAGCCAAGAAATAAACCCACACACTTTTGTGAACAATTAATCTACAACAGTGGAGGCAAGAATAAACAGCAGGGAAAAGAAAGTCTCTACAATAAATGGTGTTGAGAAAACTGGACAGCAACCTGCGAAAGAATCAAACTGGCCTAATTTCTTGCATCATAAAGAAGAATAAACTCGAAATGGTTAAATACTTAAATGTGAGACCTGAACCCATGAAACTCCTTAGAAGAAAGCAGGCAGTGTGCGCCCTGACATCAGTCTGAGCAATATTCTATAGATGTGTCTCCTCAGGCAAGGGAAACAAACACGAAGACAAACAAGCGGAACTACATCATACTACAAAGATTTCGCACAGTGAAGGATGATATCGGCAACATAAAAAGGCTGCTTCTGAATGGGAGAAGATATTTGCAAACAATTTGCCTGATCAGGGGTTAATATCCAAAATATACAAAGAACTCATGCCATTCAGCCCCAAAACACCGCCACCAACAAAACAACCCTCTTAAAAAATGGGCAGAGGTCCTGGAGAGACATTTTTCCAGAGACAATATACAGATGGCCAGCAAGCACATGAAAAGATACTCAGTATCAGCAATCATAAGGGAAATGCAAATCAAAGCCCCAGTGAAATACCACTTCACACATGTCAGAATGGCTATTGTCAAAAAGACAAAAAAGAAGTGCTAGTAAGGATGTGGGAAAAAGAGACTCTTATGTATTATTGGTGGGACTATAAATTGGTGCAGCCACTATGGAAAATTGTACGGATATTTCTCAAAAAACTAAAAACAGAACTATCATACGATCCCACAATTCCACTTCTGGGTATTTTTCTGAAGAAAATGACAACATTGATTCAAAAATATAAATGCACACCTATATTCACTGCAACATTATTTACAATAGCCAAGATATGGATGGAAGCAAACTAAGCCATGATATGGATGCAAACATATATAGATATCATATATATGTGTACATGTATGTATCATGTGTATGCCTATTATATATGTGTGTATATATATTTATGTATATAATGAACTATTATTCAGTCATAAAAAAGAATGAAATATTGCCATTTATGATAACATAGATGGAACTAGAGGGTATTATGCTAAGTGAAATAAGACAGAGAAAGACAAATACCATATAATTTCACTTATATGTGGAATCTAAAAAACAAATGAAATAATGAAAAACAAAAGCAAGAGTCTTAGACACAGAACAGACAGGCAGTTCCGGGGGAAAGCGGTCAGGGGAGGAGAGAAGCGGACGAGGGAGAGCCACAGGCACAAGTGTTTGATTAGAAAGCGAAAGGACCACAGGGACGAAGTGTGCAGGGCGGGGAATACAGTCAGTATCCATGTAGTCTCTTTGCACAGAGCCAGGTGACAACTAGTCTTATGGTGATCATTTTGAAATGTACAGAAATATTAAAACATTATGCTGGGTTGTTTAGTAGGTCAATTATACTTTGAAAATAAACAAACTTATAGGAAAAGAGATCCGAACTGTGGTTACTGGAGGTACAGGTGGGTAGGGGGCAAATTGGGTGGGGCAGTCATAATGTACAAATTCCGGTCATAAGATAAATAAGTATCAATACTAGGAATGTAATGTACAACATAATAAAGATAATTAAAACTGCAATGCATTATAAATGAAAGTTAAGAGAGTAAACCTTGAGTTTTCATCAAGAGGAAAAAATGATTTTTTTATTTCCCTAATGTTGTGTTGATATGAGATGATCGATGCTCATTAAACCCCTTGTGGTCATCATTTCATGATGCATGTAAGTCAAACCATTACGCCAAACACCTGAGCTTACACAGTGCTCTATGTCACTCATATCTTAATAAAACTGGGGGGAAATGGCTAACTGGAAGTGTTGTCTTCCCTGTTTTGCCCTCTCAAAGGGGCATACATAAAAGGGGCACACAGGAGATACTCAGTTTAAGTTTGTTAATTTGTTTACTTCAAAGTAATTCCAGATTTTCTGATTTTAAATACTGAATATTTCCTGATTTCAGTACCACAAAATCACAATTAAGATAAACCATACAAATTATTCAACAAACGAATCACATCTTTATATTCAAGAAGTTGTGTTACATACCAGCAACCACCTCTTCCACAACATGACTGATAGGGAAGTGTGCCGTATGTTTGGACTGCCCCACTGAGGACGTCATTATATCTTCAGTATATGACTGAATGCGGTCACAGACACTTCACCAAGCCCAGACAGTAAGGACAGAATGGAAACAATGGGAGAAGAGCGGTAAGGAAAAACATGAGCTCTTTTACATATTTGCAAGATGCATGGTCTCTTCTGCGACATGATAAAGCATTCAAAATCTTTCCTCCATCCATACTCTGCATCTCCTCATGCTGAAATCTTCTGCATCTTCCAAATGTGGTATAGGTGTGAGAGCAGAAACATTAAAAAAAAAAAAAAATTGTCACACCACATCGTTTCTGAAGAATATTTACTTTCCCAGAGTTAAGTTTCTCCAATTGCTCATCTCATGGAAGATATAAGGAATGAAAACTAACATAAGAGATTTGTTTCAATGCTAATTCAGTTAAGTGAAGAAAAAATTTGTCTCCTTACATGGCAAACTATGACTCTGACTTTCAAATATGCTTATGAAAAGGAGTTAGGAAACTTCTGCTCTCTATCACTCCTAGTTCTTGAACAAAGCTGACAGCCAGTGAAGTGGTTCTGGTTTGGTTGGGTGATTTGTGTTTGCCACACATGTGGTTCAAAGATAGCTGATGGGCATCACTGAGGCATCGTCCCTAGCTGAAGCCGTGCACTGCAAAGAGCGCACCTAATCTTTGGGGGAAAGAACTGCAAAGTGTTTTGTGTTTCCATTTTATTTTGATTCCTTTTTTCAAACATGACAGGTTATTAAAGCTGTTACATATGACCAGTAATAAAATTCAAATGGATTGAGTAAAAGAAATACTGCCATTTGCTTCTATGACCAAGTACACTTTTATCCTATTACTTTCTTTCTCTCTGAGCTCTGTGTAAGCTGGAAATCATGACCTACATGTACACTGTAAGATGCTCCATGCTGCTAAGACACATGGCACCGGGGAACGAGAGCTTTGGCAATCGAGTTTCTTGTAGATATACGACCTTGGCCAAGTGATTTGGCCTAAGGCTGCATTCCCTCATCAGTTGAACTAAGAACTTGGGCAATAATTCCAAATCTTTCTCTTGTGCAATCTGGTCAAAAGCGGATTGATGCATTTCCTGAATCTCTTAAAATCTATAGATTTCCCTCCAACTCCTTTTTTGTTCCTATTCGCTATTTATTTGTTAAATAAACAAGCTCTGAGTTTCGCTGATCATACTCCTGTAGTGTTAATATGCCCGTCTGTCTTTGTATCTCCTGGTAAATGATAGATGTAGATTTGATTAAATTCAGGTTTAATTTTTTGGCAAGAATATTTTGGAGGCAGTATTATGATCTTCTCTTTGCAGGCACATGATAAATGACTGCTTTTCTTTTGGGGATATTAGCAATTGATAAACAATGCCAAGTTCATAATTTCTATAGAGATTTCTGAGTTTGTTTATGATGAAGTTTCAAAATATATGTTGACACTGTAAGAACCTATTTGTGTTTAACTTTATATACTTTTCTCTTCTGTAATAAAAGCTGTAAGTTTTTACAAACTGTAATAAATAAATAAGTAGAAATAAGTCAATTCCTGCATAATTAACTGAGAAATTCAGTCTACTAGCCTTTCCAAAAAGCTCTGAGGAATTTTTTGTTTTTCTGTATTACAAATTTGAGTGACAATTTCTACCCTCAACACTAACAGGAAGACATAAATCTACCAGAGGGAGCGATGGCGTTCATGGGAAGACATCCTCCCGGTTAGATTCACCAGAAAGATTCTCCAGAGGACAGAGCGCACGGAGATGAAGTAATACTCCAGGAGATGGTTGGCCCCGGGGGCACAGGAGAAGCCTCCTTACAAGCTCTCTCGCAGCAAGAGCGAGCCACCTGCCTGGGAGGCGCAGGGGGAAGTGGGCCACTGGAGCATCGGTCTGAAGAAGGCAGGCTCCGTCATCCTGCAAGCCCCGCGCGCAGCACGGATTTGTGCACGACTCCGCAGACTGCACCCGCTTATCTTCTGGCTGGAGGGTATGTTAGGGACAGCGAGGAAGGAGCAATTTCAGCTGGGTGTCAAAGGAAGTCTGGACGGGAAGCACCAGGCACTGAAATGAACAATCACAGACGGGGCGGAGAACAGCACAGGTCTCAACAGAGGACTCTCAGGAGAGCTCTGATAAGGAATAGAACAGCACACCAATTTTGTGCTCCCGGGTAAACGTGAAAAAATGTCTGTAAGTCTGAATACATTTCATCGTAGAAAGAAAGTTTCTTACCATGATGACGTTTTCGGGTAGTCCAGAAGTTGCGACGTTAGAGAAAGGTGCTTTTCTTTCCTCCTCTCCCTTCCTTTCTTCCTCCTTTCCTTCCTTTCTTCCCTTTTCTCTCTCTCTCCTTTTTTTTTTTTATTGTTTCTCTCTCTCACCAAAAGTAGGATTTCCTACTATGTCTAAATACTGACGTTCGTTCGTGATTAGTCAGTTCAGGCATGTCCGACTATTTGCGTCCCATGGACTGTAGCCCACCAGGCTCCTCTGTCCATGGGATTCTCCAGGCAAGAATACTGGAGTGGATTGCCATTTCCTTCTCCAGGGGATCTTGCTGACCCAGGGATCAAACCTCGGTCAGCTGCATGGGCAGGCGGATTCTTGACCCATGGAGCCATCAATATCAATTCTTAATTATGCAATAGTGAGACGCCTAGGTATTACCCAGTATCAGGTGTAATTATATTTTCCATCCATTCTTCAATGAAAATGAACTGTAACATACAGTGAAAATGCTACTGTTGACCAGGTTGGAAAACCACTCTTAGTGAAGCGCTTCTGCATGGCTGTCTACAAGTGGAAAAGGAAGGCTCGGTGGGAAAGGAAGGCTCAGAGGCAGAAAGAGAGGCTTGCAGTCTGTGGCCACATGTGCTGGCTGGTTGGGCTGAGGATCAGCAGAAGGAGATGTGGAAGGGCTAAGTGAGACTAGAAAGTGTCAGCTTCCTGAGTCTAGGAGGCAAGAGGTAATTTTTTCTTCTTGGTTCTCAAGACTCCAGAAGTGAATGGCCGTGAAAGTCACTCAGTCGTGTCTGACTCTTTGTGACCCCATAAACCATACAGCCCATGGAAGTCTCCAGGCCAGAATCCTGGAGTGGGCAGCCTTTCTCTTCACTGGGGGATCTTTCCAACCCAGGGATCCAACTCAGGTCTCCCGCATTGCAGGCAGATTCTTTACCAGCTGAGCCACCAGGGAAGCCCAAGAATACTGGAGTGAGTAGCCTATCCCTTCTTCAGAAGACCTTCCTGGCCCAGGAATCGAAACAGAGTCTCTTGAATGGCAGGCAGATTCTTTACCAGCTGAGCTGTCAGGGAACGACCATAAATCTTTGAATAAAGTCACTTGTGAAGCAACAGACCAAGGAAACCAACAAACCTTCCAAAGAGCAGCATTTGGGTTCCATGTGCTACTGATAACACACGGCTACACTTACAACTGCAACTTTTGGATGTAATGTTTTTACTCAGGACAGAATCACACTCATTCACAAAAACTCTTATATACCCTTC
>SJYQ01004954.1:2224196-2260944 GCA_006410935.1 Redunca redunca
ATATATATATATATATATGTCTTCTAGTACATAAGAATTTCTTTGCATCTTCCTCTTCCTTGGAGAAATGATGGGCATCAAACTGACTGATCAATTCAATAATGATTCCTTCACTATTGGATGTTAATGGTTTTCAGTATTTTCACTGCTCACCTCACTATATCAGACCCCTTAACAAAGTCTCAGTTGGTTTGGTTCTGTCCAATTTCCATTCACACTTTTCTCAGTAGCTCTTACCATTTCCAATTTTCTTTTTAATCTATGGGCTTTTCTAGGTCTCTTAGGCTGATCTACTTTCTTTAAGAGCATCTCCACCTGCTCATAAGATAGAATCACATGAATATAGGAGAATAATAGAGATGATGTATGCTACATTTGAACAAGAACAAGACACTGAATTCTTTCAGAAAAACAACTAAATTAATTTCAATGCACTCTATATGGTCTTATCTAGACCTCAGGTGTAACTTAAATGTTTGTAGTCATATACACTTGCCTATTTATTAAAATAGATTCTTGTGAGTGGTGAATAAATGTCCAGAAAACTTTTCCATAATATTTACATCAAATTTTCAAAGAGGGAGAATTTAGAGTACAAGGGAATATCTGTCCTTCACTAAGTCAGGCACACAGTGAGCCCTTTAAGTTACCCTGAACAGCTCGGAATCAGGCCTTGTTGTTAGTTTAGGATGTCATAATAGTTGCTCATATGTCACTGCCAAAACCCATCTCTCCCACAAAGCAACATAAACCAAAAAATCGACTAGCTGCCTTTATCATGAAAAACTCAGGTTCAAAGCAGTGGGCAACTGTATGATGTTCATAGCAATAAACTAGCCAGCAACTGCTACACACACTAGACGTGGGGCCGCGACACACGCTGTGAGCATATGCCGTGTTAAACCATGATACGAAGGGTTTAAGTTCCCCAAGCAGTGTAGGGAAAATGGAATTACTTTTTGTCATAATCACTATACTTTTAAGGATACTTAGTCTATTGAAATAATATATGAAAACATACCTTTTAAACAGCGATTTCCATCTAAATACACAGAGTTGCTGTTATGGGCTAAATTGTATCTCTCCCTAACCGCTGGGACCTCAGAATGTGAATGTATTTGTCGATAGGCCATTTAAAATGGTCATTAAGTTAGAATGAGACCACCAGGGTAGGTCCTAATTCAGTCTGATTGGTGTCCTTAAAAGAAGAACAGATGAGGACCCACAAGGAGACACTGAGGGTGTGCACGCAGAGACCAGCCCGTGAACCTACAGGGAGACGCCGAGGGTGTGCACGCCGAGACCAGCCCGTGAATCCACAGGGAGATGCCGAGGGTGTGCACGCCGAGACCAGCCCGTGAACAGACACCATCTGGGGAGAAAGACCTAAGAGAGACCCAGTGCAGCCTGCACCTTCGCCTTGGACCCTGAGCTCCAGAATGGAGAGGAAGGAAATTTATATTGTTTAAGTGACCCAGTCTGAGACATTCGTATGGCAGCCTCATGAATACAGTTACTACTCTTAGTTAAAATTGAAAGAACAACTGGAGATTAGAGTCAGTCTAAGCCCTATCGCTGTTTTTCAGTCACTCGGGTACAAGCCGACTCTTTCGGGACCTCGGGGACCGTAGCTCAGCTGGGCCCCTCTGTCCATGGGCTGGATTTTCCAGGCAAGGATACTGGAATGGGCTGCCATTTCCTTCTCTAGGGGATCTTCCCCACTCAGGGATCGAATTCACTTCTCTTATAGGGCAGGCAG
Source organism: Redunca redunca (assembly GCA_006410935.1). Classification (NCBI taxonomy): domain Eukaryota; kingdom Metazoa; phylum Chordata; class Mammalia; order Artiodactyla; family Bovidae; genus Redunca; species Redunca redunca. Next base: position 2,225,956 of record SJYQ01004954.1, read on the forward strand.
ATTTTTATCACAACGACTTCCCTGGGGGCTCAGCTGGTAAAGAATCTGCCTATAAGGCGGGAGACCTGGGTTTGATCCCTGGGTCAGGAAGATCCCCTGGAGAAGGGAAAGGCTACCCACTCCAGTGTTCTGGCCTGGAGAATTTCATGGACTGTATAGTCCATGGGTTCACAAAGAGTCAGACATGACTGAGTGACTAACTTTTTTACCACTGAGCCACCAGAAAAGCCCCATAAACTCTATTAAGCCAAAACAAATGTTTAATGCAACTAGTTATACATCTAATCGTTCCAAAAGGAGAAAGTTCTCCTAGAGGAGAAACCCTGATGAGCACAATTTCTTTTATATGTAATTAGAGAGAGGTCATTTCTATGGGAACCAAGTCCCTGACCATGGAGAACTTCATAGACAGACTTGGTAGCCAGGGGCTGCATAGTCTTGAAACCCTAATCTCTTAATAGATCTTCAGATGCCAGTGCTAATTTCTACAGATTTCAGAACAGGTAATTATTTCTTCAGCGAATCCCATAAAAAGGCCATAGCAGATGTTTCTACGGGGATGAGATCAGGTGAAGCTTTAGAATGAGGCCCAGGCCATAGCGGAAGTTGCTTCTAAGGTGATAAGATCAGGTTAAGCTTTAGAATGAGGCCCATGATGTGTACAGCCTGCTCCTTGGTTACTGAGTCACTGAACCGCTCATCTTCCAATCAACAGGCTTTTAAGGAGGGCCTGCCCTGTAACTTGATAATTAAATAGTGCCTTAAAATAACTGATGGTTCATTTTCTGAGACGGATTGGGTGATAGAAATTATATTCTCTTCCAGCATATAATAAGTACTTGCAGTAATTAAAGGACGTTTGCTATGGATGTTTGTAACACACAGTATAGGTATGAGGCAGGACGTAGATCCCCCTGACCCCACCAGGGGAAAGCGGTTGGAGATTCATTCCCTGAGGACCGAAGCTCCAGGACAAGACTAGCAGGACAGTTAAGAGAGGAGGCTGGGCCCTGCTCCGACCACGTATTCCTCATTCTTGAAGTCAGGAGACCTCCCCAACCACACATGCTCCGAAAGGCTCCTTGGATGTCAAAGGGAGTGATGAGTGATGTTAAGCTGCCCACAAGCCTTTGCAGTAGAATCCCTCTTGGCTAAGAGGCGCATGTGCACACGGGACGATCCACGGACTGTGACCCAGGCGAACCAGAATGATTGACTTTAGGAAAACCAGGAGCAGGTCCCATAAAAATAACGCAAGCCACCCCGAGGCTGTGCCTCTTCCTCCCCGGGTCTTCCTGTGTGTTCATCTGCACGCACGCCGCTCTTTTTCCTCTTGGTATGTTACTTGCTTCACTACTTTCTTTGTGGAGATTCTTTTGCACAAATCCAAAGGGCCAGGCTGCTATCCATGGGGTCACTAAGAGTTGGACATGACTGAGCGACTCCCCTTTCACTTTTCACTTTCATGCGTTGGAGAAGGCAATGGCAACCCACTCCAGTGTTCTTGCCTGGAGAGTCCCAGGGATGGGGGAGCCTGGTGGGCTGCCGTCTATGGGGTCGCACAGAGTCGGACATGACTGGAGCGACTTAGCAGCAGCAGCAGCAGCAAAGGGCAGGGCCCTTGCCACTGAGCACCAGTCTAGTGGCCAGATCTGGCACCTTCACTGCCGCAAAGGGCCTTCGTCTCTGGGTGGGAGCCCAGGCCCACTCGGAGTTGTCGTTGAGGCCACCCGAGGTCAGGGGAACTAGAGCAAAGGAACAGGCTTACCTCCGAGAAAAGTCAGTCGTGGGTCCTGCTGGCAAGACCCCAGGCAGGCTTGTCCTCAATGACTTTGGTTCTATCCATTGTCGTCTTCCAAACGTGGTAGTTTCTGCTCAGAGATCTGCCTTCTCTGAGATTGCTGAGGTTCAGGGCTCTTCACCTGCACAGGACCCTCTTTCCAAGGAACCTTAGCAAAAGGAAAAATGTTTGATATTTTTTTGTTGTTAATGATAGTGGGCTTTCAAAAATCATGATTTGCTATGATTGCTTGCTTATTCAAAGTATTCACATTTGTATCTAATTGTGCATTTCTTTTTTTAAATTTTGTATGTGCCAAGTAAGTATCAGACAAGGAGATCCGTAGATCACAGCTATTTCACAAATGATATACTTACGACTCAGAGAAGGTAAAGAAGGTCTCAAGCTGAGGAAGTTTTGCCTCCTGCCCAATATTTGGCAATACCATGAGACATTTTGGGCTTCCTTGATAGCTCAGTTGGTAAAGGATCCTTCTGCAATGCAGGAGACCCCAGTTCGATTCCTGGGTCAGGAAGATCCACTGGAGAAGGAATAGGCTACACACTCCAGTATTCTTGGGCTTCCCTTGTGGCTCAGCTGGTAAAGAATCCGCCTGCGATGCAGGAGACCTGGGTTCGATCCCTAGGTTGGGAAGATCCCCTGGAGAAGGGAAAGGCTACCAACCCCAGTATTCTGGCCTGGAGAATTCAATGTGTAATCCATGGGGTCCTGAAGAGTTGGACACAACTGAGCGAATTTCACTTCACTTCTCCGAGATATTTTTGGTTTCTGTTACCAAGGGGAGTGGCTACCAGCATCCTGTGGGTAGAAGACAAGGATGCCGCATACCATCCTAAAATGCAGAGACCAGCCTCCCACATCCAAAAATTATCCCAACCAAAAATGCCAATAAAGTCCAGCCTGAGGGACTTTAAAATAAAATGTCCACTCTTTCAAACTAAGAGGTGGTAAACCAGGATCTAGAACCAAGTGTATCTAGAACCAAGTAAATTACAGACTACAAAGCTCACGCCGTTTCCTCTGTATGACTCCAAAATGGGAGCCATTCCCTCCTCCTGGGGACCTTCCCAACCCAGGGATCACACCCAGGTCTCCTGCATCGCAGGCGGGTTCTTTACCACCTGAGCCGCCAGGCCCACACGGCTCGGTTGTAACAGTCGGACTCTTCTCCATCAGCAGCATCGGTTTCCATGCTCTGATAAAAATTAGTCTCAGTTGTACAGTACCTCGGTGGTCATTGAGTTTGCCTTCTTAATGTTTGTAATCGAAACTAACAGATGTATGTGGAGATGCACTGGTGTGGACAGAGGGTGGTGGGCAGGCAGGAGGGCACCAGCCCTTTTCCAGTGCTACAGTCCCCGTGAATGGCACCACCACACACTCAGGGAGGCAGGCCATGCCCCAAGAGGCATCCTTATCTTTGTCCTCTGTCCTCTTTACCGTATTTAACCCATGACTTCATCTCTTAAAACCCACTGCAAGTGATCTTCCACTGTGTTCTAGCGTTCACCTTGGTGGACCCAGTCTACAACACAGTCAGAATAATCCTCTTGAAATGTGCATCTGAATATGGTATCCACCTAGGTTGTGATCCTCACACTAACTGCTCATCCCTCCATGACCCTGGGTTAAGTCACACAAGTTCCCACTGGTCTTAGAGTAAAAGCCCAGATCCCCATGGTGGCCCACAAGGCCCTTGTCATCACACCTGTGATTTTCACTGCAAAATCACCAGGGATGCCTGGTGCTCTAGTCACTGGCTCTCTATTTTTCCTTTGACACACGCATGTCACTTTCCACTGCAAGGCCTTGCATTATGCTTAAAACACCCTGCTTCTCACCCCTGCCTCTTTTTAATCTAATGTATTTAAATAAATCTCTCACTCCCTTGGATAGGCCACATTCTCACATTCTAGGTTTCCATAGCACAACACAGATCTCTTTGTGAACATATCCCAGCTATAGTTTTAAATGTACATGTGTGATCATGTTTTAAAAATGCAATTTGCACTATAAGCTTCATGAAGGTAGGTAAGGTGCTGAGTTTTGCTTGAAAAGCAAAGTATATGGAGAGTCTATCTTCAGTGTCTCCGAGAGAACTGGGCGCTTAATGGGGTTCAATAAATACTTGTTGAATGAATTAGTGCGCAGACAAGTGAGTTGATGCTTGGACTAGGGAAGCATTGTGGAGTATTGACCGTCCAGTCACGTCCTGCTCTTCGCAATTCCCTGGGCTGCAGCCTGTCAGGCTCTTCTGTCCACGGAATTTTCCATCCAAGAATACTGGAGTGGGTAGCCATTTCCTCCTCCTGGGAATCTTCCCAACCCAGGGATCAAACTGTATCTCCTGGGCATTGTATATTCTTTACTGTCTGAGCTACCAGAGGGTCAATTCTTCAATTAATGAATGCATTATAGTAAAAAGTTGAGTAGGCTTGGGGTAAATATAAGCCTTAATGCTCAGTGTAACTAAGCTCTGGAGTAGGCATGATACTAGGTAAATCAGAGCCAACAAGATTTAGGCAACTAGAGACATCTAAGGCAGGACAGTCACTCTGACTAAAGCATATCAAGAGCTAATTGGTGAACTGAGGTTTCGTGCGAAATGAAGCTTTTAACCTGCACTTTCCTGTAAACCAGTTAATGAGTTTCCCAGAGTGTGACGTTGGACGCCTTGAATGATCATTACTAGCAAAAATAAGAATATATGACATTAATGACGATGATACCGTTGGTTTCAATGGCAGGTGGCAACAGAGAACAGCTTTCTCCAAAAGACCTTGCAGGGCTACTCTGAGGTGACATCTCATGATCCAGCAGAGGGGACAGGGCTCTGGTATCGGCTCCCGCGGGACCCTCACCTGCTCTGCCTGGAGCCGCAGACAGCCTTGATTCAGGTCAGGCCGAGGCTGGCTGTCCACTCCAGGTAAGAGAACAAAAGACCCAAAAATGCAACAGCATAATGCCTCCTGCGTCTTTGTGGAATCCAAGTTCAAATACAGGAACTTGCTCCCTCTGAATAGCGTGTAAAATGCAAAGCTGGATTCTAAATTTGAGGCATCAATAGTTTGTACTTGACTTCAGGACCTTTAATGTGTCTTTTTTTTTTTTTTTTTCAATTATAGCCGTGCATTCACCAAATTGCAGGTTATCTCAACTTTGAATGACCTTTCTCTAAATCTGTCAAATATGGTCTCTTAAAAATGTTATGTTAAGAATAAAAAGTGAGCCTTTGACCTAGATGAATATGCTAATATAAATGAGAGTAAAATGTTTTAGCTGTGGCATTCGTCTTAAAACAACCATAATTCAACAACCTAAAATTCCACTTTTACTCTTTGATTTTTGCAGTGACATTTTCCCATTCATTTACCATCATCCTGCCAACGACTGGCTATAAAACAGCAAAATTGTGTTGGCTTTTACCCAGCCTGCTCCAAAATAAATGACTCTGGGATCTATCGGAACCCAAAGAAAGGATAGGTGGCCCCTTGATAGTTCTTGCCTTTAATTTATCTTTGTATAAATAAAACAGGTTGCCCCGGCCTTTCTAAAGCTGAAAGTCAGCCTTAAATGCCTAAGTGCAGGACCCGAGGCAGGACTTGAGGCCCAGGAGAAGAGGCTGCAATTACAGGTGCTTATTGTTTTGCCTCCCAGGCGGGCTCATTACACATTTCTCAAACACAAAATAGGGACCCACTTGACCTGAGGCTCTGTCTCTTTGGGCAAACAAAGGGAAATTGACTCTTCTGTCTCAGGTAATAGCAGCAACAACAACATAATTGATATTCAAATGACACCTCTCACAAAAACCGCTGTGAGTCTCAACCTCAAAGACCAGCTCACCAGGAAAAATTCAAGTCAGCACTGGATTTGGTCCAGGGTGGCTCAGTGCAAAGCATTTCTGAAGAGCTGGAACATCCCTGTGTTCCTGGTACTTTCTGTTCACAGCCCCTCTTGAATAAAAACTTATCAGCTTAAAAGCAAATATAATTAGAAAGTAAAACAGAAAAGCAGGTATCACTATATTGACTTGTGTCTTCACAAATATTTGAGAGTCTATTCGAGATGCTGAGACATAAAATAACCGTGAAAAGGCCCACTCACTTTTAATAATGAGTGCTGTTTCTGTGCTAGACATTGTGCTTCATAAACACTGTCTCGTTTGATCCTTGTGAAAACCCTGTGACATAAAGCAACGTCTAACCTCAATTATACACATGATGACATTGAGATTCAGGGATGGCTTTTGGGCAAATTCCTAAAACCCATAAATGCTGAGATAGGATTCACTCCCAGTTATGATGGCTACCTTTCATGTAATCTAACAGAAAAGAGATAAATTACTAGTTAACTTGATCACAAGGCAGGAATAAAGCTGGCTTAATAAATGCTATTTTTACCTTGAGGTATAGTTAAAGCTGAAAGTGAAAGTGAAAGTGAAGTCATTCAGTCGTGTCCAACTCTTTGCGACCCCATGGACCATAGCACACCAGGTTTCTCCGTCCATGGGATTTTCCAGGCAAGAGTACTGGAGTGGGTTGCCATTTCCTTCTCCTTTAAAGCTGAAGGGGTTGGGTATTGTAACATTTATCTGCCTGTTTACCTTCAGATCCACTATGGTTCTTCTCTTGCTTTACATAACACAAGGCTGACCTCCCAGACTCTCTTTCTGCCTAGGATGGGCTAAAGGGAAGTATCCGCTGGTGGATGACGGGAGGCAATGTGGAATAAGGAGAGCCAGGACCTCTCTTTCCCTTCTGTTCTCTGAGTGGTGTCTTAGTTCTCCAAGCAGTAGCACCTGTGACTTCACCATCGCTCCAGCTCCACCAGTCTGGCCCGCTGTAGCTGCAGCTGCAGCCAGGAGGCTGTGACCCGTGGCCACCCCTCCTTCCTCCTCTGTCTCTCCAGCTGATGACAGCCTCTGGTCATGCTGTCTTCTGGGCTGTTCTTCCTTCCCTGTGTGCTCTCTGAACACCCTGTTACTAATTCTCCATGCTGCATTTCTTCCATCGGCTGACTTGTCCTGGCGATTTGGCTTTTCTGGCTGGACCTTCATTGGTACAGGTATCGTGGAATGTTGGCTGAACCAGAAAGGACTGGGTAGATGACAAGGAAAGTTAGAAGTTGAGAAGTCTCAGCAGCAGGTCTTAGCCTTGCCCTCTCTTTCTTATGCTCATGACCGTCATGGAAGCAGGGAATCCTTATGAGGAAGGGACACACTGAGTTAGACCCTTTTCAGAGAGGCTGCTAAGAGGAAGGGGTCCTGGCAAGGCTCTTTCTCTCCCTGCTCAAGGATTATCAGTGCACACGGAAGAGGATTTTGTGCCCTTTCTGAAGCAGGTGGTGAGTGGTGCTGAAGATGCATACGGCGCTGGAGTGTGACTGGGCCTTCTGCATCTCCTGCTTCTTGGCTCCTGAGCACCGTGTGCGGAAGGCGAATTGGACAACTGATACAAGGACACTCTACAGTCAGAGCCTCAGTCTGTGGGAAAGATGCAGGTGGCCTGGCAAATGAGCCACAGGCACTCCATACTGGTAATGAGCCACGGGAGAGAGAAATGCTCTGAAGCTAAAATATGCAGCAACATGCAGACAAATCACAGTGGCAGCCCCGAGATTCAAAGCCACCTCGGCCATCCAAACCAAAGAAGCTGCAGAGCGTAATGCATCGTGCCAGGCTTCACAGAGGTGGCAGGAAATGGACACACTGAGTAGAGAATGAGACTGGCAGACAGTGATGGAGGGAAGAAAGCAGCTGGCATTTATAGAGTTGGATGGCATCGCTGAATCAACAGACAGGAGTTTGAGCAAACTCTTTGGGCTTCCCCAGTGACTCACAGGAAAGAATCTGCCTGCGGTGCGGGGCACCGGGCTCAATCCCTGGGTTGGGAAGATCCCCAGGGGAAGGAAACGGCAACCCACTCCAGTCTTCTTGCCTGGAGAATTCCGTGGACAGAGGTGCTGGGCAGTTACAGTTTACGGGGTTGCAAGGGGTCAGACATGACTTAGCAGCTGGACAACACTGAGTCCTCCTGAGGTTCCTCAGTAGAATGAATCCCACGTCTTAAGCCAGTGCGGCTTTCAGAGTGGAATCCCCAGTCACTGGCACCAGGATCACCTGGACACGTGTTATAACTGCAAATTCTCAGCCCCCCCCACTCCAGACTGTAGCCCCAGAAACGGTAGTCATCATCTGCAGGTCATAGATTAAAAAAATAATACTAGACCGTGACAAGCCTCTGATCCCAGGGTTACACAGGAGTAAGGCTGGAGCTCAGGCTGTTTTTATGGCATCCTATGCTGCACTGTCTGTACGCATATTCAACCTGAAGATGAGAAAGGCCGAAGGGCGGTCCTCCACCGTGTTGGCCAGTAGGCAGATGGTTTGCAAAGGGTGGTATGTCACTGCTGCCTCCTCCTCACTCACCAAAGCGCCGAGAGTGAGCTCGCATGGCCTCACAGCTATCAGACAGATGCCCCTGTGCTCTGGAGCCTGGAGCGTCCGGCGAGGCATCGGGCAGAGCCCAGCACTTCCGCCCTCCCTGCAGGCAGGGGCGCTGTGGACTGGGAGAAGGCACGGCCTTCGAAAGCAGGACTCGCCAGTCACTCAGAGTCAATTTTGGAAAAGTTTTTCAACTTTCCGAGTCTCGGGTTTTTCATTTGTGTAAATGGGGACATTAAGCTTGTGAAGTGAATCACACCCTTTTGTAAAAAAAGAAAGTTTATGTTTATTTTTATTTTTTCCATTTTTTTCAAATTATTTCCCCATTTAGGTTATTAGGAAATACTGAAGGGTCCCCTGTGCTTTGCAGTAGGTCTTTGTTTTGCTGTGACATGTACACACTGCTGTATTTAAAATACATAATTCCTAGCTTCCTTCTTGCTGCTGTATTTTCTTTTGTGGCTCCTTCCCATCTCTGAGAAGATGGAGGTCACTGCATTGTCAGAACATTTGTTTACAGAACCAGCCATGGGAAGTTTACATTTTGTTTTATTATGTACTACAGAGTTTCTCAACCTTTGCACCATTGACATTTGGGGACAGATAATTGTTATATGGGGTATTTTGTGCCATTGTAGGATGCCAGGAGCAAACAATTCCCACCCCTGATTTTGCCAACTAAAATATGTCTCCAGACCTGGCCAGTCTCCTGAGTGCAAATCCAATCCCTCCCACCCTTCATCACAAATCAGAAGTTGGTTTGAGGAGAATTGAATAAGAAGAGGGTTATTCTACCCAGTTGCACAAATCATCAGGGAAACTAGTTATTAAACCCTCACAGAGGATTTTTGCTAAATGGATTTATAACGATTCACATTTTGGCAGACCATTTGCTTTGACAAAGAATATATTTACACAGAAGAAGCCAGTTGGTGAACTGGGGCAAGTAATTTAATAATTGGGTAGGACAGAAGCCAACTAGTAAATAAACACTGGTGTTCTCGTCTGCCTTTCTCTGTTGTCGATTTACCCGTATTCTGCTATTAAATTCAGCTAGCTCTGCTCGGCACAACGTAAGCCATCTGAGAAGTTCTTAACAGTTACTAAAAATGCCATTTTATTAATGTGTACTGTATTATAAGCATAATTAATAATCTCATTCTTCCCAGACACAGTAGTCTGTGTTCACTGATCAATCCCTTAAAATAAAATACAAAGTGGTTCACATCTGTCCCTGTGAGAGACCAAGAAGCTCGTGCAAGTCTTAGAATAAATGAAAGTATTTTGTTCTGCTATCCCAGTTGAGTCTTGGGGATTGTAAACAGAAGAGGAAAGTATCTTGGTCCTTTCCGCTTCAGGGAACACCTCTGGTTGGACTAGCAGAGTCCCCTGGGATCCTGAGGGCTCAGGAGGGATGGAAGCTGCTCTGTGACCTGAGTGGAGAGAGCCCACGCCCAGCTCACCGAGGGTGACGAGAGTGAGCCCGCGCCACGCAGCATCTGGACGGTGGGTCTCAGGCATCCGCTGAGCAGTGAGTGTGTCAGAGCTGCCGCTCACTGCTTTGAAACACTGAGATAAGACAGCCTGTCACGAGTTTAGGCTGGTCTCGTATATCTGGTCCTTTCAGTACGAACTGAGAGGTCAGTTTGTCCTGAGCAGATACTCAGTCCACAGTGGAGAGTGGGACCAGGTCACGGTGTGGCGGGAGCGTGTGGCCTCTCAGAGGTGACCCGTCTGGACTGGACCCTCTGCTTAGGGTTTCCAGTTTGGACGAACCATCGTTGTGTCTAAGCTCTTAGTGTCCAAAGTCCTGGGGGTCTGCTCTGGACTGCATGTTTGACTCCCCCTGAAACTCACCTGCTGAAGCCCTAATGTGATGACGTTTGCAGATGGGCCCCTGGGAGGTGATTCGGTCACTGGGGGGGTCCCTGTGACGAGATTAGTGCCCTCATAAAAAGAGAGACCTCCCTCCATCAGTCTCTTCTCTCTGACCTGGGGGCCAGGAGAAGCCTTCCCTGAGAACCTCACCATGCTGGCCCCTGACCTTGGACTTCAGCCTCCAGAACTGTGAGAAGTAACTGCGTGTGGTCTAACCACGGGCTAAGGCAAGCTGTTTCTGCAACGTTCTGCTGTCCCAGCACTGTGGCTGGCTGTGATTTTCACGAATCACTGAGTACTTCTTAGTTATTGGTGTAGAAATCACACTGAAACTGCAGAGAAAGAATAAAGCTTTTCCCAGATGGGAATGCCACCAGAGATCAACCGAGTAGACATCTACTTCACCCAGATAGACCCAATAAAGGTGTGCTCCTTTTTCTTTTTTTTTTTAATATCCAAAATGACTTTTTTTTTTTTTCNGATTTAGATATAAAGCTGGATAACCATTTCAAAAAAAAAAAAAAGAAAGAAAAAACTCAAAACACTGCTCTACTATTATCTGAAAGAAAAGTAAGCTCACCAAATAATACGCTTCTGAATGAGAAACAAGAATCAAATAATATACAGCCTGTGTGCCCTTCACCTTGCTGTTTACATTTCTCTGCTCTCGTTCAGATAGTTATTTAATGGATCAGATGTTCAAACGCCAAAGTGGCAGGCACTCAAAAAAAAATAAGCGGCCTCTTCTCTAAATTTTTACTTTGCTTTGTTCTTGTTTTTAAGACCAGAAGACCATATTCAAATGACACTGAACTTGTAGAGAAGAGCAGATGTCTGTAATTTATTTTCCTTGATTGGATTTTAATCGAATTTGCATAGAACCTTATTTATTTTCACTATCCAATTAAGGAGTCTGGACTCAGGAATCCAACTGAGGGTCAGCGTTTGTTCTGGCTGATGGATGATGGAGCTGTGAGACTGGGGTCATCTTAGCAAGTCTGATTCTGAGCAGAGATGGGGATATCCTAGCAGGGAACAGCTGCAGGTTCAGTTTCACAACTTTTTCTCTAGGATCTCTAGGAAATATTCCTACTAAAACAATTGTTAGTAGCCTATAGTTTACAGCGGTGCTCCTGCCGTCTCCCCCCTGGTGCTGCAGGGGCTGTGAGGGAAGCGTGGGCTGCCACTGTTGTCTGGACTCCCTGACAGCAGCCTCTCGCCTGCATCTGCAGAGGCACGGCTGCCGCCGTTCTGTCTGCTGCTCCAACACGTGCAGGCCACGCCCTCATCTCAGCCTCATGCTCCCAAACTGCCTTGTTCTGCCTGCTTTCCAACCACAGGCCTCTGAGAAGCACCTCCTTGTCTCCTATCAGCATCAGCATCTTCTGTGATGTTCTGTGATATTCGGGGAGCCGAATCCTCCAGGGCCTATTGGAATCTGAGGTCAGAGCACAATTCCCCCCCGCCCCCCGGCTGAAGCAGATATTGGATATAAGGTTTCCTCAAGCAATGGATCTCATTCAGAATATTCTAGAAAACTACCTATTGCCTGTCTTCTTTACAGTGATTGTGATGGTGACCAAAGAGATTGGGTATTTGGGGGGACTTCAGACCAAGGAAGAGAAAGTCAGGTGTCAAAAACATTACTAAAGCTGTGGATAGCAATATTATTCATAATAAATGGCCCTGTGATGTCCATCAATAGTGGAATGGAAAAATGAATTATGGTGTATTCAAACCAGGAGAAATACATAGTAGTGAACACAAGCAATCGTACAAAACCAGGGATGCACCTCGTAACACTGAACAAAAGACACAGAGCATTACTGTGGGTTCCTACTAAACAACGTACCAAACCAGGCCAAATGTTGGAAGGAAGGATGGTGATTACTCCCGAGGATGGGGTAATAGTGACAAAAGAGTGTAGGCAGGGCTTCCTGGGTGCTACTCGCACACATAAGTTGTCTATGAATCGCCACTGAGCCCTGCACTTACGAAGCACGCATGCTTGCTAAGTCACTTCAGTCGTGTCTCACTCTTTGTGACCCCATGGACCATAGCCCACCAGGCTCCTCTGTCCGTGGGATTCTCCCGGCAAGAATACTACAGTGGGTTGCCATGCCCTCCTCCAGAGGATCTTCCTGACCCAGGGACTGAACCCACATCTCTTACATATCCTAGATTTTTACCACTAGCACCACCTGGGAAGCCCATACTTATGATATATGTGACTCTTGGCATGCATGTTATGCTACAACAAGCAAAGAAGAAGGAAGAGCAGAAGGAGGCAGGGGAGGGTGGGAGCAGCCAAGCTCTCATCTCGGAGACTCCTGCACACTGTCCAAGACTCTAGAAGCGGCCCTGTCCACACCAGCGGAGAGGAGAGCTTGGCCAACTATTGTTCCCTTTAGTAAACCTTCCGATCTCATCTCATGAACTATATGTTTTCAAAGGGAGGTGGAAGGAGACTTCCCAGTATGTCTAATTCCATTCATCTTCTTTGTCATCTCAGGCCCTTTACCATAAATACTCCCGCCTTACGGCTTGAAGCTGCAGATTGCATAGGTAAGAGGGCTGCTATCAGGGAGTTCAGAGACAACAGTGGCAACCCAAGTTTCCTTCACAGCCACTGCAGCACCAGGGAGGAGATGGCAGGAGCACCACTGCCCACTGCAAGCACTCAGAGCCCGAGAGAATCCAGGGAGGACATTGTCGGAGCTTTCTACCACCACCGAATCACTAGACTTCATTCTGATTAATCGTTGACCTCTCTTGTGGTTATTCCCCCAGATAAAATTTCTGTAGAATGAATAGTGCATTTATCCATGTATTCAGTACATATTGATTGAACACCTAAAGGTCAAGTGCTATGTTAGGCTGACAGTATAAGAAGGAGTTGTTGTTTCTGATTTCCTTAGGGTGCGGTAGATTAATGAGACCACGGACTGGTGGAGAGTCATACTACAGTGCAGAATAATGTAGAAGAGCGGAGTGTTAAAGCAGCAGAAATGCAGAAGGGCCTCCTCTATGAGGCTGTCTAACAGGCGATGGGGGATTATTAGCTCTCATGACAAAAATCACTCAGTCTAGCTTGCTTGCTGGATAGCTCAGCTGGTAAAGAATCCACTTGCAATGCAGGAGACCCTGGTTCAATTCCTGGGTCAGGAGGTTCTCCTGGAGAAGGGATAGGCTACCCACTCCAGTACTCTTGGGCTTCCCTGGTGGCTCGGTTGGTAAATAATACGCCTGCAGTGTGGGAGCGACTAAGCACAGCACACAGCTTGCACAAAACAGAGGCGGTCTCGAATGCGTGGAGGCACATTCTGTGAAACTGGGGGCAAAGGGGAAGCAGCTGCAGAGGCTGGACGGCGCTCCGAAGGCCCCGAGGGTGAGAGCAGGCCTCTCCCTCTGCTGGGCTCTCCCCTCTTGGCTCCCTCTGCTACCTAGCCCAGCGTTCTGTCTCTCCACGCTGGCTCTGCTCTCTGTCCCTGTGGGTCACTTCACTCCACGCGTCTGCAGTCGAGCAAGCACGGCCCTCTGTGCTCTGGTTTCACGCCACCGCCCAATCCCAACAGGGATTACGACCCAATTTCAAGTTTCCAGGAATCTTGCCTCCTAGTGAGGCAGGGTGGGTGTTCATTTATGGTGTAGGCATCAGAGCAAAGGTGAACACCCTCCCCACAGAGCCTCACAGAAAAAGCGATGTTTTAGCTGAGTTTTGAAATTCAGGCAGAACTTTGCCAGCAAATGGGAAAGGTCTCGACATTCCAGATAAACAGTGCAAACTCTGCAAGTACATGAGTTGCTCCAGAAACGGTTTTAGAAAAGTCTCAAAACCGCTATGACACAGACAGGCCAGCAGTTCCCCTGAAGAGCAGAAAAACCATTTTGGCAAAGCAAATGTAAAGGAAGCCAATGCTAAGTAACATTCTCTAATTATCGACATCTCTCAAAGCTGTTTGCAAATACTAGCTGCTAAGGAAGCGTTTATCTGAAATGGATTAAGAGAGAATTGGCTTATAAAGATGCAAGAGCCTTTTGAAGATCATAAACAAATTCTATTTAACTAACAGTCAAGGATGATAATAAAAACAAACAAAAATTTCTTATCATACAAACAGGTTAGTAGCTTTCAAATAAAATGCATGTATTCAAAAGTCACACTTCAGATACCAAACCCCTGAGGATTTGGTGAACTTTCATCGTGGTATTTGTAACCTCTTAACTTCCTATTTAGTAAATATGAGTCATGATAGTGATTTCCAAGTGTCTCCAGGGGCAACGATGACCTGAATAAGCCAGATGCACCCTTGGCACGATAACAGGAATGGCAGACACTTTCCTTTCTCTGCATGTGTGTTTATGCTAACACTTATTTACCGTTCCTGTTTCTAATATTTTCGAAGTTGTATTCTGAGTGAAGCATAACATGTCCTTTAATTAAAGGGTATATTTTGTCTTTTTTAAGTGGATTCATCAAAATGTTTTAGCCAGTTCTTAAACATCAATTTTCTCAACTTCAACCAACAGAAGATTGCATACTTGCCCCTCATCAGTTATTTTTTATTTTACTCAAGGTAGCATGTTTGATTTTTTAATTAAAAGGTGAATATGTTGCTGCTTAGAAGACTTAAACAGTTCATTTGCTTTCAACTTTTCTCCTTGTTGAAAACCTATGGAAATCAACAGCTTAAGTACAAATGGAGTATTCATAATAATTGCTGTTAAAAGAATGTTCTTGAGATCATTGACAACTGACCTTCCTGGTCCTGGCTCCTGCATTTCTCCCTTGGATTTAGCTTCCTTTTTAATATTTTATATTGGACCATAGTTGATTCATAATGTTGTATTAGTTTCAGATGTACAGCAAAGTGATTCACTTTTACATACACATGTCTATTATTTTCCAAATTCCTTTTCCATTTATGTTATTGCAGAATAATGGGCAGAATTCCCTGTGATATACAGTATTCTTTGTTGGTTATTTATTTTATGGGTAGTAGGGTGTGCATCAGAGAAGGTGATGGCACCCCACTCTGGTACTCTTGCCTGGAAAACCCCATGGACAGAGGAGCCTGGTGGGCTGCAGTCCATGGGGTCGCAAAGAGTCGGACAGGACTGAGCGACTTCACTTTCACTTTTCACTTTCATGCACTGGAGAAGGAAATGGCAACCCACTCCAGCGTCCTTGCCTGGAGAATCCCAGGGACGGGGGAGCCTGGTGGGCTGCCGTCTACGGGGGGGCACAGATTCGGACACGACTGAGCGACTCAGCAGCGGCAGCAGTGTGCATGTGAGCTTGCACGCACACATAACGGTGTGTGTATCTCAATGCCAACTCCCAATTCATCTCTCCCCTCAGCATTCCCCTTTTGGTAACCGTAAGTCTGTTTTCAAAGTCTGGAAATCAGTTTCTGGTTTGTGAATAAGCTCACATCTGTCACATTTTTGGATCCACATACAAGTGATATCATCTGGTATTTGTCTCTCTCTTTCTGATTTCTCCACTCAGCATGATAATCTCTCATTGTATCCATGTTGCTGCAAATGATATTATTTCTTTTTTATGGCTGAGTAATATTCCACTGTGGCTCAGACAGGAGACACTGGGTTCAATCCCTGGGTCAGGAAGATCCCCTGGAGAAGGAAATGGCAACCCACTCCAGTATTCTTGCCTGGAGAATCCCATGGACAGAGAAGCTTGGCGTGCTACAGTCCACGGGGTCACAAAGAGTTGGATATGACTGAGCTACTAAACCCAACCCAATATCCCATTGTATAATGTAGCACATCTTCTTCACCCACTTGTCCTGATAAACGTCTCTATGGAGGGATGTTACACTCACTGAGGAAGGAGCTACAAGACCCTGCTGATCTCCATGTTAATTCAACATGGAAAGACCTGGGCAGTGTTCAAAGAGCCCTTGATCCTGACTTCAAAATCTCCGCAGACTTCCCACTATCTACAAAGCAGTAGCCACTCCTTCCTCACCAAGGACTGTTTCATTTGAAAACCAAAGAGCTTTCCAGCATCATGAGTCTGACACCATGTCTGGGTGATGGGGGGGCTCTAACCTAGTTGCTTTACCAAAGCAATCAAATATTTACCAGGTTTTGATATTGAGGTTTTGAGAAAGATACTATCTAAACAAAGGCTTTCTCTTAAATTGCTGGAAACCCCTGAACCTAACTGATGCCTCAGTTTCTTTTTCTTTCCCCAGGCCTGCAACCACGGGAAAAAGCACAGGAGCAGTGGGCTTCTTTCTCCTCTAACGGCAGACATTGTGATCGTACTGCTAAGCCCAAAGAAAGAACAAAGCCCATCATGAATGGTCTGCATGATGCCAAATTCAAGACTGAAAATCTCTCTGGGGTCCTTGGCTGAAGGGTCTAACTGTGAACATTCTAGAACTGAGATAAAATAGGCGAGGTAGAGCAGACAGGCCCTGAGCCTATCGGTCGATTCCTGTTCTCATGAGACTTCTCTGTACTCAGACTCTAATTACTTGAGGTGCTACTATTCACTTGTCTGAAGTTCTCTCTATATAATTGAAATTGTTACTGAAAAAAAATCCATTGTTAAAACACTTATATTTCTGTTGATCTCTCCTCCAAAGAAAAAGCCAGTGCTTTGCCCAGCGGTCTGTGAACCGGTGGTTCTGAAAGTGTGGGCCAGGGCCATGAGTGTTTGCATCTCTGGCAGGAGGGGCAGTGAGGCCAAGCACGCCGAAACCCTCTTGCTCCTTTAGGTCCCGCTGGTCTTCAGCACTTCCCCTTGGCTGTCCTTCACAGACATCCCTGATCTTGTAAAATAAAGACACACCCAAACTTTCATAGAAAGCTAATGTGTGTGCTTCTGCAAAGCTTTCATGCCGCCTAGAACAGAAATCTTGCAAGATTTCTGGCTCCAGTATTAGCTGGTTACTAGCTAGCTGCCTGCTACCATTTTCAAGGAGGTGAAAATATTCTTAATTCGCTCTCCTGATTGGCGGTAGCCTGGGGTTTTAAACAACACTTTCTTTTGAAAGGTGGTGCTATTAGAATGATGGGGACAGAATTATTTTTGGTATGTGTCATACATAATCTGTTCCCAAAATGCTATGAGACATTTGGATAAAAGGCAGCATTTGGCTACACAAAAGACATTTTAGTGGACAAATTTACATACTGAGACAATGTTTTTGTGATTATTTACCATTATGATCATGTTCTATATGCCAGCTTACAGAATTCATGAAAAACAGTTCATGGCTTAATCCATATTCTAAAAACCTTTGAGATATTGTGGGAGAAAGGGATTTTCTTGAAAGAAAAACCTTAATAATAGCTCCTTACCTGTTCATTTTGCTTTGTGGTTTAACAAAGGTTTTCA
The DNA here is from genome assembly GCA_006410935.1 of Redunca redunca. NCBI lineage: Eukaryota > Metazoa > Chordata > Mammalia > Artiodactyla > Bovidae > Redunca > Redunca redunca. The sequence goes on from SJYQ01004954.1 coordinate 2,243,452, forward strand.
TACATTAACAATAACTTTGTAGAGTAGATAAGATGGGCATAATTATTCCACTTATATAGATAGAAATTGAAGTTCATGAAAGAGGTCTTGCCAAAGTAATACAGCTGGTGAATGGAAGAGTTCATGTCCTGAGACAGAAGGGTAGCATTCATTTCTGCTTCTTGGAAGAAATAAAATTTGAAAAGAGAGACAGAAATTCCATCAAAATGACTCAGATAAACAAGTCTCTCTACTTTCCCAAGCACTTGAATCTTTCCTCACTGGCTAGTTTGAGCTACCTTGGACTCATCTTACCTTGCTCTCCACAAAGTAACTCTTCGAGCTACACAAAAGTCTTGAAAACCAATTTCTCTTTCATATTGGAACACAGTCAGACTTGGATATGGTAACAGACCAAAGGATGATGGTAATTAAGATCAGTTAAAGGAGAGAAATAGGATCCAATAACTATCAATTTAGGGTTTAATACTTTTCAATAAAAAATCCATCCTGCAATGTCATTATGAAAAATATTTTTACAAAAATCTTCCAACAGGTACATTTGAAGATTAGTAGTCAAAATGTCCAGTAGGGTTTAGAAGAAATATAGACAGAAGACATGGCTTCACTTCAAACCTCCATTCGTGAACTTTAAGCAGTTTATGCCTTGTGCAACTCACTGTAAGTAGGAGGAAATAAAACAGGCGCTGAGTGCCTGCATGCGTGCTCAGTCACTCAGTCATGCCTGAGTCTTTGCGACCCCATGGACCGAAGCCCGTCAGGCTGCTCTGTCCATGGAATTTTCCTGGCAAGGATACTGGAGTGGTCGTCATTTCCTTCTCCAGGGGACCTTCCCAACCTAGGAACTGAGCTTGAGCTTCCTGCATCTCCTGCATTGGCGGGCAGGTTCTTCAGCACTGAGCCACCTGGGAATCCCACTGACTGTCCACCAGGTGATGAAGGTGAATCTGGTCGCTTCAGCAGATATATCGTTGAAGTTTCATGGCGAAACGTTGAGGTAGGCATCATGACTTCCACCCTGCAGGTCTATCCTCTCCACTGACACTCACTGAACTACTACTGTGTGCCAGTCTTTGATGAAAAATCCTTGAAATGAGAATCTGTACCTCAAATCACTCATCCTCTAATGCAGGAGAAATATGGGGGCGATGAAATAATTACTCAGTGCAATGAAAGAAAATAAGCCAATGATATCGTGAGACTTGAGAAAGGGATGCTAACTGAGTTGAGCCTTAAATAGTAAGACAAGAAAAGAAAAAGGAAAGGAAAATTATAGGGATAAATACAGACTCCCAAAAAATGGAGACAAGAAATTACAGAGGCTCTAGAAGAAACATTAAAAAGAAAGGGAAACATTTTAAAAAGTGTGTAAAGTGGAAGAAATGGCTGGCAAGTGGGGTAAGCCGTGCTGAGAAATTTGACTTTGTCTGAGGACGATGGAGACCCGTGGAAAAGAGAGACAGAACATGGTGAGGTTAGGTCCATCCATGCCTCTGCAAATGGCATGATTTCATTCCTTTCTATGAACAATATTCCACTGTACATGCACTCCACATTTTTTTATCCATTCATCTGCTGATAAACATTTAGGTTGTTTCCATGTCCTGTCTATTGTAAATATTGCTGCTATGAACACAGGGGTGCATATATGAGGGGGTATTTGAGTATGTGTGGCTGATTCACTTTATTGTACATCAGAAACTAACAGAACACTGTAAAGCAACTATACTCCAATAAAGTTTATTTTTTAAAAAAAGAAGCAGTAAGATTAGACTTCTCAGTTGACCACTCTCTGCAGGACGGAAGACAGAATGGATAGGAGCAGGCCAGGGAGGAGAATCTGTTAGAATCTTGTAGTGTCTGGACAAGAGACGATGAACAGTTGAAATTTCACTGTGGAATGAGGGGTGGAAATAAAGACAAAGATTTAAGAAACATTGGGAATACACAGAAAAGAAATGTCAGTAGCTAATGGTTAAAAATAGAAGAAGAAATAAGCTCTATCAAACTCAATATTTTCCTCAAGGAAACACCACCAGGATGGAGTGAGGGCTGGATTCCAGCCCGTGATGGAGCAGAAGTGATTATGCACCTCTCTTGTGGGGGCTGCAAGCTTGGCGCACCGGACACGTAACCAACCCACCAGATTCAGCGCCACGTGTGTACGTTTATGACTACATAACCTGCTTTCCCCAAATTTTACATGCATGTTAACAAACCAAACCCCAGCACTGGGAATGGGGACTCACAGTAAGAAAGAAATCCTTTAGATTTCTCTGGTGGTGGTATAGTCACTAGGTGGTGTCTGACTCTTGCAACCCCAAGGCCTGTAGCCTGCCAGGCTTTTCTGTCCATAGGATTCTCCAGACAAGAATGCTGGAGTGGGTTGCCATCTCCTTCTGCAGGGGATCTTCCCAACCCAGGGATTGAGCCTGAGTCTTCTGCTCTGTAGGCGGATTCTTTAGCCCTGAGCCACCAGGGAAGCCCTTAGATTTGTCTAGAGAAACCTAAATTGAAAGGTATTTTTGGAACCGTATCTTAAAGCAGAAATGGAATACTAATAGAATGACTCAAAAATAGAACAAAAACAGCAAAAAAGAAGAAAAAAAAAGTTTGCTCGTAGAGCAGAAGTCTTCACGGAGAGCAACTTACAGGTTTCTTTCATTGAAATATGTGCTAATATTTTTTGTCTACGGGAATGTCTTCTTCTTGGGCACCTTTGAGTCACCCAAGAAGAGTGGAGTCGCAGTGTCTTGGGAGACAAGTGGGAGCAGAGCGGACATCACCTCCGTGGGGGAAGGGACAGACTCCCAGGCTACTTGGAGCCCGAGAGACTCAGGGAGAGAAGCGCGCACAGGGGAGGGCGCGGCCCCCGCGGAGGGGGAACTGCTCGGGACTCCGCTCAGAGAACCGGTGGCAGTGGAGTCTCCTCCGGGCCCTCGGCTGGAAAGGCCTCGTCCCCATCTCATCTCTGCTGTGCTTTGGCCTCAGGCACAGCCCTGAGCCCCCAGGACAGCACGCGGGCTGCCTGTGGAGCCCGTTTGGACCTTGCACGGTGCCCAGGCAAACAGTGGCTCTGCCCATGAGCACAGAGCGCAAAGCTCTGTCACCTCGGCCGTCCAAGGACGGGCGCCACTGCAGCTCGGGCGAGGGTCTGCGCGGCTGAGGCATTGCTGCAGCGGGGGTCGCTCCCTGGGGCCTGCAAGAGGCTTTTCCAACAGTGACCCCGCCCCGCAGCAGCTGCAGAAGCCGCAGCCGCGGACCAGGAGTAGATGCCAGGCTGAGTCAGCGACTCAAGTTTATACCACATTGGAGAGCTGGAGCAGGTGGGAGGGTTTCAGGCATCGGGTTATTTGTCAGTAGAATCTGAGAGCTCAAGTAATTCATTGAGATAATAAAAGGATCTGAACCTCTTTGTGCTTCGGCCTGGTGAAAGTGAATATACTACCTTAATTATATCTTTTAAACATTTTTCTACATTATTTCTTTATCTTTTAGCTTTATCAACTTTCCTTTTATTTTACATATTGTTTTAAAAAGCACTTTGTCATCAATTAGACAAGGGATCTTCACAGTAACATTATAGCAATTCTCAAAAGCATTCTGGAACATCGGATTTACAGAGGAGAGGGTAAAAAGTGACAGAGCTGAGACTAGGCCTCTACCCTGGCATTTAACTCTGGTCCAAGGTGCTCCAGGCACATTCTCTTCCCCACTTCCACTCCTGCCTTTGAAAACTCCAATCTGCATGGCTGTTTGTAAATTGAAACAGAAGGCCCAATTAAAAAGGAGAGGAGGCAAGTGGAATCTGACAGTAATATTAATCCCTCTGAAATCACCAGTCTTTTCAGTTAACAGCCTCTTTCTGAGACGTCTATTGCTCTTGGCTTGAACTGAGGACATTAAAACACTCATGGAAAAAAAACACTGATGAGCAGGCCATGGAAAAGCTTGAACACTCACTCCAAGGCTCCGGGTCCCACTCCCTCTTTGCATAGATTCAGAGAGAAGGAGCAATCAAAGGGCCCAGGCTGCCACAGCTTTACAGCCCGAGTTCACCACCCTGTTCAGAATTCACCCTTGGAAATACTCTGTCATCTCAAAGAGAAGCCTATACAGTTTATTCCAAATGTGGGTCTGAAAAAAAAAAGGAAATATATAAATTAAGTAACTCTCTAAGTATGGCATTAATTCCAGCTAAACCTCAATGTGACTTTGCTTATCCACCTAAAAGGAGTCTGGCGTAAAAGACACGCTACCTGGCAAGATGGATCACGGGAGCTTATTAACGTGCACTGGATTAGCCGCTCACACTGGAATATTTTACAGCGTCATTTTATTGGCAGTCAGTGTCACCAAATAAACCACAGAGTAGTGACTGATGTAGTAGAAACAGACAGCTTGACGGATCTAGATTACTTGTAAAAGAAGTATTTTGCCAAGCGCTGCTACAATAAAGCAATTCTGATGCTCATAAAAGGAGATAATGGATAGTGGCAAATCTCAGCTGATCCAGGGCCTGGGGAGATTACCTGGTGAGGATAAAACTAACATCAGAAGCCTTGCTATTTTCAAATGCATGAGTTTGCCTTTGTTTCTATCTTGTTTACTTTTATGTCTTATAACAGAAGGCAATAATATTCTGAACACACTGTATTTTATCTCTGTGCTCTAACACATCATGCACTCATTACACACTTATATTTGGGAGAAAAATAACCAGACCACAAGAGAGGAAGCTGCTCAGATTTAACGTGAAGGATTTGCACGCCCCAAAAATGAATGATTCTTGCCTTTTCCCCTAAACATTCTGACTGACCCCTTTATTCATCTAGAAAAGACTAACTGAAGTTTTTCCCAGAAGAAAGAGGATGACGTATCAAACAATTTCAGAGGTAATAGAAGTTGGAAATTCTTAAGACTGTGATGTAATTTACCACTGCTTAATAATGGGAAGAGTTTATTCATCCTATAAAGGAGAACCTCCAGTCTCCTGAGGATTTTTTTTAAAGGATGGGCTATCTAAAGACTATGTCCTGAATTGTATGAAAAGAAGCGATTTCAAAGTGCAGGAGGGTAAACAGGGTTACATGTGCCTGCCCGTTGCATCTGGCAGACTTACCTTTCCAAAACTACATCTGATGATTTCACCCACCTGGATCAAAACTTTTAAATACAGCAGAAAACCCCAACCATTTTAGCTGACCCACTCGCCCTTGCTATTGCCCCCAGCTACTTTTCCAACTTTCAGTCCCGTCTTTCACTCTGGAACATCCAGATTTGTGGTTTGAGGTCTTTTCATTCTTTAATCTTTATCACACGACTTTCCTCCGCCAGGAATACCAGCACCTTTTCTGCCTGTTCGTTCTCCAGCATCATTTTCTCTGCTCTGGTTCTTCATGATTTACCTGACTCTTCAGACAGACATCACAACCCTTACTGGAAGTTTTTGTTTATGACCTACCTCTCCAGTGGATGATAAAACGGGCATGGATTTGACCCGTTGGACTTCCGTGAGTCCATCACAGACTCGCCTATGCCTCGCACAGGTTCTAGAACACAAGAAACATAAGAGGCACTTCATAAATTGTGAATCAACTAACTTTAATTTCTAAATTATGCTTACGTTCATTCTCCTCACTACTTAGAGGCCTGTGGATGACTAGGGTTCTCTTTCGTTCATCATGCTTTTCCTAAGGGTCTAGCAGAATGCGCAACACATAAAAGATACTCGTTAATTAATCTCCACTGAATAAAGAAGATAAGCAGAGTGCTGTTCAGATGCAGATGTCTAGATTTTAATCTAGGCTTCCACTACTAATTAAATGCTGGAACCAGTTCCTTATTTCCCTTATCTATAAAATGATAATAAAAGTATCTGCCTTACAGAATTATGGGGAAGATCAGTGACGCTGCTGCTGCTGCTGCTAAGTAAGGCGCTTCAGTCGTGTCCGACTCTGTGCGACCCCAGAGATGGCAGCCCACCAGGCTCCCCCGTCCCTGGGATTCTCCAGGCAAGAACACTGGAGTAGGTTGCCATTTCCTTCTCCAACGCGTGAAAGTGAAAAGTAAAAGTGAATTCGCTCAGTCGTGTCCGACTCTTAGCAATCCCATGGACTGTAGCCTACCAGGCTCCTCCGTCCATGGGATTTTTCAGGCAAGAGTACTGGAGTGGGGTGCCATTGCCTTCTCCGGAAGATCAGTGATGGTGACATGTATATAGATGAGCCTAGTGTTAGACATATATACACAGCAAATAACTGTTAGTTTCACAAAGGCTCAGTTTCCATAATATACTGTTTGTGTATTACTGTGTACAGCTCACACAACTCAATAAAAAAAAGCAATTCAGCCAAAAAATGTTCAGAAGACCTAAACTGGCTTTTCTCCAAAGAAGACATACAGATGGCCAACGGGCACTTGAGAAGATGCTCCACACTGCTAATTGTCAGCAAAATCAAAACTACAGTGAGGTGTCACCTCACACCCATAAACACAGCCATCATGAGAAAATCTACAAACAAAGTGTTCCGGAGAGGGTATGAAGAGAAGAGAGCCACCCCGCACCACTGGCGGGAGTGTCGACCTGTGCAGCTGCTGTGGAGGCTCCTTAAAAAGTTAAGTCTAACACCACACACAAAAATAAGCTCAAAATGGACTAAAGATCTAAATGTGAGACCAGAAACTACAAAAATCCTAGAGGAAAAACACAGGCAAAACACTCTGACAAAATCACAGCAGTATCCTCATTGACCCTCTCCCCGATTAATGGAAATAAAAGCAAAAATAAACAAATGGGACCTAACTATACTTAAAGGCTTTTGCACAACAGAGAAAACTATAAGCAAGGTGAAAAGACAGCCTTCAGAATGGGAGAAAATAATAGCAAACGAAGCAACTGACAAAGAATTGATCTCAAAAACATACAAGCAACTCCTGCAGCTCAATTCCAGAAAAATAAACGACCCAATGGAAAAGTGGGCCAAAGAACTAAACAGACATTTCTCCAAAGAAGACAGACAGATGGCTAACAAACACAGGAAAGATGCTCAACATCACTCATTATCAGAGAAATGCAAATCAAAACCACAATGAGGTACCATCTCACACTGGTCAGAATGGCTGCTATAAAAAGTCTACAAACAATAAATGCTGGAGAGGGTGTGGAGAAAAGGGAACCCTCTTACACTGTTGCTGGGAATACAAACTAGTACAGCCACTATGGAGAACAGGGTGGAGATTTCTTTAAAAACTGGAAATAGAACTGCCATATGACCCGGCAATCCCACCGCTGGGCATACACACCAAGGACACCAGAATTGAAAGAGACACGTGTACCCAATGTTCATCACAGCACTGTTTATAATAGCCAGGACATGGAAGCAACCTAGATGTCCATCAGCAGATGAATGGATAGGAAAGCTGTGGTACATATTCACAATGGAATATTACTCAGCTATTAAAAGAATGTATTTGAGTCAGTTCTAATGAGGTGGATGAAACTGGAACCTTTTATAGAGAGTGAAGTAAGTCAAAAGAAAATCACCAATACAGTATATTAATGCATTTATATGGAATTTAGAAAGATGGTAGCAATGACCCTATATGCGAGACAGCAAAAGAGATATAGATGTAAAGAACAGACTTTTGGACTCTGTGGGAGAAGGCGATGGTGGGATGATTTGAGAGAATAACACTGAAACATGTATATTATCATATGTGTGATAGATCACCAGTCCAGGTTTGATGCATCAGACAGGGTGCTCAGGGCTGGTGCACTGGGATGCACTCCCTGATGGAGAGGATGGGAAGGGAGGTGGGAGGGGGTTTCAGGATGGGGGCACATGTACACCCATGGCTGATTCATGTCAATGTATGGCAAAAACCACTGCAATATTGTAAAGTAATTAGCCTCCAAAGAAAGTAAATTAATTAGTTAATTTTAAAAAATTAAGAACAGAACTACCATGAGATCCAGCAAGCCTAAGCCTGGGTATGTATCCAGAGAAAACCATAATTCAAAAAATACATGCACCTCAATGTTCATCAGAGCACTATTACAGCAGCCAAGACGTGAAAGCAAACCCAATGTCTGTCGATGGAGGAATGCATAAAGAAGATGTGGTACCTGATACAGTGGAACCCCACGCAGCCGTAAAAGCATGCTGCCTTCTGCAGCAGTGTGGAGGGACCCAGAGACTGCCTGCCAAGTGCAGCGAGTCAGAAAGAGAAAGACAGATAGCATGATATCCCTTCCGTGAGGGATCTAAAATATGATACAAATAACTTATTTAGGAAGTAGAGACACTCACAGGCACAGAAAACAGACTCACGGTTACCAAAGGGGACGAGGTGGGGGAAGGGTAATTGGGAGTTTGAGGTTCACAGACACACACCGCCATACTTAACGCAGGTAAGCAAGGTCCTACTATGGGGACTCCCCTGCACTGGTTAAGAATCCACCTGCCCAGGCAGGCAGCCTGGGCTTGATCCCCGGTCCTGGAGGAGCCCGCCCGCGGCAGGGGACTCAGCCTGTGCAGCACCGCCGCTGAAGCGCACACGCTGGAGCCTGGGCTCCCCAACCAGAGAGCTCACCGGAATAGAAGCCCACACCCGCTCCCCTGCTCTCTGCAGCTGGAGGAAGCCGGTGCGCGGCCCTGGAGACCAAGTGCAGCCAAAACCTAAAAACAAGTAAAGGAAAGGGACCTCGGTAGAGCGCAGGGAACCAGATCCAGGGTTTCGAACAGGCACGCTGATGCACCCCTGAGACCGACAGAGCCCTGTAACCACCTACGCTTCAACAACGACCATAAAATGGTCCGTTCCCTCTTCCTGCCATGTCTGTTTCAGGCAGCAATATTCCTAGCTGCGAGTGACAGAGACACCCCATGCACAGTGCCTTAAACAAACGTTGGCCTACGGGCAGAAGTAGGTGACCGTTCCCTAAATCCACTCACTGGACCCGGGAGGAGACCCTGCCGCTCTCTGTGGCTCTGAACGGGCCGGCGTCCTCTCTACCTGCATCAGCCTCACAGGCGGGAGGAGCCCCTAGGACTCCGCTCGCTCCCAGCAAGCCCTCCCCACCCACATGTTCCCCCACACCATCTGCCTTGTGGCCACAGCGGGTAATTTAGTCATGCACTCTTTTTTTAAAAAAATAATAAATTTATTTATTTTAATTGGAGGTTAATTACAATATTGTATTGGTTTAGCCATACATCAACAGGAATCCGCTACGGGTATACACGTGTTCCCCATCCTGAACCACCCTCCCTCCCCGATCCCCACTCCCCGCTCCCCATACCATCCCTCTGGGTCGTCTCAGTGCGCCAGCCCCGGGCATCCAGTATCATGCACTCTTAATTTATACTGTAGAACACAAAGCCCAGAAAGTAAGACATCCCTCACTTTATGATTCTGATTCCCACACGTGTCTTTCGGCAGTGAAACCTGCTCTTAGCCTAGCACTTCCTCGCCCTGTCTTCTCCCTGCTTTATTTTTCTCTTTAGGATGTAGTTTTTAACTTTTTATTTTAATAGGAGCATAGCAGATTAACAATGTTGTGCCAGTTTCCGGTACCCAGCAGAACGACCCAGCCAAACACACAAGTCTCCATTCGCCCCCAGACTCCCCTCCCATTCAGGCAGGATGCATTTTTTGTTACTTTGCATACCACACACACAAAGACACCTATAAATCTGTTTTATGTCTTGCTTCTCACCCTAGAATGTAAGATACATGAGAGCAGGATTTCCTGTCTGTTGTTTTCATTGTGACATCTTCAAAATCTAAAAGACAATATTGAGGACATCAATATTTGATCAACATTTGGTGAAAGTGGAATAAAGAGCTGAAGCATTGACTCACATGTTCATCGGTGACATGAAGACTTAGGTCCTTTCCATATTTAACTCCATTATATCTAGCATTTTGAGTTGTAGAATGGCTTGTTCCACACTTAGCATTAGTCACATTTCAGAAAGGAAGAAAATGGTAGGCTAAAATCTTCACAGGGCTTTTTATCCTGCTCTCTGTTTCTATTTTTAAAAATGTGTGTTTCCCCAAAGGCTTCTGGCAGACTTCTACTAACAGTTTATTAATCAGAACCATGTTATGTGACACCCTTAACTTCAAGAGAGGCCGTCAGTTCGGTTTAAATTTCTTAGTAAGCAAAGAAAGAGAGGAGGGATTGAAAATGGATTTTGAGTTAACCAATATATAGTTTATGTCTCAAATTTCTCTGTAATCTTGAGTATCATTTATACTTAATGAATGAATTTGAATTTAAAGAACTGTGTATTACATTGAAACAGCAGGTAAGGAATCTTAAATGTAGTATAATTTCATATCTTAGAAGAGAATGTAGATATATAACTTTACATCAGTGAAAGAGAGCAGGATTATGATCATCTAAAATTGTAGGCAGTACAAACCCGCCATTTACACTTGGCTGTGGGAGTGTCTTGATTCTCTGTTTGCGTAAGATAAAGCTCCCTTGCTCAGGCTGATTCAGGCAGTGCACCAGCTGCAAGCGGCCTGAAAAGATGGATGACCACCACCCGCGGAGTGTCCACATCCACTCCAGACACCCTGCACGCACTGAGTCTTTGAACCCGTGATGCAGAAACCCTGCAAGAAAAGCAGCATTATCTTGATGTAGACACACTGTCATCGACTATTCTAGAGTTGATCAAGGAAACTGAGGTTCAGAAATTTCTTTCTTTCTTTCTTTGGAGGAAAATTGTTTTACAGTGTTGCGTTGGTTTCTGCCATGGTGGTGGTGGTTCTTCCGTTGCTAAGTCATGTCCGACTCTTGCAACCCCATGGACTGTAGCCCGCCAGGCTCCTCTGTCTGTTGGGTTCTCCAGACAAGAATATTGGAGTGGGTTGCCATTTCCTTCTCCAGGTTTCTGCCATACAACAATACGAATCAGCCATAATTGTACATATATCCCTTCTCTCTGAGCCTCCCTCCCCTTCCCTCATCCCATCCTTCTAGGTCACCACAGAGTGCCAGACTGGGCTCCCTGTGTTACAGAGCAACTTCCCACATGACAGTGTAATGCCTAGCATAAATGCCTAGTTTTGGTAAGTGAGAGAGCCAGAATTTGAAATAAGCTTGGTTGGACTCCAGAGTGCAGCTGTTTAACTGTTTTGTGTTCTTCTCACACAGGAGGGCTAATTTGATATATATTGATCAAAAGTTGTACACTACAATGTAACTTGCTCGTTTTCTCTTGCTAATACATAGATGAGCACTGAAGAATTGATGCTTTTGAACTGTGGTGTTGGAGAAGACTCTTGAGAGTCCCTTGGACTGCAAGGAGATCCAACCAGTCCATTCTGAAGATCAGCCCTGGGATTTCTTTGGAAGGAATGATGCGAAAGCTGAAACTCCAGTACTTTGTCCACCTCATGTGAAGAGTTGACTCATTGGAAAAGACTGATGCTGGGAGGGATTGGGGACAAGAGGAGAAGGGGACGACAGAGGATGAGATGGGTGGATGGCATCACTGACTCGATGGACATGAGTCTGAGTGAACTCCGGGAGTTGTTGATGGACAGCGAGGCCTGGCGTGCTGCTATTCATGGGGTCACAAAGAGTCGGACAGGACTGAGCGACTGAACTGAACTGAATATTTAGATCCATCCTAGATGAACCACAAGCCCTCAGATGATTCAAGGCTGACCTTCCCCAGCTTTTCTGGGATCAAAGAAGAAACAGGGAATGACTAGATTGCAAAGACTCTTTTTCAAATAAAAAGTAAAGTTCAGGGAGTTGAGATGCCAACCAGACTACCAGATGAGGTCTGATAGACACTCCACACCCCTGTCAACAGAGCAAGTCCCTAAGCAGAGGCGCTGTGATGTGTTTAGCTGCTCAGTCATGTCTGACTCTTTGCGACCCCACAGACTGTAGCCCGCCAGGCTCCTCTGTCCGTGGGATTCTCCAGGCAAGAATACTGGAGTGGGTCGCCATGCCCTCCTCCAGGGGATCTTCCTGCCCCAGGCATCAAGCCCAGGCATCCCACGCTGCAGGTGGACTCTTTACCACTGAGCCACCAGGGCAGCCCAGGCAGTGGAGACGCCATCAGAGGTGTCTAAGGGCAGACTGTGCAATGGCCGGAGTGCAGGAATGTTCCATTTTCCTTTGCTCTGGTGCTTTCTGGAAAGGACTTCTGTAAAGAGCATTCTTGATGATGGTGAGGGCAGCCCTCAGAAGTGACTGTGTAACACCACCAGGCCCCGTCCCCTTTACACGCCACAGCTATGCAGTTAGTGCTCAGGGAGTGGAGGAGGGGGAGGTGGGGAGCACTACTGGGTGGCTGTTGGCTATTCCTGCCCCGGAATATTTTCTGTCAGCTCCAAAACCAGAAACAAGAACAGTTAATTAACCAACAAGGAAAAATAGTCCTTCTTTATAAAAGTTTGTGATCTAACTACAATAAAACCTACTCTCAGTTCAGTTCAGTCGCCCAGTCGTGTCCGACTTTGTGACCCCTTGAATCGTAGCACACCAGGCCTCCCTATCCATAACCAACTTCTGGAGCTTACCCAAACTCCTGCCCATCTAGTCAGTGATGCCATCAAGCCACCTTATCCTCTGTCGTCCCCTTCTCCTCCTGCCCCCAATCCCTCCCAGCATCAGGGTCTTTTCCAGTGAGTCAGCTCTTCGCATGAGGTGGCCAAAGTACTGGAGTTTCAGCTTCAGCATCAGTCCTTCCAATGAACACCCAGGACTGATCTCCTTTAGGAGATTCAACCAGTCCATCCTAAAGGAGACCTACTCTAGGCATCCCCAAAACCAAAAAACAAAAAACAAAAGGATTGAGACAAGTTTTTAAAAGTTGGAAGAAAAATAATTCACAATTTTGCCTGATAATTTACTTACATTATTGATCTGAATCCTCATAGCAATATTGTAAGACATGTATTATTTTCATTATTTTATGGGTGAGGAAATAGGCTCAGAGTTGTATGTATGATTCCACCATGTAACCACACTCAAATTTTTTCTTCATCTTTCACAAGATGTAGTAACTTTTTCTTTTTTTATTATTGGAGTGTAGTTGATTTACAATATTGTTTTAGTTTCTGGTGTTCAGAAAGGTGATTCAGTTATACACACAGACACGCACATACACACACACACACACACACACATACACATATATATATACACACACACACACACACATACACACATACATATAGGCTTCCCAGGTGGAGCTAATGGGTAAAAACAAACAAACAAACAAAAAACTGCCTGCCAGTGCAGAAGACATAAGATATGTGTGTTCAGTCCTTGAGTCAGGAAAAACCCCTGGAGGAAGGAATGGCAACCCACCCCAGTATTCTAGCCCAGGAAATCCTATTGACAGAGGATTTTGTGACCCCATGGTCAAAGTCCATAGGGTCACAAAAAGTTGGATGCAGCTTAGCACGCACACACATATATTTTTTTCTCAGATTCTTTTCCATTATAGGTTAGTATACGACAGTGAACACGGTTCCCTGCTGTACAATAGGACCTTGCTGTTTATCTGTTTTGCATATAGTATGTGTCTCTGCTAATCCCTAACTCCTAACTTATCCCCACCCCACCTCCTCTCCCCTTTGGTAGCCGTAGCCTTGCTTCTGGTATCTGTGAGTCTGACTCTACTTTGTAGATACGTTCATTTGTGCCATATTTTAGATTCCACATCTAAGTGACGCCATCGGGCACCTTCACAGTAGGTGAGCAAGCGAAAGGCAGGCAGTTCTGCTCTCCCTGGTGGCAGACACTCAGCTGTCTTTAGACGCATATACTTTAAAGCGCTGGCTTCCTCCTCCTGGCTGTAGCCAACTCATCAGCAGCATCGTTGGAGCTTAGACCAGACAACGAAAAAGAGAATGCAGGGCTACCTGCCTTACCTACTTCCTTTTTAGAGACGCAGTGAGCAAGTTGCCTGTGTTACTTACACTCAGAACTCACTGGCCAGACTGTAATGAAGGGCCAGAGCAGGGCACAAGGAGTCCCCAGCCGGGTGGTTGTGGTCACTGTGATCCCTGAGGCTTATATTGTCCAAAAAATGAATGTGACACAAGGGAAAAAGAGAAAGAGAACAGCACTTTCAGAGTAGGACTCTCTTTCCTCGATTAAGCTGGATTAATCTGGAAACCTCACACAATATCATCTTCTTATTAAAGTGATTTATACATAGATATAGGGGCTTCCCTGGTGGCTCAGCTGGTAAAGAGTCTGCTTGCAGTGTGGGAGACCCGGGTTTGATCCCTGGGTCGGGAAGATCCCCTGGAGAAGGGAATGGCAACTCTCTGCAGTATTTTGGCCTGGAGAATCCCATGGACAGAGGAGTCTGGTGGGCTACAGTCCACGGGGTTGCAAAGAGGCAGACATGACCGAGCAACTAACAAACCAACACACACAGATGTATACAATACACACGTGTGTGATATATAAATATATGATATATAGCATGTCTATAGTCTATCCATATAACTGAGAGTGGTGTTTTGCAAACGCAGGTGACTTTGAGCCCTTTTCAAAGTCAGAGTCGTGGCATGGGGTGGCTGACGGTCAACAAAGTCTCGGTGGAATACTACTGCCTTTAATTAATATTAATGCCCACAGCCTAAAGACCTGTTATCCTTACCCAGTGTCCCTCCCAGGCGTGGCTGTGAGGGACCAGCTGAAGCTCGGCAGCCAAGCAGCTCGGCCGGCGCTGCTTTCCCCGGGCTCCGTGGGCTACCCTCCTGCAGAGAGGGCTGTGGGTTACACAGGGACGAAAAACAGCCCTCATTTCCCCAAAGGAGCGACGGAAAAGCCTCTGAAAGTGCTCCAGGCAGAGAACAGGTGAGCACGTCAAGCCTATCCAGGGCTGTGCCAGGCCCCTCACAGAACTGAATCTTCAGTTCTTAATGATTCCTCTGCAAGAGCTCAAGATCTAAACAATAAAAGAAGCGCAGCTAAATGTTCAGGAATACCAGGAATCTGACTAAAAACTGCATGGTCTCTGGCAATGTTCTGGCCTAGGAAATTCCAGTATGGTAGTCACACGGAGTTCGGAGGTTGCAGGAAGCTGAATTTTACGAGAATAGATAGAAAGTGTTAAAGAGCCCTTTGGTGGTGCTGAAACAACCACATCCTTCAGTCTGCCAAGTGGACTGCAAGGGACCAGGGATCCGGGAACTCAGTGAGCAGAGCATGGTGCTGGCGGCTGGTGCCCTCAACCCCTCTACCTGTGGTTACAGTCTTGGTGGTGTGACTTCCAAGCATGTTTCAGAAAGAAGGGAGGCTAAAACCAATTCAGAGGCATTCTCTCTATAGTTCAGTCATTCCTTCTTCAAGAAATGTTTGCTTTCTGGTGCCTACTGGGTGTCAGATAAGTTGAACAGCCCCCAGACTGGAGCAGTGGCAGAAGGAATGGAGACCAGAGAACAGACTGATGGGCTCTTTTGATTTTAAAAGGAGCACTGGCTTCTTTCTAAGCAGATAGAGATCTCATTATGTCATTTTCTCTCCTTGGGATCTCCTTAATGGACTTGCTAAAGCCTCCTTTCTGCGGGAGTTGACTTTCTACTAGTAATTTCACACCACGGGGTCAGCTTGGTAGCCATCAATATGGGGAGAATTGAATAAATTATCAGTAAAGTCAGTATGATAGCTCTACTTCATTTACTGCAAGAATACACAGATGGTTTCGATCACAAGACTGAAGTTTAGAAAAAATATTTGGGAAAATCTCAGAACTGTGGTATGAATAGGGTGTGGAAGATATAATGCCAAATTCAGAGCTGAAAGACTTGAAAAATATTTTTTTGGTTCAGTTCTACATCAAATTGGAAATGCCTATAGTTGTGGAAATTCTCCATTGGTCAAATGGGGATGTCATGGCTGTGCTGTCCATCTTATGGACATGCTTAGATGACATCAACTCAAAGCAATTTCTGTATGAAAGTGGTTTGCAGGGAATTCTTCTGGCGAAACAGAAGTCTGAATCACGCAACTTTCCTAGCACATATTTCATGCCCATAAAGAAGATAAAAGTTAATGCTGAGAGCACCCCAGGAATGACATTGGAGAGGCAGTCCGAGTGTCTTTACCAGATAGTTATGTGGGTGAATGTCTATATCAGTTCAGTTCAGCTGCTCAGTTGTGTCCAATTCTGTGCGACCCCATGGACTGTAGCACGCCTGGCCTCCCTGTCCATCACCAACTCCCAGAGCTTACTCAAACTCATGTCCATCGAGTCCGTGATGCCCTCCAACCATCTCATCCTCTGCTGTCCACTTCTCCTCCCACTTTCAATCTTTCCCAGCATCAGGGTCTTTTCTAATGAGTCAGTTCTTTGCATCAGGTGGCCAAAGTATTGGAGTTTCAGCTTCAGTATCAGTCCTTCCTATCAGCCTTGTCTAACTCAATGAAACCAAGCCATGTCTGTGGGGCAACCCAAGACGGGCGGGTCATGGTGGTGAGGCCTGACAGAATGTGGTCCACTGGAGAAGGGAATGGCAAGCCACTTCAGTATTCCTGCCTTGAGAACCCCATGAACAGTGGGAAAAGGCAAAATGATAGGATACTGAAAGAGGAACTCCCCAGGTCAGTAGGTGCCCAATATGCTACTGGAGGTCAGTGGAGAAATAACTCCAGAAAGAATGAAGGGATGGAGCCAAAACAAAAACAATACCCAGTTGTGGATGTGACTGGTGATGGAAGCAAGATCCGATGCTGTAAAGAGCAATATTGCATAGGAACCTGGAATGTCAGGTCCATGAATCAAGGCAAATTGGAAGTGGTCAAACAAGAGATGGCAAGGGTGAACGTCGACATTCTAGGAATCAGCGAACTAAAATGGACTGGAATGGGTGAATTTAACTCAGATGACCATTACATCTACTACTGCGGGCAAGAATCCCTCAGAAGAAATGGAGTAGCCATCATGGTCAACAGAAGAGTTCGAAATACAGTACTTGGATGCAGTCTCAAAAATGACAGAATGATCTCTGTTCGTCTCCAAAGCAAACCATTCAATATCACAGTTATTCAAGTTTATGCCCCAACCAGTAACACTGAGGAAACTGAAGTTGAACACTTTTATGAAGACCTACAAGATCTTTTAGAACTAACACCCAAAAAAGATGTCCTTTTCATTATAGGGGACTGGAATGCAAAAGTAGGAAGTCAAGAAACACCTGGAGTAACAGGNACAGTTTTGCCAAGAAAATGCACTGGTCATAGCAAACACCCTCTTCCAACAACACAAGAGAAGACTCTACACATGGACATCACCAGATGGTGAACACCGAAATCAGATTGATTATATTCTTTGCAGCCAAAGATGGAGAAGCTCTATACAGTCAGCAAACACAAGACCAGGAGCTGACTCCAGCTCAGATCATGAATTCCGAATTACAAAATTCAGACTTGAATTGAAGAAAGTATCGAAAACTGCTAGACCATTCAGGTATGACCTCAATCAAATCCCTTATGAT
>SJYQ01004954.1:2262486-2316580 GCA_006410935.1 Redunca redunca
TTGGTGATTGGGGTTGGAGATTGGGGTTGGAGACTGGGGTTGGAGACTGGGGTTGGAGACTGGGGTTGGAGATTGGGGTTGGGGATTGGGATTGGAGATTGGGGTTGGGGATTGGGATTGGAGATTGGGGTTGGAGACTGGGGCTGACGCTTTCTCACCATTGATACTATGTACGTTGTTGCTCGGTTGCTCAGTCGTGTCCGATTCTCTGCAAACCATGGCTGCAGCACACCAGGCTTCCCTGTTCTTCAGCATCTCCTGGAGTTTATTCGAGCTCATGTCCATTGAGTTGTTCATGCTATTTAACCATCTCATCCTCACTGCTCTCTTCTCCTCTTACCTTCAATCTTTCCCAGCATCAGGGTCTTTTCTAATGAGTCAGTTCTTCGCGTCAGGTGGCCAAAGTACTAGAGCGTTAGCTGCAGCATTAGCCCTTCCAATGAATATTCAGGGTTGATTTCCTTCAGATTGGACTGGTTTGATCTCCTTGCCCATGACCATTTGGTGATATCCATCACCAAAAGGTTATGGACATCACCAAATGGTGACACTATGTGTAAAATAGGTAACTAATGAGAACTTGGCATGTAGCTCCGGGAACTCTACTGAATGAGCTTAGTGACCTAAATGGGACAGAAACCTAGAACATAATGGAGGGATGTGTACACACAGCTGATGCTCTTCACTATGCAGGTGAAACTAACACAACACTGTAAAGCAGCTCTACTCCAGTAAAGAATCGATTAAAAAATAAAAACGCATCCCATCCTCCCACC
Organism: Redunca redunca; assembly: GCA_006410935.1. Classification (NCBI taxonomy): domain Eukaryota; kingdom Metazoa; phylum Chordata; class Mammalia; order Artiodactyla; family Bovidae; genus Redunca; species Redunca redunca. Next base: position 2,263,263 of record SJYQ01004954.1, read on the forward strand.
AAGAGAAAAAGGGTTTCTGAATTCCACCCCACTCCTCACTCTTCACTTTGCTTTATTGGGTCTGTGAAAGGGCCTAGGAATCTGCATGCTCACGTTAGCTCCATTAGGGGCAGATATGCCAGACAACCCGTGGCTTAACTGTTTCGTCTGTGACTACTTCAGTCATCACTAAACACAGTCATTCACAGTGTGGACATACATGAAATGAGGAGGGAAGAACAAGTGACCTGCCCCAAATATGAGCACGTAAGTTGACAGTCAAGACTAGATGTCCTTCATTCTTTTGCAGATTTTGGAAGACCACATTTTTAAAAATTAATGTCTACTCACTATTTGGCACTATGTAAACCCCTAAGGCACTCATTGTCTTGCACATTAATAGTTTATCATACTTANCACTCATTGTCTTGCACGTTAATAGTTTATCATACTTATCTTTTAGTTTAAGAGTAAAAAAAAAAGTTTTTATTAACACGTATGACTACTCTCTCATCCCCCATCAGAAAAACACATCTTTCCAGTTTGCTCTATGTAACAATTAGTAGAATAGAGCCTCCAACTTCTTTTGGATGAAAAAAGTAGCAGATATATTGACAGCTGTTTAATTTTTGATCCTACAGACCACACAGTTCATAGCACAATGGATTTGCCCAGCACTGAAAATCCATTTTCAGAAGATAAAACATTTATTTTTAAACAGAAGAGTATACATTTATTCATAAAATATTTTTGAAGCATTCATGTTTTCATTTCATACTTAGACCTGCAAAGAACCTGTGATGGTGCAGGATTGCACTCGGTGGTGGAGACAGCCGTGTGGGGCCCTTTGTGGACTCTCTGCCAACTGCAGAGGAAAAACGTTCCCAAACACCGATGCTAATCACCGGAAGAGCTGTAAGAGAAAAGTGAGGTGTGCTGAGAGCACTGTGGACACCTCAGCTATCTTCGGGTTGTGTGTGTCCGTTCAGTCACTTCAGCCGTGTCTGAGTCTTTGCGACCTCACGGACTACAGCCCGCCAGGCTCCTCCGTTCGTGGGACTCTCCCGGCGGGAACACTGGAGTGGGTTGCCCTCCCGCATCCAGGGGGTCTTCCCAACCCAGAGATCAAACTGGTGTCTCCTACCTCTCCTGCATTGTAGGTGGGTTCTTTAACCACTGAGCCACCTTGAAAATGTGGCCTATAGACCGTAATCTGAATTGTGAACACGAATGTGTGTAAGGGCAGCACAGGAAAAAACGGTGAGCTACGAGTTAATTTTTGAACATTAAGTATGAAATCTGGAGCTGTGTGGCCAGGGGTGGGGGAGGAAGACCCTGAGCCCTACTCCCCCCACAGACACCAAAATGACAGCCACTCACAGAGCAGCTGCTGGGGGCTCAGGGGCAGAGAGTCCGCCCGCAACGCGGGGGACGTGGCTTCGACCCCTGGCTCGGGAAGGTCCCCCGGAGAAGGGATGGCAGCCCGCCCCAGTCTTCTTGCCTGGAGCCCCGTGGGCAGAGGAGCCCGGCGGCCACCGTCCCCGGGGCTGCAAAGAGCTGGACGTGATTGAAGAACTTCACTATCACCACAGAGCGACTACCTCTCAGAACTACCTTAGTACAAAGCAGGAGCCACAGCAGCTCGGGGGAGCGGGGAGCGGCAGAGACCGGCCTAATCAGCACCTGTGCCCCCAGGCATGTGACCCACAGCAGCAGAGGTCTCCCCAGGGAGCAGGGGGTCGAGCCTCACACTGGACCCCCAGCCCAGGGGCCTTGCACTGTGAAGAGGAGCCCCAAGACTGTTTTATTTTAAAGGCGAATAGGGTTTACTTTCAAGACAGCCACAGGGCTACGGGGAGTAAGACTTCACTCTTAAAAGGCGAGTGCAAAATTTCCCACACTGGGGGAATGGGGAAGAGGCAGCCATTTAAAAGGAGCCGGGTTCAGACCCACCTGATGGTTCACAGAGCCCCCGGAGAGGCAGGAGGTCACTGGAGCCCGCCCTGGGCACACGGGCTGGCGGCAGCCGTCTCTGGGAGCTGGTTTCCCACAGGGACACTGTGCTGACAGGCGCAGCTCGAGAGTCCCGCCCCGAGCCCAGCAGTGCCAGGGCCACTGCCCACCGCAGGCCAGCACCACACACCACCTCCCCGGGACCCGGCCCTCCCAGCAGCGGGCTGGAAGACCCCTCAGGAGGCAGGGCTAGACAGGGATGGAGAAACCACAACTGGAGTAAAGCCTATCTTGGGGGGCTCTGCTAGATCAGACGCCTTAGGAAGCAGATCAGTAAACTGGAAGACAGTAGTGTAAATCACCCAAACTGAACAGAAAAAATAATTAAGAAATAGAAACAGTTTAAGAGACTTGTAAGATAACATCAAGCATGCTAAAATGTCTGCTGTAGTGTTCCCAGGGGAAGACAGAGAGAGGCAAAAGCTTACTTAAAGAAATGATAGCTGAAAACTTCCCTAACCTGGGTAACGAAGGTTACCAGGTTACACGTGCAGGTCTAGGATGCGCAGAGTCCCAAACAGAATGAACTGGAAGAGAACCACACCAACACACACCGCCATTAAGCAGTAAAAATTAAAGATAAAGGAAGAGCCTTAAAACAGCAAGAAAAAAGCAACTACTTACATCCAAGGGAACTCCCATAAGACAGTCAGCTGACACTTCAGCAGAAACTCTGCAGACCAAAAATCATTGCCATTCTTTCAAAGTGATGAAAGAAAATAACCTGCAAACAATAATGCCTCCACCAGCAAAGCTGCCACTCAGATTTGGAAGAGAAGTAGGAGTCCAAGAGACAAGCAAAAGCTAAAAGAGCTCAGCACCACTGCTGCGGCTTTACAAAAACACGTAGAGGGGCTTCTCTAAGCAGAAAAGAGAAGACTGAAAAGACCACAACTGAAGAACAGGAAAATTAACAAAAAGAAAAAATCTCATCCATGAATGCAAACATATAAGAAAGGGAGTAGATCAACCACTTAAAAATCTGGTAAGAAATTTAAAAGACAGAAGTAGTCAAAACAACTATACCCACAATAAGTAGCTAAAAGATACGCAAAACAAAATAATGTAAAATATGGCTCCAAAACACTATTAAATGGGGGAGTAAAAATTCAGGTTTGTTAGAAAAAATTAATATACAGACATCTGTTGTGTTGCTATATAATAACAGCAAACTATCAGAAAGAGAAATTAAGAAAACAGTTTCATTTACAATAAATCTAAACAAGGGGGTAAACAGTCTGTACTTAAAGCCTGTGAGATGCTGATGAGAGAAAGCGAAGAGAGGGCAAACAAAGGGAGAGACAGACAATGCTCACGGAGTGGAAGAATTAATCTTGTTATTAAAACCATACTACGCAGAGCACACCGTGCACATGTGTGCACACAGTGTGTGTGTGTGTACATGTAGTATATATATGCAGTATGGTGTACACACTGCATATACACAGTGGAATATCACTCAGCCATAAATAAAGAACGAAACCTTGCATTTGAGATAGCATAGCTGAACCTAGGATATTGCGTGCGTGTGCATGCTAAGTTGCTTCAGTCGTGTCCAGCTCTTTGTGGCCCACCAGACTCCTCCGTCCATGGGATTCTCCAGGCAAGGATACTGGGGTGGGTCACCATGCCCTTCTCCAGGGTATCTTCCCCACCCAGGGATTGAACCCACATCTCATACGTCTCAGCACTGGCAGGCACGTTCTTGACCTCCTTCACCACCCAGGAAGCCCAGAGGGTCTTATACTAGTACAGTAACTCAGACAGAGAAAGACAGAACCCACATGATTTCACTTATATATGGGGTCTAAAAATCAAAACCAATGAGTAAACACAACAAAACAGAAACAGATTCATAGACTCGGAGTGCACACCGAGGTTGCCAGAAGGGCGGGTGCTGGGGACGAGGGCAATAGACAAGGCGGATTAAGAGGCACACACTTCCAGTCATAAAACAAATAAGGCGGTGGTGTAATGTACCCCAGAGGGATTATAGTCAATGACATTGGAATAACTGTGAGTGATGAGAGCTGGTAACTAGATGATCACTTCATTATGGTGATCACTATTTAATGCATCAAAATACTGAAACAGTATGTTGTACAGCTAATACTGTGATCAATTTTACTGTAGTTATTTTTTAATCTGGTATCTTTAAGATAAAAGAGAAGTAACTTAATGTTTCAGATGAGTTTGAAGTGAGAAGCATGGGTTAGAGTATACTAGGCAAAATTTTGAAAGCCAAGCTTCAGTAGGTATTGCTGTGAAACAAATTATTGCAATATTAGTGGCTTAAAGCCACAACTACTCAGCATGACTTCACCTATACAATTATACCAATAATCTCAATTCTTTGTTGGCTTAGATTTCTCTTGGAATCTTATTTGATAAGTTTCTTCAATGATCTACCCACTTTCCTGGCTAAACTAAAACATGTGAGGTTGCTTTTTGTTTGTTTTTAATAGTATTGAATCCTTTGAAATCATTCATACACCCTTTTCAAAGGTTTTGCCTGAAAGTATCATCTTATTCAGCCATTATTATTCTCATTCTGAGAGAAATCAGGGAAAATACAACCAAGAGCATAATTCATTTGCCCCACTCAGACTCACTCCCCAGGCATGAATCCATGTCTGGAATTTCCACTTGTGTTATTATTTATTTTTAACTTGTTTCATATTTACACTCACTATAGTGCTTGCTTTCTCTTTCATAGCACACAGACTTGAATTAAAGACTAAAGAACCTATGATTTGACTCCTCTGTGAACAAAAATTATGATCTTTTAGAAACCTTAAGGATGGTCCCCAAGTGGTTGAAGTCAGAAAGTGGAGGGGGCTGGAAGGGGAGTGAACACAGAGATGGGACTTTTCAAGTGTCCATGCAGAAATCAGAAGAAAAATTATTGTAGAAGCATCAGCCACAAGGACATTGTCTTCTAAAAGCTTTCTGAACTACACATCAAGGAAGGAAACACTGTCAGTGATAACCTCATAGGAAAAGGAGTTGGCTTATATTGGTGAAGGGCAGTGGTTTCAGAAAGGATTTTGCCTGTATAGGAACTGTTGGAACAAACTTTTAGGAGGGACTATCTTGGCTTGCTGAACCTTTGGGATGTTAACCATTCATCATGAAGTCATTGTGAATATTTCTGCAGCTCAGCATTTTGCCAACTAACTTCCAAGTTAACAGATTCTCCATCGTCACCAAAATATTCACTGACCCCAGAGTAATCACTCCAGCTCATTAGAATCCTCTTCCCAAGCAGGAAACTAGTATTTACAATCATCATACCAAGTACTAATTTGATAGTGATGATATAAAAATAACTTCACCCAAGAAATAAGGTTAAGAAATGGAGTTAGGCAAAGGTAGAGAGAGAGCGTCTGAGTCAACATGTATGTTCATTACTGGGATTCTCTGGTTGGTTGTTTTCCTTTTGTGCTATTTCTGGATTTTTTTCCATTGCATTATTCAAATACTGAATTGTGGCAATAAACAGGTGATACCATCCAGGAACGGAGCTTGTTTCATTTCAGGCACATCAAAGAGACACTACCAGTTTTTGAAAAGCAGATCTGAATTGCTAACTAGCCCCAGAGTCTCATATGAAATTTGGACTAACTTTTTCATTAGCAAGATAAGCCCAGGTGAGTCTCTGTTATGCATTTGACACTCAAACCAAGGCAATACTTTCTCTGCTTCAGATAAGAAACGGTGCAAGCTGATAAAGTCTGGGAGTTTCAGAAAATAAATGGGTATGTGTGTTCGTGTGTGTGTGTCATGCAAAGTAAACACTGCCTACAGTCTACGCATAGCAGCTTAGCAAGCGTAAATCTGGTATGCTGCCTGGCTTACTCACTTGCAGTCACTCTTGGGCGCATGTGTTTTCACTCAGATGAGTGGCTAAAATTTCGTTTCTGAAGTGACTAAATCTGGGTGAGCACGATCTTCAGGGTCTTCTGAAGCCCCTCTAAGATTTTAGTTCAAGGGACCTCCTTGGTGGTGCGGTGGTTAAGAATCCGCCATCCACTGCAGGGAACATGGGCTCCATCCCGGATCAGGGGCTGGAACTAAGACCCAGTGTGTCGGGGCAGCTAAGCCCACGACTAGAGAAGGCGTGAAGAGCCTGCACGCCGCAACAGAGACAGCGCAGCCAGAGGACAATGATGATGACAAGTGCAAACGAACAAAAGATTTCAGATCAAGAGGATGGGGCGGAGACAACAGTAAACGACACTTGGTGGATTTTGGAAAAAGAAAACAAGTGGATGAAGGTAACTAACTTGTACAGAGTTTTGGAATTTTGCTGCCCATTAAAATCACCTCTGGAATATCAAATTAAGCTATGAAAGAAAGTCATTATAAACTGCTGAGTAGAACAAAAGTCCATGAGTCCCAAGCCTCAGTTTCTTCATGGGTTAAAATTAGAACAATCTCAGGGGATTTATATGGTGACCAAATAATTTTATGATTCCTGGTCCAGAGTCAACTTTTGGTAAAGTATAATTATATTATAATTAAATATGTTACACTTATATCCCATATATTCCTATATACCGCCAGAATAGGTATAAAAAATGAGATGCCTAAATTAAAAAAAAACAAGTATTATCTAATTTATTATTTCAATATTAAACAAAATCGAAGCTTAAGGGGTACAGGACAAAATACGCATTGATTTCAATACAAATCCTCATACATACTGAATTCCTGAACACTTGAATCCAGTTAGTTTAGATGATATAGGAATTATGTAGACAGCATGTTCACTGGAGATGTAATATAAAGTCTAACCACACATTGGGAGACAAAAAATAGTCTTCATGAGAAATATTTAAAAATGCAATAAAATTTGCAAAAGTGTACGTGCAACTTTTCCAGTTGCTATTCAACAGGAGCACAACTGAAGAGCTGGCTTCCCTGGTGGCTCGGGTGTAAAGAGCCCACCTTCAGTGCAGGAAACGCTGCAGGAGCCTGGGTGCGACCCCTGGGCCAGGAGGGTCACCGAAGAAGGAGCTGGCAAACCACCCGCGCATTCTTGCCTGGGAAATTCCATGGACAGCCAGAGCTGGATATGACTTAGGGACTAGACTACAAGGAGCTGAGCGTTCCTTCCGTATCATGTGCTATAAAATGTAACCGTTACATTTCTTCTCTTATTCTGTGGGTTTACATCTACCACAAGAAAGTAAACATATCTTTATATTCTGTCTTTCAACTTTTAGAAATGATTCTGCCGACTTGATCTGTATTGACCGTCATAACACTATGAGGTACAATCATCAGCTGGCCCTATTTCTCATTTTAATGGTTTTTATTAATTTACAGGGAAAAGAGTGAAATAATGGGAAAGTTCAAACACAGCATTCCAAACACAGCTATAAGAGCAGTGTGCTTTCAGTAAGGGAATTTATTAGCTGTAGAAACTCTGAACTTGGCTCCTCAAGGCCAAGATTGTATCAGGGATGCAAAACAGGAAAAAAATAAGTTCTGTAATACCCTCGAGGCCGGTGGGGTTTCAGGGTACTCCTTGGACGTGCCATCACTGTAATGAATTTTGAATCAGTAGCACTGTCTCCCCAGCACATACGGGGCAGAGTTTTTCAAATCTCTGGGGAAATACAAAGCAGAAAATGGCCATATAAAAGTAAAGCTAAAATAATACATTTTAGTTGTGAAAGAGCCAGCTTGTTGGTGTAGCAGTTTTGTTCATATATTCATTAAACAAAGAACAAAACTTTGAGCATCAATTCTATTTGGGGGATTTAATTAGACCAAACATATTCCTACTAAGGTTAACCCTTATTAATACTGAACCTTAATCCAATATATATCATCATTTAGCATTGTAACTGAGGGAAAAATATGGTCTTAAAGAGACCCCCCTTGGATGGATAGAGGTACAGATACAGATTTGATACAGATGTAGACGGACAGACAGACGGAAAGATAGGTAGATATGGATACACTGGGGCTTGCTCTCAGACAGAAGGATAGGTAGATATGGATACAGATGTATTGGGGCCTGCTCACAGAAGGACAGGTAGATATGGATATGGATATATTGGGGCTTGCTCTCAGACAGAAGGATAGGTAGATATGGATACAGATGTATTGGGGCTTGCTCACAGAAGGACAGGTAGATATGGATATGGATATATTGGGGCTTGCTCACAGACAGAAGGACAGGTAGATATGGACACAGATGTGCTGGGGCTTGCTCGCAGACAGAAGGACAGGTAGATATGGACACAGATGTGCTGGGGCTTGCTCGCAGACAGAAGGACAGGTAGATATGGACACAGATGTGCTGGGGCTTGCTCGGTGGCTGGTGGCTCAGTGGTGAACACCCACCCACACTGCAGGAGCAGCAGGAGATGTGGGTTCAATCCCTGGGTGGGGAAGATCCCCCAGAGGAGGGCGTGGCCTCCCACTCCAGTATTCCCACCTGGAGAATCCCATGGACAGAGGAGCCTGGTGGGCTACTGTCCATGGGGTCACAAAGAGTTGGACACGACTGAAGAAACTTAGCGTGTATGCATGCATATATGTATATATCTATACATATATAAACACACACATAGTTTTCAAAAGTGAATAGAATTGTGTAATCTTGAAAAATAATTTTCTCTTTCTCTCTCTCTCTATCTAAACACAATGGAAAATATGTTCATCTGGACCATTTTTTCTATGCAAACCTACTGTGTAACACTGGGATCTCTGCTCAGTGCTCTGTGGTGAACTAGATGGAAAGGAAATCAAAACAAGAGGTGATTCACTTTGCTATAGTTAGTAGAAACTAATACAACATTGTGAAGCAACTATGCTCCAACATATTTTTTTATAAAAACTAAATAAATAAATTTAAAGACTATGGGATATAACAGCTTATGTTACTTTTTAAAACAATGGGGGCAGGAGGAAAAGGGGACGACAGAGGATAAGATGGCCGGATGGCATCACCGACCCGATAGACATGGGTTTGGGTGAACTCTGGGAGTTGGTGATGGACAGGGAGGCCTGGCGTGCTGTGATTCATGGGGTCGCAAAGAGTCAGATACGACTGAGCGATTGAACTGAAACTGAACTGAACTTTCAATTGAAGGATAACTGCCTTACAACACTGTGTTGGTTTCTGTCATACACCAACATGAATCAACCAGTGGGGATTCGCTGTGTGCCTCAGGGAACTCAAAGTGGGGCTCTGTGACATCCTAGAGGGGCGGCATGGGGCGGGAGATGGGAGGGGAGTATACCCACAGCTTACCTTAATATTACCTTTTAAAGTCTCAAAAAGTTGTTAACATTCTTATCAGTTCAGCTTCATTTTCTTTAGTATAAACTTTACTTTAAAAAGATGTCTTTGTTTTTCTGTCTTTGGTTTTAAGATTCATTTTGTCAAATTCCTTTCCTTGCTCTTTACACTTGACTGGATTACATTACAGTCCTCAGAATTTTGGTTAACTTGAGCACTCTTAAGCCAGAAATAAATACATAATAAAGATCTCTCTGACCTTTATTTGTCTGAATAAAGGCAACTTTTATGAAAAGAGTAAATCCCCAGATATTATGTTCGTCAAGTATTTGGCACCATTAACAAGAGTGTTATCATTAAAGTCAGTATTTACTAGCTGATAAAGGTTCTATGGATATCAGTCAACTTTCACTTTTTGGTTTTTATCCTTAGCATTTAATAGTTCTTAGGAAAAATGGATCTTAGGAATCTGAAGAATAAGTCCCTAAATACAGGCTGAGAATATATGGCTGAGAAGGAATTGAAAGTTTAAATTTTTCAGCCACTAACTTCTGTCTATGACAAACCTAGACAACATATTAAAAAGCAGAGACATCACTTTTCTGACAAAGGTCCATGTAGTCAGTTATGGCTTTTCCAGTAGTCACGTACAGATATGAGAGCTGGACCATAAAGAAGGCTTAGCGCTGAAGAACTGATTGAAGGCAGGAGGAGAAGGGGGCGACAGAGGATGAGCTGGTTGGTTCCATCGGATCACCACTCAATGGAAATGAGTTTGAACAAACTCTGGGAGATGGTGAAGGACAAGGAAGCCTGACATGCTGTGGTCCATGGGGTCACAGAGAGCCGGACACGACTTAGCGCTTTTGAACAATGGTGTTGGAAAAGACTCTTGAGAGTCCCTGGGAGTGCAAGGAGATTAAACCAGTCAATCCTGAAGGAAATCAGTCCTGACATTTAACTGGAAGGAGTGATGCTGAAGCTAAAGCTGAAGCTGCAACACTTTGACCCCTTGATGTGAAGAGCTGACTCATTAGAGAAGACCTTGGTGCAGGGAAGGACCGAAGGCAGGAGGAGAAGGGGGCGGCAGAGGATGAGCTGGTTGGTTCCATCAGATCACCACTCAATGGAAATGAGTTTGAACAGACTCTGGGAGATGGTGAAGGACAAGGAAGCCTGGCATGCTGCAGTCCACAGGATCACAAAGAGCCGGACACGACTTAGCAGCTTAAAACAACAACAACTTCTGTCTATCAGAATATTCTCTTTAGGGATGAACATACTTTATCTCTGTGAAGCTTGCCTTCTCCACACAGTAGCCAATCAAGGGTGATCTCTGAGAGAAATATCTCAGCAGAGATCAAGATTTTGTTCCGAATACTCCACCAACACCTCTTTCTTCGAGATTACTAAAACCTCACTGTTGTTACATTCAAAGTTAAATTCTCAGTCCTCTTCTAACTTAACATGTAATCAATATTTCACACAATTAATAACTCATTCTCTCTTTTTAATATCTTTAATTGAAGCATAATTAAAACCCCTAAGTGCACATAATTTTAACTGCACAGTTCAATAGGTTTTGACAATTGCAGCCACCCATATAAGGACCACCCAAAACAAGACACAGAACACTTCCATCACCCAGTAAGTTCCTCTGTGTTCCTTTTCGGTCCATCCCCACACTCCTCAGAGGCAGTCACCTTCTGAATTGAGTTACCTTAGTCTCCTGTGCCAAAGATTACTTCTTGTACTTTATAAAAATGATATGATTCAGTATGAATTTATTTTTTTTTCTGATTTCTTCTGCCCAACAAGGATTTTTGAGATTCTATACCGTAATCGGTTCATTCATTCTTCTGTTGGGGTGCTTGAGCAGTTTCTGGTTTTTAGCTATTAGGATTAAAGATAGCATGAACATTCTTGCACGAGACCTCTTTGGTTGTTAGTGCATTGAAGATTTGGCCTGTATCTTTGGATTTGCACAGGTTTGACTGTGGCGTGCATACATTGTTGGGCTTCACTTTTTTTTTTTTTGGTACTACTATTTATTTTAATCTTTTGTTATGTCTCTGCAAATCTGTTTGCTCACCACATTCTTTCTAATTTTTATTTTCACTTTGTTTTACTCTACAATAGTGCCTTGGCTTTGCCATGCACTGACATGAATCCGCCGCGGGCGCTTCACTGTTCGTGGCTTCAGGCTTGCTGACGTCCTTGGCTGTATGGGCTGATATTTTCATCATTGTTGGAATTTTCTTGGCCACTGTTTCTTCAGTTATATTATTCTGCCCCATTGTCTCTTTTCCATCTTACTGGAACTTCAAGCACACATTAGATTATTTGATATTCTCCCACAGAACTCAGTTGCTCTTTTCTTTTATTTTTTCACTCTTTTCCCCTTCTTGCTTTTCTATAGCTAATTTCCCAGACATTATCCAGAGTGATATCTCTAAATATAAATGGAATCCTATTGTTTTTCTACTCAACGCTGCCAATAACACTTTATTTCACTTGCAGTAAAGTCCAAATTACCTGTAAGCTGACGAGGGTCTGTGTGACTTTGACCCTTGTCTTCTCTGGGTCTTCTAGAACTTTCTCACTGACTCCTTTCCTCCAGCTGCTTTGAGGTCTTTTCTGTTTATGGTTCTAGCTGATCTTCTGTTGCAGGCACTGCTTTTACCTGGGGTTCCCTCTCCTAGTTATTTGCCTGGTTATGTCCTCCTTCTTTTTTCTTTATTCAGCACATTTCTGCTTAATGAGGTCTGCCCAAACCAGCCTGAATAACACTGTCTCTCGCATGTACCATCCTAATCATGCTTATTTAAGTTTTTACTTTCTATAGACTTTTATAACAATTTAGCTTCTGTGAAGTCAGGGACTCTTGTGTATTTTCTTTACCTAATACCCATGTGCCTAAAACAGTGCCCAGCACAAAGTGAGTATGAACAGGCATTTGTCAAATGAGTGAACACTTTAAAGAAGCATGATTTTTGTTGAGCGATTGAGAATTCTGTGAATGCAGCTCTATCTACTTCTTAGGCAACTGAATTTGGATGTATTCATTTCTCTTTATTAAGGAAGATAAAAAGTATTACTGCATAATAATCACTTTAATTTTGTTTGCTATAAGACCCATAAAATTGTGTAGTACATACAGACTGATGCAGTAAATAAAAATAACTTGAATTATTTACTTTATATAATGTTCAGAAGCTGTTTAAATTGGATGATGCTTTCCCTGATGAGAAAAAATGTTGAAACACAAAAACAGTTTTGAAAACAGGATGAAATTCTCAATCAAGACATTGCTAGAGTAGCTCACTGATAAATTTTCTTATACCAAACCTGCAAACTATTAGAGATTAATCTCCCCCTATGTTTCCATAAGTCGCAGTTCCATTATTTAGTCTATACATTGTTAATAGAATCCTAAATCATGGTTAACTACATTCATTAGATAAGGTACTATAGGGAAGTTAAAGCAATAAATCTGAAAGAATGGGAGCTTTTTTTTTTTTGTCACAGATAGCAAGGTCAAAGACATGCATCATTTACCGTCTATGTGACCTAGAGTAAGTCACTTAATCTCAGTTCAATTTAGTTGTTTTGTTTATTCACTACCGTCCACAGCTTGCTAAGTCTTTTGCGACCCCAGGGACTGTCGCCCACAGGCTCCCCTGCCTCTGGGATTTCCAAACAAGAATATTAGAGTGAGTTGCCATTTCCTCCTGCAAGGGGTCTTCCCGACCCAGTGATCCAACCAAGTTCCCTGGCTTGTTTCCCAGTAAAATTGAATGTAAATATCTCTCTTGTATGTATGTTATGAGGAGTAAATAAAATATTATGTTATAATTGTAGTTATACAATTAGTTATAGTTCCTGATACAAGATAGAAGCTTGATAAGCAGTAACTGTTGGTTTTAACATATACTGTATATAGTAACATGCATATCTGTGTACTATATCCAATGTCATGTTAAGTGAGTCAAAGCTGTTCAAAGCTCCAATCAAGGAAGAAGTTGGTTGTAAACCTTTTCTTTTCTGAAAACACGGATTGAGAACAATACAAATCCCCCAAACATTGAGCCCTGCCTTAGGTGTCGCTAGTGGTAAAGAATCCCCCTGCCAATGCAGGAGATGCAAGAGACGCAAGTTTGATCCCTAGGTTGGAAAGATCCCCTGGAGGAGGAAACGGCAACCCACTCCAGTGTCCTTGTCTGGAAAATCGCATGGACAGTGGAGCCTGGCGAGCTACAGCCCATGGAGTCGCACAGAGTCGGACACGACTAAGCATGCCTGAAGTACTAGAGACAGATAAGTAAAATGATCCCCAAATGACCACGATCAGAAATAGGCAAAAGGTAAAAGCAAGAGTGAAATTCATAGGCAAACTCATATGATATGCTTGAAATTAACACGACAGCAAAATTATGACATGCCTGAAAATAAGGCTTATCATTTCAAGTAGGACTGTGTCTTGAACCTTCAGTCCTGTGGAAGAGACGAGGCTCCATTCATCAGCGTCAGCTGGTGGTGTCCTTAGCACGCGCAGGGCCATGCAGCAGCAATAGCCATATCCAGTTATTATTTGACCGTGTTAGACACTAAAATGATCAATCAACTCTCCTACCATTAGCTAATTCCATCACTCTAATTCCAGGCTAAGCAAAAAGCCTCTTGATCTTACCCTGCCTTCCCATCAGAGTGACCGGAAGACGGACACTGTCTGAGAGGTCCACAACTAGTAGTCTGGTCTATGAGGCAATTAGGCTTTTCGTTATGGAGACGAGCTTCTAATGTTTATAAATCAGTTTCTGGGGAATCTAGCTTGTATGAATTTTTTTGAGATATTGATCATCTCAAGAGGCACAGTCAAAAGTCAAAGTGGAGGAGACCCTCTTTCTCAGTGACCTCATGAATAGATGTCTCCCTCTGTGACTTTGAGCAAATAACCTCAACTTTCTGAGCATCACCGTCACATAGAGATGACAGAAAAAAATTAGCTTTTAGGTAGGACATGAAGATTAAATGAAATGATGCAATGAAAGCTGTTAGTGTGACCTTTGGTGCATAAGGCCCATGAGTGCTGTTTCGTAATTACGACTGGAGAATTGCTGATGGGATCAGGAACTGTCTCCTGAGCACAGCCTCTCGAGCTTCAGTGCGTGCAGGCATCGTGGAGAGACTGCTGAAATGCCCACTCTGACCCAGTAGTTCTGGGCTGGAACTCAGGGTGCTGCATTTCTAACAAACACTCACAGATGATGTTGATGCTCCTGGGTTACACACCACACTTTGAGTAGCAAGTTTCTAGATTATAAGCCCACCGTGCTTATCTGCTGAGCCCAAAAACTTCTGCAGTGAAAACAGCTACCATCTCTGATGAGCATCAAGAGCATGACCCTGGGGAGGCTGCTTTCAACACGCAGCGCCACCGCCTATGGCACCAGGTGGACATGTGTGCGATGGTCTAACTGTCCCTTCAAGTGTCCACTCCCCAGTAGTTGGCAAGGAGCAACTTTCTCTGTGCTCTTCCCGTGAAAAAAAAAAAAAAGCCTGCACCCTGAATTTCACCTAAAGCATAGCAGAAGGTGTCAAAAAGCATTATGACCTCAGAGATTAAAATTCCTGAGAAAAGAGAAAATCTTGCTGAGAGAGAAGAGAAAATGTTAGAAGGCTGCAACACACACACCACACACACACACACACACACACACCACACACACACACACACAACACACACACACACACAACACACACACACAACACACATACACACACACAACACACATACACACACACAACACACACACACAATACACACACAAACACACACAACACACACACAGACACACACACAACACACACACACAACACACACACAACACACACACAGACACACACACACACACACAACACACACACACACACACACACAACAGATGAAAAGAGCATGCGCACTTCAGACTAAGCTTCTCTGTAAAGATGTGATGCACATAAGGAAGGAAGAATTAGCAATTCCACAGAGTCTGGATGGGACTGAACTCTACAACGAATCTGAGCTGTAGCACCGATAATACCAAACAATAAAACATTATCCCTTTCAAGTTTTTTTCTTCACAGATAAATTTTCCCTAGTCAGAGCCACCAAAATGTATTTTAATCAGAACCCTATTTGTATATAAATGACAGATAAAATATAGGCAAGCATTTTTTTTCTTCCTTTGCATAGTTCATCATTTCTTTGAGGAATGGAAACACAATAAAAAGATACTGATTTCCATTAATTTTCTTCTCTTTGCAAGTAAATTTAGGAGAGAGTAAGCGAACAATTCTCTATCTGTCCTATTTTTTTTTTACTCCTAATTCTTTATCCAGTCATTTTCTAAAAATAACAAGAGAATTCTGCACTACATAGTATTAACATAAGCACACTTCTTTGGTGAATGAAATGGCATTGTGTTGCAAAGATTTAATGTTTACCTCCTATTGGAAGTCAGAAGAGGCAAATTCCAATTTCGATTTCTCAGAGGTCATTCCAACCTAACAATGTCAGCAAAGAAGGGTCAGTACGTATTGGTGGCAGAAGTGTCGCTCACTAATTATTTAAGGAAGTGCACTCAGTCAAATGAGACCAAAACAAAAAGATCTGAAGGGCTTCCCTGGTGGCTCAGTGGCAAAGACTCCACCTCCCAGTTCAGGAAGATGCAGGTTCAATCCCTGGCCCAGGAAGACCCCACAGTCCGCGGAGGAACCAAGCTCGCCAGCCGCAGCTGCTGGCCTGTGCTCGAGGGGCCGGAGCCGAAACGCCCGAGGCCCCGTGCCCTACAGCCTGTGCCCACAGCTAGAGAAGCCGGCAACTGGAGGGCAGCCCCACTGGCCGCAACTAGAGAAAAGCCCTCGTGGCTACAAAGACCCAGCACAGCCAGAATTAACAAACAAGTTTTACAGATGTATCTGAAGGCAAAGTTGTCTCCGAAGTTACTCAGAGCCACCCAAGACCAAATCCAGCCTTAAGGAGTCTGCGTGATATCAACATTATACTCTCACTCAAATACCTCCATTAGCAGGACACAACACTGCACACGCCAGTGAAACTCTAAGAGCTCTCCCTCTGAACTTTTACTTTATTTTTCACTTGTTTCTCTTTTGAGAAGGTGAATAAACTGGGTTCCTTGGGTCAGTGTCAAGAGAGGGCTATTATGAGTGAGAAAAGGAAATGAAACCAGGCTCCACCTAAAGCTGAGTGCCCTTGCTGAGTTTGTGATTAATCTCTCCATCGCAAACTTCACTCTCCTTCTCGCCCCATCCTTGAGCCCCTCGGGGTTGAGGGATGCCAAAGATGCAACGGGACTGAACCTGAGCAGAACCTTGCAGAGCCCTCCCCGGCACCAAATCCCACCACGTCCCCTCTTCCTCATGTGTAGAAAAAAGCCTTCTGTGTCCAGCCTTCTCCCAGTTCCAAAGAGCGGGCTCCAGCAGTTAATAATCAGGACAATAGATCCATAGGACTCCTCGTTCCCCCTGAAGGAATATAGGTAACGATGGGATACACAGCTTTGAGCTGTCCTGCAGAAACTAAGGTCCCTGCCATGGCAGACGATGGTGAGTCCACCCTGACCACGAGCACACGGACCCCAGACTGGTTGGAACCAAAAGGTTGAGTCCCCTCCCCTTGTTGGCTCACCACCAATCAGCCAGAAGAGGGTTAGGGAACCCTCTCCTCTTTAAAAACATCATCCTTAAAAGCCACTCCCTGAAAGCTATCAGGGAGTCCAGGGATTTGAGCACAGGCTGCCCATCCTCTTTGCTTATGTGCGTATGTCAGTCGCTCAGTCGTGTCCAGCTGTTTGCGACCCTTTTGACTGTAGCCTGCTGGACTCCCCTATCCATGGGATTCTCTAGGCAAGAGTACTGGAGAGGGTAGCCATTCTCTTCTCCAGGGGATCTTCCCAACTCAGGGATCAAAACGGGTTCTCACATTGCAAGTGGATTCTTTATTGTCTGAGCCACTGGGGAAGCCCCTCTTTTTGCTTGGCACCCTGCAAATAGGCCAGTGCTTTGCGGCAGACATCCTCCGACAGAGGATAACAGAAACAGAAGATGCTCTTACATTCCTCGGAAACATTATCCTAACTCTCCTTCCCTTAACACGTCTTACATAGATTAAGTTGACTAGATCGTTCATTTCACTCTGGAGACTGCAGAAATAGTTCTATGGTTGTGAGAAATATTCCCCTATCTGGTCCAGAGAGGCATGGCCCTTCCCTCAGAGCCCAGTCTTTACAATTTTCTTCCCTGAACTGTTCCCTCAGTAGAGGGAGACTTGCAGAAATACTTAAGGGATGCTTCATATGTATAAAAGCGAGAACTCTTACTCAGACTTCTTAAGTGAGATTATATGAGAGAGTCTCCTCATTAATCTAGTGATGTTTTGATTGTTTTAAGTAATTGGACAAATTGTATGTCATCTAGTATATTATAAACTCATTAAGAAATATAGCTCATTGTCAAACAATAAGATCAGACCATTTGGAAGCAAGAAAGCCAAATAGATAACAGCGTAAACTGTTAAATCAGGACTAGTATCATTTTAGTTTTTGGCCAAAACACTAAATATGTCAGTGAGATGGATTGACAGGGGTCCTTAAGAGAGCTTATCACTCAGAGAGAAATTCAGACCTAGTGACTTAATATTGTTGATAGACTCATCCATCTTACGGGGAGAAAACAGCTAATCTCCTTTAGCACTGAGTTCATTAAAGGCTGATTTCTTTCTTTTTTCTCCACCGGTGGGAGAAGCAAGGTCTGAGATAAGTCACCTTCAGCGAAGTGTTCACACACCCCTCCACTGACAGGCAACACGACAGCTCACAAATAAGAAAGCACAAACAAAGAAGCTGCAAATGTTTTAGAAAATACTAGAAACTGGCGTTATTTTTTAATTTTTTTCCTGCGATTCATTTTTTAAATTTATTTATTTTTAAAATTTGTTTATTTTAATTGGAGGTTAATTACTTTACATTATTGTACTGGCATTATTAAAAGGCTGTTGACACACTGGCTAGGAATAGTTAATGTATGTAAGGTGCTGAGAGAGAATTAAACGGCCACCCAAATGGAGACAGAGAAGGGAGCATAGGCAGGAAAGGGAGGAGACGAGCGTGCGGGGAGCTGGCGAGGGAGGAGGGCCCTCGAGGTTAACGGTGTGTCCACCAGGCCAGAACAAGCTCGAGAGGCCGCAGAGTCGCTGTCCAAGCACGGCTCCCCGCCAGGCTTCGACACTTTACATTATTTTACTCAAAGTTACTTAATACAATTCAGAGGCTTTAAACTCGTTTTCCTTTTTGTACCCCAGTGGTTTGACTTAGCCATATTGCACTAAGAGGTGTGAATAGATGCCGAGTCAGAAACTCGACCAGAGGAACAGCTGCAGCTCATCTTCGCTGTGGCATCTGAACCTGGGAGAGGGCTTCCCTTGCAGGGCTTGCCAGGTGGCGCACTGGCAAAGAATCTGTCTGCCAGCGCAGGAGATGCAGGAGACACAGGTTCAATCCTGGAACAGGAAATGGCAACCCATTTCAGCATTCTTGCTTGGAAAATCCCATGCACAGAGGAGCCCAGCAGGCTATAGTCCATGGGGTTGCAAAGTGTCAGGCACGACCAAGTGACTGGGCAGGCACACTCTTCTGCGCACTGGAGTGGCTCACGTCAGGAGACAACCCAGGGACTGAAAAGGGTTCAGAGAGCAAGAGAAATCTAAGCAAAGCGCCGTCACTGCATCACTGTTGAGAAAAGCCTTGTTTCAAGGAATGACAATACAGCTTTCAGAGTTAATACTTTCTTTTTACAAAGGAAACCAATAATGTTAAAATGCACCTACCCAAAACTGTGGCAGAGCAATGTGCACGTCCACGCTGGAGGGGCAACTGCACCCGCCACGGAGTCCATAGACGGACCAGGTCCGGCTGTGACAGGAGCGGCCGAGCTGGCCAAGAAGCTGCCGGTTTCAGGACAGACTTCAGTGTTTGGCTCCGGAAGCTGGATTATAAGACCTTTTCCCTTCCAAGGCGCCCTCCCATTTATTAACTTTTAGCTTCATTTTGAAGGTGATAAAATTGAGCATTGTGAGAGATGTACTGATGTCTTCAAGGTCACATGGCTGCTAAGTTTGAATTCAGGAAATCTGGCATCATGGCCCAAATGCTGGGTCAATCACTTACCCACAGTGACTGCTTATAAACATCTACAAAATGATGCACAGATATGCCCTATGTTCAAAAATTTGCTTTCTACCACTTCACTTTTACAAAAGACCTACTTTCATACCTGTTTTTGCTAACCAAAAAGAATCTGAAGGGGATTTTCACTTTTGCAAACAGCAAAACTGCCATTCAGCATATGTTTTATAGCAGCAATTAGAGGAACACCAGCCGCATTCCTGACCCCCGGCAGGAAAAGCCACACATCCATGCTCCTTGTCCGGGAACAACACTCCACAACTCAGCATGAAGGGACCAGAGCTTTGAATCGTTTCTTTGAGCATCTGTACTTTATCTCAAACTTATTTTAGGTATCTGTTTGCAAGATGTATCCAAAGGTAGTTGCTTCTTCACTTTATGCCATTTTCACTTATGAAAAATTTGACGGGAACACTCTACTTTCAGAGAGTGGGAGAAATCTGAAATTGGCTTATCTTTCTGGAAAGGTTGCCCCCAATACAAATATTGTAACATCTGCAAAAGCACCATATAAGCAAGAAAACATTATTTAGATCTAGCAGTAAATAACCTGTCTGGCGTACGGAGACGTAAGAGATGTGGGCTGGATCCCTGGGTTGGGAAGATCCCCTGGAGGAGGAAAGGGCAGCTCACTCTAGTATTTCTGCCTGGAGAATCCCATGGACAGAGGAGCCTGGCGGGCTACCGTCCATAAGATCTCAGAGTTAGACATGACTGGAGTGACTTGGCAGCAGCAAAAGCAGCATTGTTAATGATAAGGGCTCCTGAGGACAATCTCACAAGGAAAAGGGCCCTCATATATGCGCCCGCGCATGCATGCGCGCGCACACACACACACGCGCGCACACACACACCCCGTGGCACTGTCCTCTCTAGCTGTCCTCACAGCTGGGCACAAGGAAACTGCGGTGACCCCTAAGGCAGGACCTCTTTAGATCTTGAATACTAGTAACAACATTCACAACACGTCAGATACCTGCTTTGTATCTGGCCTCTTACCTATTTTATCTCATTTCATTTTGCCAGTGAACCGTACCACATTAGTGTATCCATCCCCATTTTAAAGATGAGAAAGCTTGGCCCTGAAACTGTTAATCACTGATCTAAGCATTCACAGCTAAGGAAATTATGGAATTGGGATTCAAACACAGGGTCGTCTTATTCCAAAATACGTGTACCATTTACTTCATACCACACCAACCATCCAAAGATGGAAAAACAGAGTGGTTTCAGTTACTTAATGGTACATAAAAAAAAAAAAAATAGTGGCATGCATAAAACAATCATGTTCTTATGTTTTCAGATTTTATGGGCCAGGAATTTAGGTAGGACTCAGTAGGGATGGCTTATCTCTGTTCTGTAGTGTCTGAAGGTTTAGCCGGGAAGTCGAAAGGGATGGGTGTCTACGTGGCCGAGGGTTGGAATAACCCAGAGGCTCATTACTCATATTTAGGAATTTAGGGAGGACTTCATGTTTCTGGTATCTGGCCTGGGGGTGACTTGAAGAAAGGCCTCAGGTGGGCTGTTGAGTGGATCACATACACGTGACCTCTCCTGTGGCTTGGGGTTCTCACACCTTGGCAGTTGGGTTTCATGAAGAATTATCCCAAGAGAAAGAATCAGAGTGAGAGTTCCAGGAGAGTCACACAGCAACTGCCTTGCCTTTTAGGATCTCGCCTGAGAAGTCACATGGCATTGCCTCCCCATGATTCCTTTGCTGGAAGCAATCACAACTCTGTCCAGATTCAAGAGGAGATGTAAACCTTCCCTGTGAGGGAAACTGACAAGATCATATTGCAAAAGAGTGTGGGGACAAGAGATACTATTGGGGTCATCTTTGGAAAACTCAACCTGACGAAAGACGCGTTCTTTCCGGACTTCTAGCACCTTTGCAGAGAAGAGCCTGTTGCTCCCGCACGTGGAATCTGAGTATGCAAAGCCATTATGTGCTTTTCTTCCTCAACTCAATACTGGGTGCTGTGTGCTCAGCCACTTTTAGCCGTGTCCGACTCTTTGCAGCCCTATGGACTGTAGTCTGCCAAGCATCTCTGTCCATGGGACTCTCCAGGCAGGAACACCGGAGTGGGTTGGCGTGCCTCCTCCGGGGATCTTTCCAACCGAGGGCTCCAGCCCAGGCCTCCTGTGTCTTCTGCGTCACAGGTGGATTCTTGAACCTCTGAGCCACTAGGGAAGTCCCAGCTCAACACTGTTCATCCTTAAAAGGCTTACTCAAGCCTCACCTACCCTCCTCCCTTCTTGGGAAGCTCGCCAATACTAATTCATCCCTGTCCACCCCAGAATCCTCATAACCCTTGTTTCACATTTTGGCATTAATTTATGCTAAATTAATAATGGTATTACGTTCTTCTTTCTGTTACTGTTAGTAACTCTCCTCCCTAACCGAGATTTAAAACACCTTTTAGACTTCATTTTTAATTGTCCTATAAAAAGGTATAGATTTGGATATAAATCTTAATCATAAAGACATTTTGGATTAAATAATGTTATTTGCTAGTTTCCAAGGACTCTAAGTTAGAGTCTTCATTTTAATATGAAATTGCAACGAGCACAACTGAGGGTCTGCTACGTGTATGACAACACACCACATGCTATGTAATAGGGTCTGTTTTCCTTAAAGGTGTTGTTTCTAGAGAAATAAGTCACAGACTTGCACATATGCACAAGAAGACAGAAATATATAGATGTCATAGAGAGGTACAGATGTGTTGCTGGAGACACTCAAAGAAAGACATTGCTTCTAGCTGGGGTATTAAGAAAGACTCTAAAGAGAGAGGGGATGTCATTCAAGTGGGTACCGTACTGAAGCATACCTCTCCACACAAGTTGAGATTGTCAAATGACAAGTTGTGGACAAGGAAAGAGAAATGCTGGTTATATTCAACCGAAGGAACCCACATTATTATGCTGCTGGGGGGCCGCTCTAAGATTCCTCTCCAGGCTCGTTCAGGGTAAGCATCAACCACTCGCCTTTGTCAGTATCTGTAAGGGCTCACATTTTCTATATCTGGAACTTAGATTTTCCCTCCAGTTAGTAACTTACATGAGATTTCTTTTGAAACCCATAGTTCCCTCTCAATAAAGACAAGTCTGGCAAATAAATGCTTTCCTGGTCTCTTGAGGATCTGACCACGTGAATTTGACCTAGCTTGCAGACTGTTCACTTAACTATTTATGACTGCAAATTCAACTTCCTTTCAGTTTTTAACATGTGTACGAATCAGCTGGGGATCTGATGAAATGCAAATGCTGGTTCAGTGGAGCGAGGGAAGACAGACTGCACTTCTCGGACCTCACGGGTGGTGCTGGCGCTTGCTGCCCCTCGGACACACTCTCTGTGGCAAGGACCTAGGTGTCGGCGAGCAGCTGTGTCAGCCTCACGGCTCAAACTCTCCCCTTTAGCCAAGGCAGGGCCTTTTACATGGCGCACGCTCAGTAATTGTATTTTAGGGGATATATGGTTTAAAGTAGCTAAATGAATTGACACTGACTCAGCTCTTCTCCTCTCATATAGGGTCCTGCTAGCATGAACATAAGGCAGTTCCCCCAAATTTCTTCAAGTTGGCAAATGGCTGGAAATATAGACTTTGGAACTCCCAGACCTTTTGCTCACCAATGCCTGGTGCTTCCATAAATTCAGTAACCAAAACAAACATAAATGACAAATCATCTTCTGCCTCCAAAAATGAGCTTTGCAGAGTGCTTAAGGATATTTTCCATGACTCAAAGAAAGAACCTAATTCTAGCATTTTACTTTGTCCCCTTTTCATAACCTCTTACTCGAAATCTCTCCCAATCTCTCAGCTGGAAACAATGTTTCTTGCTTGCAGATTTTCCTAAGGCTGTTTCTGTGACTGTCCTTGGGTAAGCGTTTTTCTAGATTCAAAATCCATCTTAAATTCTCAAACCCAGCATGACAGCATTTGGAAGTAAGGCTTTGGGGAGGTGATCAGGTCACGAGGGTGGAGCCTCATGATGGGACTAGTGACCTTATAAAAGGGGCCCCAGGGAGCTCTCTCTCCTTCCACCATGTGAAGACACAGAGAGATGTCTGTAGTCAGAAACCCGGAACGTGGCCATGTTGGCAGCCCGGTCTCAGACTTCTAACCTCCGTGAGAGAAATGGGTGTCTGTTGCTTATAAACCAGAGTGTGTGCTGTGTTGCTACGGCAGCTGGAACAGACTGAGAGAGTTAGCCCTCGCCCCTCTCCGCACAGCACGCACCCCGCACTGGTCTGTAGACCCCTTAAGGGGACAGGCACGCCGGGCGGGAACTGCAGTCTTCTGCACTGCTTCCTGCGTGGAGAGGGTGCCGAATAAACAAGTGTTCTGGGAAAGGAGCAAGGAATGCTGTGATTGACACTGTTCTGATCACTTTATTCTAGTTTCTCTAGGGCTTGATAAATGCCTGGCCTCTTTAGAAAACAACGCAAAGGAATCATTTTTCCATCAAAGGCCTAATGTGGCAGCATTTAACCGTCATAACATCTAATCCAAAACTAAGATCAGGGCAGATAAGAGAGCAACAATCTCCCTTCCTTTATGAAAGCAGAATGAATTGTATCTAAGTGAAATTAATCCACTCAATGAAATCTCAGGCAGAATTCATAGCCCAGAAAAATGACAGAGAAAATTATTCATTGCTATTTGTGCATCTAATTTGTTTATAACGCCCTCGAGGTGCCCGTTCACCCAGACTTCAGAAGATAAGAGAGACAGAAAACAATTAGTCAGTTAGTAAAGGAAGAAATTCTAATTCTATTGAAACAGGAAATGAGGGAGGCCATTGTTGAGGTTACTGATTCTTTCAAAATCCTTGTTTAAATGAATTCAGTGTTCAGTTCATGTTAAATGTAACTAGCAATGATGGCTCTCAAAAGTAATCTGCATTTTTGTTGTTTTAATCGTCATATCATTTATTCCTGCATCTCAACCGATTTTTTTCTTTTTTATTTAAAGGAGCAACACAGAACCTCAAAGACTGTCTATGAGTTCCTGTGTCAAAAAAGGATAAACCAAATAAGATCTAATGAATAAAGCTAAGTGTTTATTTGAGGTTTTCCCTGGTGCTGCAACTGAAATCTGCCTGCCCATTCAGGAGATGCAAGACACATCAGACCAGTTACTGAGTTGGGAAGATCTGGAGGAGGGCAAGGCAACCCACTCCATTATTCTTGCCTGGAGAATCCCATGGACAGAGGCAACTGGTCAGCTATCTCCCTGGGGGTCCGCAAAGGGTCAGACACGACAGAGCATGCACACACTAGATGCTAGAAGTATTAATTTATTTATTTATTCATTCATTTATTTATAGAAAGAGCCAGGTTCTTGATGCAGGAATGAAATAGATCAGATTTGGAATCTCTGATACTCCATTTACAAGTGAGAGATTTTAATCACTTTATTTGATTTCTCTAAGGCTTCCTTTCTTATTCATTTTATGGATACAGTTATAGGTATTTAGCAGACTTGGTTCATGTAAGGATCCAACAGGCTAACATATGAAAAAGACCCAAGACAGTCTCTGGCAGGTGTTTAGTAAGACAGCAATAGGGTTTAGTCCTTTTGGCTCCCCAGAGTCCCCAAAACTTCTGTAGCTGAAATATGATCAGAGGACTGGAGGGCTGGATGGCATCACTGACTCCGTGGACATGAGTGTGAGAAGCTCCAGGAGATCATGAAGGACAGGGAAGCCTGGAATGCTGCTGTCCATGGGGTCGCAGACTTGGACACGACTGAATGACTGAACAAACAGGTGGGGGATCAGAAGGGTCAGGATGGGGAACACGTGAACACCCGTGGCAGATTCATGTTGATGTATGGCACCACCAATACTATATTGTAAAACAATTAGCCTCCAATTAAAATAAATAAATTTATATAAAAAAGATATAAAAGCCATGTAGAGCCTTCAGGACTATGTTTGAGCTGAGGAAACTGAATCTTCTGTATCCTGAAACAAAAGGAAACTGTGCCATCCACTTCACTTTCTCTTCTTCACCTGTGCTGTGAAATGCTGGCTAGACCTTGAAGAAGCATTACAAACTGTTTTCACCCACACCCAAAAGTGCTTCTCTTCTAAGGGGGCCTTCCCTGTTTTCGTAGCACCTTCCAAGCAACAGAAGCCCCCCTAAGTCAGAAACTACATCAAGAGGGGCTTCCCTGGTGTCTCAGTGGCCAGGACCCTGTGTGCCCAGTGCTAGGGGTCAGGATTCAAGCCCTGGTCAGGGAAACAGGACCTCTCATGCTGCACAGCCAAAGAGAGGAAAAGAGAGAAAGTACATCAAGATCGTGGACCACAGAAGAAAGTGGAAAATCGGGAGTGTTATAAAAAGAGAGAGCATCTGCCTAACATCACTGCCACTCATAATCGCTTCACTCCCGTGGATGAATAACGTCGCCCTTTGGGTATATAACCTATTTGTATGATGAGGATGTCTTTGGTCCTCTACCCACATCAGGGCTTCTCCTTTGTCTCCTCTTCAAGAATAGAAGCAGTAGGTAGATTGAGTCTGGAAGTTGTTTTGGCCATTAAAGTGCATCTTGAATGTGAAAGATACCTAGTGAATGCTGGCTAATTTCTGGTGAATTATTTTTGATATTCAACAGAAGTAGCAGATAATTGGGTAATCCTGATTAACGAGTCAGTTACTGAACTATCTGCTCTCTTACTCTTGGGTCCATTTATTCACGTGCACAGTAGCCGCCTATTGACAATCGAGTATCTGCCGGCTGGCGGGTGAGGCGCAGGGCTAACACACATGCAGGCCCACATCACGGGTGTCTGCTGGCTGCAGCCACCCAGGTCTTGCGATTGGGATTTAATGCTCCTCAATCACAGCCTTGGGATTCCTTATCATGTTTTAACCATTTTATCTTTAAATTTCTGTTTTAAAAGTGAAGTCCAAAGAGACAGTGAAGCCAGCACTAGGAACTCAGAGGTCCAGCGCACATGTGGCCCGGCCCCTGCCACCAGCCTGCGGTGCATTTGCGGCCACCTGCCATTCTCCAGCCCCTGGCTGCCTACCCTCGCTCCAGTCGCTCTGCACCTTGCCGGGGCTCAGGCTCGAGCCTGGAAGGGTCAGTGTCGGGCTTCTGGCCCAGATCGTCCCGGGGGGCATGGCAATGACAGCATGGGATGGCAGCACATGGGGCTCTGCACCGGGAACCTGGGGGGAGCCAGCCTCCCGAGGGCATTCTGGAGCGGTGGCTGAAAGGCTCCTGGGAGGCCTCCTGTCCACTGCAGGTTAAGGCAGTGAGCCCGTGAGGAGGGTTCACCTTTCGGAGGCATTGATCTAGCAACTGGCAGGAGAGGGAACCAACTTGCGAGCCCGCGCAGGTTCACAGAGCGGGGCCCTCGGTGCCTGTGAGGTTGGCACTTGCTCCTTAGGGGTCTCCACACCGGAGTGACTACAGCAGTAAATAACAAATGAGAAAACAGGACAATGGGTAAAAAGCGAGACAGTGGAAGAAAGAAAATGCCCTTTCCTGCTTTTTGAATAAGAAGCTTTACATTTCTGTTTTCATTTTATTTTTAATTGATTTTGGCTTCACTGGGTCTTTGTTCTTGCACGGACTTAGTTGCTCCATGGCATATGGAATCCCAGACCAGGGACCAAACCCAGGTCCCCTGTACTGCAAGGTGGATTCAGACTCTTAACCACTGGGCCACCACAGAAGCCCTACATTTTTGTTTTGAATTGGGTCTCAAAAATTAGATAGCCAGCCCTAGATGTATAAATAAGCCAGACATCATTCTCCAGGAGATATAAATTTACGCTGAATGGGAAAGGCAAACTTTATGTGTATGTCTAGAGGTTTCTCTCTTCCAAGAGCCCCTGCATCTTCCCGATATTCTAAACATGCCTGACATTGGTCAGACCCAGTGAGAAGCCTGGAATGCATCTTGTGAGAATCAGTCCCTATCACACAGGCCAGGGCAAGAGAAGGGCAAGGTTCAGAGTTGAAGGAAACAGGCCCAAGACCAACCAAAGGAGAGAAGATGTCAACACAGACAACATACAAGGGCAACAGGCAGCAAATATTCGGTTAGCCTGCTCTGTAGAAGCCCAGAGGGAGTGGAGAAGACAAGAGAACTCACCACAGCAGAAGCGACTCCCAAGCCACCGCGGCGGGCAGAGCGCACTCCGTCCTTCAGAGCAGCGCGCGTGCACGCTCGGTCATGTCCAGCTCTGAGACACCCTGGACTGCAGCCAGCAGGCTCCTCTGTCCGTGGGGTTTCTCCGGAAAGAACACTGGAGTGGGTTGTCATGCCCTCCTCCAGGGGGTCTTCCAGTCCCAGGGATCGAGCCCACGTCTTCTGTGTCTCCTGCATTGACAGGCAAATTCTTCACCACTGAGCCATCTGGGAACATCAGACTCTTCTGAGCGCCATCCTTCCTAGGCTTGCCTCTTTCTCCCACAGAGTCCTGTGGTCCTCGCGTAACACGTAAGCATCGTAACCTAAACACGCTCTGGGGGCAGGACAGTTACAGCAGCCATCACCGGGCTCCTCCACCAAAGCCCACACCCTCCCCTGAGGAGTCAGGACACAGAGCCCTTCCCACGGTCATTTTTGTTCTTTCTTTCAGACATAAATCCAGCAAATGCTGGGCATCAGCTATCCGCACTCTCTGAGTAGCTCCTCGAGAGCACCCTCACTAGGTGGTGACCTGCGTGGGAAGGAAATCCAAACATGGGGGACATATGTGTACCTGCAGCTGCTCCCTTTTGCTGTATAGTAGCAACTAACACAACACCGTAAAGCAGCTATGCTCCCATAAAATGTATTTTTTAAAAAGCAGTAATAAACCATATCTCTCTTCCTAGAAATCTCTCTCCTAACCTCCTCCAATCTCTGGAAACTCTTTAATTCTCAGTGTGGCTGAGAGCTTCAAAAGTCATTGAACAGATTCATTCATTTCCTCTGGCCTGTGACTGCAGGTGAGGAAAGACAGTTCCTATCTCTGACTTGGCCACTTTCTTGACACACACAGAAGTGTGCAGGTCACACTCACTGGTTACACAACTGAACTGAGCCAAGAGCAATGCAGCAAAGTCACTTTTTCAGGCTATTTGGGCATTACATGGTGATGCTTGCAGGAGCCGAGGAGACTTCAAAAACATTGCCGGAGTGCCTTCTAGACATTTTTACTTATGCTAAACTGAGGATGGAAACACATTGGAAAATTTGCCTTGACAGGTTAAAAGAGAGAAAGGGACTCAAAATGCAGCAAATGAATTTTCTATAAAGTCTTCTGTTTCTCTTTCCAATCTACATCCACAAATAAATTCAGTTCAATTTTCCCTTACCCGTAAGTGTGGACCCAAGCGTGTCAGCCTGTCCTTGCCAATCACGCCGCCCACATCTAGGCTCACAAGCAGCGTGTTCCAAGAGTCAGAGAAACAAGAGGGGGAGCTTCCCACGCTTCCCCTCATCTGCTTTCAGTGCAACGCATGCTTCTTCCAGGGGAGCACCCAGGGTATGTGCTCATGTGCACAGTGGTCTTAGAAGGTAGTGTTCTAATTGCTTCAGCTGAAATCCATTTCTTTTATAGCCCAACAAAATTCTGCATGCAATAGTGAATAAAACCATATGTGCACGGCCTCAGTGTATAGTTCTCTGGGCTGCATTTGCAGCCCTGTGAAAAATTAAAAGGGGAAAAAACATCCCACAAACGGATGCAAGTAGCTGAAATGGTATATTTTTGGCCTCTGATGATGTCTGCTTACATTCAATCCCCACTCAAAAACCACTCTTCGTCTGAAAGCAAACTAGAAAAATCTCTGTAATACAGATGGACCTCATTCACTGTGTGTTGCTGGGCAAAGACACCTTTAGACATTAAATTCCAGTGTTGACTCCTGCACTTGAAATTTCATTTTGTCACTTTTAATCACAATGAGCAAATGTCATCCTTAATAATAACCCTCTGCTTCTCTATAATGCCTTTCAACAAAGGATCTGAAAGCACTTTGGCAAATATTAATAAACTGAGATTCACAACAACTCCCAGAGGCGTCTGTATTGCAGGTTGAAAAGAAGCCCGAAATCATGGAATGACTTTGCTAATCCACAAAGGAAAGGAAGCTTGAGAAGGATAAACAAGCATCATTGTGCCGGTTATGCCAGCGTTATTACTGCCTTCATATTCACCAGGCATTTCTGGCCACAGAGGGAATCTTGGGGCCCAAAGAATGAAGGAGGGACAATGAGGGCTATTATGGAGATTTGTTTAAATTTTTCCCTCCCTCTTCAGTTCGAAATTCATATATCCAATCCAGTTCCCCTCACTTTCCATACTCGGGTACCCAACAACCATCAAGGTCCTATCAGCCTTTCGATGTCCCATATTCAAAGCTGAGCCCCTGGTGGCCCCTCCAGAAACCCACCGCCAGCTCACTCTTCCCAGTTCAGTAATCAGCAATTCCCCTCTGCCTGTAACCAGTATAAACACCTCAGTGTCATCTTTATCCCTTCTCCCTACCCCACATGGCGAATTATCTGTGAGTCTAGTTTCTCTACTTTTTAAATAAAGTCAGACGCCAATCACAGCTCATCCCACCTTCTAAGCCCAGCGCAACACTGTCTCCAGCGTGGACCCAGGAATAGCCTTCCACTTCTCTCTCAGTTTCCGCCTTTGCCTGCTAGTCCCCTTGTGCAGCAGACAGATCGATCTACTTAAAACGTAAGACAGTCCATGTCCCCCTTTGCTTAAGAGGTTTCCGAGGCTTCGGATCTCATTCCGAGTAAAGCCCCAAGTCCTAACAACGGCCTGCAGGGCCTCACGCGACCCGCCCCAGCATCTCCCGGTACGTGTCTGCGGCCGCCTCCTCCTCACACCCTACACTGCAGCCGGCGGGCTCTTTCATACTCCTCAAATAAGCCAAGAAGGCGACTGCCTCAGAGCCTTCCACTTGCTAATCTTTTTGCCTGAGATGCTCTCCTCCCAGATCTCAGTGCTTGCTCCTTCCCTTTTTTAAATCTCTGCTCAAACATCACCTTATCAGAATGGTCTTCCGCAACCACCTTATATTACAGAGCATCATCAGAAGGAACGATGCTAAAGCTGAAACTCCAGTACTTTGGCCACCTATGCGAAGAGTTGACTCATTGGAAAAGACTCTGATGCTGGGAGGGATTGGGGGCAGGAGGAGAAGGGGACAACAGAGGATGAGATGGCTGGATGGCATCACGGACTCGATGAACGTGAGTCTGAGCAAAGTCCGGGAGATGGTGATGGACAGGGAGGCCTGGCGTGCTGCGATTCATGGGGTCACAAGGAGTCGGACACGACTGAGCGGCTGAACTGAACTGAACTGAACTGACTGATCCTCCGTAACACTCTAGGCACCACGTTGTTGCATTTGTGTCCGTACTAGCTGCTAAGTTATCCTTACATATGAATGGCCACGGACGCGTCTTTCTTCCACAATTGGAGAAATTCTCCATCCTCCTCTGGGGAGAATTAAAAGCAACTAACTTAGAAGTCTGCAAAATAATTCAGTCCCTAAGGGCTACATTCAATTTGTTCCTAAAATTGGAAGGCAATATTACTATACTATTTCAGAACTTTTCCCTGATATTAGGTCTTACACAACCCCTAAAACTTCTTCCAAGATAGAGCCTTTCTAAATTGTGATCCCTACAACTGAGATTGAAGCAGATTTTAGAGAGGCTCAGTTTTATCCAAATTCCCCAGGTATTATTCTGTATATCATGTCTACTTTTTGCTACAGTGAATACACACATCTATCAGAGGTCATAAAGAAAGCTTCAATGTTCTCCAAAAGTATACCACTAAAGAAAAAGGACTGATTCACAAAAGCGGACATGCGCCTTCACTTCTTAAATTTTCTGTTGTTTAGTCACAAAGCTGTGTCCGACTAGTTGCAATCCTATGGACTGTAGTCACCAGGCTCCTCTGTCCATGGGATTCTCCAGGCAAGAATATTGGACTGAGTTGCCCTTTCCATCCCCAGGGGATCTTCCTGACCCAGGGATCAAACCCATGTCTCCTATATTGGCAGGGAGATTCTTTACCCGTGAGCCACCAGGGAAGCCCTCACATCTTTAATATTGAACTAAAATATTCTATTGTCTCTTTTGTCTTCTTCTGGTATTACAAACATCATCAACTGTTTGGAAATGTTTATTTTGCCAAATTATGCAAAGACCTCCTTGTTCTTATTGTATCTTTCCCTTCTTAGTCTATAACCTTGATAATGGCAAAATGGTAGTAAAAATAATAACCAACTAACCAAACCTAAAATATGAGGAAAGGAAGCTCAAGTCAGTTGGTGAAATTCAATCTTAACTTTTCTAGTGTTTTTTTTTAAAGTAGAAAGCACTTCATTTTTGAGGCTAATATTACTCTAACACTAAAAATAGACTAAGATATCACAAAGAAAAATAACTACACACCAAAATCCTTCAAAGACAATAACATGTGAAAATCCTTAAAAGGCTAGCAAATGAAATATTACAATATATAAAAAGTATAATGTATCATGACCAAGTGGACGTCAACACTGAAAAATTAGTAAGCGTACTCCACTCTATCAACATCATGTTTTTTTTAAACTTTTGATCATCGATACAGAAAAACAAAAAATCACTCAGCAAATTCAACAAGGGTTCATGATGAAATCCCTCAGTAAAGCATGATCAGAAAAGAACTTAGTCTGGTAAGAGGACTTACATAAAATCTACAACTGACTTTATAAAAATGAAAGGCAGAACCAAATATTTCCCCAATAAAGGAGCTTCCCAAGTGGCACTAGTGATTAAGAATCCACCTGCCAAGGCAAGAGAGACAAGAGACGAAGGTTCAGTTCTGGGTCGGGAAGATTCCCTGCAGAAGGAAATGGTAACCTACTCCAGTATTCTTGCCTGGAAAATCCCATGAATAGAGAAGCCTGGTGGGCTACAGTCTATGGGGTTGCAAAGAGTTGGACACGCCTGAGCACGCATGTCAGTAAGATCAGGAATACGTCAAAGATGTCTACTCTCACTTCCAGCTAATCTCATAGTGAGATCCTACTCAGGACAATAAGGCAAGAAAATGATACAAAAAGCATTTAGATGGAAAGAAAGAATGAGCTGTCCCTATTGGCAGATAACATGACTGTTTAGATGGAAAATATCAAGTAATCTATGAGAAAAGTCTTTAGGGCTCACGAGTCAGGATCAGTAGGATACAAGTCTGATACACACACCAGATAATACACTCAGAAAGGTTTACTGTATGGCTGTATGCTGTCAGTGAGCAACCTGAAATTAAAACTTAAAAACTGGAGCCATCTATCATGCCATCAAAACAGAAGTGTTTAAGGATAAATCAAACAAGTACAGATAAGACTGAGATACTGGAAATCACAAAACATTTATGAGGGAGATCAAATTAGCCCTACAGAAATGGAGTGATATACCAATTATGCACCTGAACAGCCAATGCTATTAAGATATCAGGACCCAAACCAACCTACGGACTCAGCGCAATCCCAGTATACGATGCATCCTCAAGCTGGGAAGGGCTTCCAGGTGGGAAGTGGTAAAGAACTTGCCTGTCAAAGCAGGAGACATAAGAGATGCAGGTTCCATCCCTGGGTCAGAAAAATTCGCTGGAGGAAGGCATGGCAACCCACTCCAGGATTCTTGCTTGGAGAATCCAATGGACTGAGGAGCCTGGCGGGCCATGGTCCATTGGGTTGCAAAGAGTCAGACACAACTGAAAGTGACTTATGCAAATTAAGAACCTCTGTTCAATGAAAGACATTGTTAAGAAGAACAAAATGCAATCTATACAGTGGGGGAAAATATTTTCAACAAAGGTATCTGATAAAGAACTTGTATCAGAATATGTAAAGAACTCACACAATAAAAATAGTGAATAAATAGACAACAAAAGGCTTGACAAACCTATTACGAAAGAAGCAAACAACTACATGAAAAGATATTCCACATTATAATGAGACTGCAAACTGAAGACAGTGGATTACCCCTGAGCCCTATGAAAATGGCTACAAGTGGAAACAAAGCAAAAGCTGGCGCAGTGCTGAGAACGCGGGGTCTTCATCCACTGCTCGTGGGAAAGCAGAAGGCACTGTCGCTGTAGAAAACTGGCTCTTTTCATAGTACTTAGCACCCTCCATAATACAGTGATAATCCAGCTTCAGCTAATTCATCTAATAAGTGGATAAGTAGCTTTAAATCTATACATTGGAATAAAACAGCGATTTAAAAAAAGAATTACTGATATAGGTAAAAGCTTGATCTCAAAAGGATTCTGCTAAATGAAAGAATCCAGATACAAAGACTATATACTCTGTGATTCGATTTACGTAAGATTTTGCGAAAGACCACATTCTAGAGACGCAAATCGATCAGTAGCTTCTAGGGTCTAGAATTGGAGATGGGAGTTGACTGCAAAAGGGCAAAAGGAAAACGTGGAAGCGAACGGGAGTGTTTAAATCCGGACAGCTAACGAGAGTGTTTAAGATACTGGGGTGGATGCTACCACTGTGGCGGATGCTACACAGCTGTGTAACCTGTATCTGTTTGTTAAAACTTGTTGATGTATAAACCAAAAGAGATGGGCATCATGCTTCATAATATGCATCACTAAACTACATGTAAGGGGGTTAACTGTCGAGTGGGTGGTGAAAAGATTTTGTGTCTTTTCTCTTGCTGTCCTTTAAGAAACCAGAGCTGGGGAGATGGTAGGCTGAAAGGGAGGGGCCTCTCTGGAAACTGATCTCTTTTCAGATCTTAGGACCTGGGATTGATCAGCTCACATTTACTGACTACGAATGTATTCAGTAGGAGGCGTGTATGGCACATCTTCCCCCCTTGCTGTAACAAAGACTAAACAGCTGTGATTCTTCTTATAAAATTCAGTGTGGCATCTTGCCTTCAGCAGCCATGTTTTTTGGAAAGTGTTGAGATTTGGGCTGGTTTTCTATATATCCAATTTTAAGAATTACAGGGTGGGCGATTTCAATGGAGATTAATTAAAGGATTTGATCAAAATATGGGTTGGAGAAGCAAGGGCAAAACATAGTCACTCTAAAGAGATGATTTACCATCTGAGTGAACTTAATGTAAATTTTACTTTCTTAACATTGCTTTTCTGAAGATCCATTTCCTTTGGCAAAACTGTAAAGAAAATATTATATAACCACTTCTATTCAATGGTTGTTGTGAGAAATCAAATAACAAAACACAAGAAAAGTACTTGGTTTATATCCAGCATCTGGTAAGTACTCAACATATTTCAGCCTGAAGGAAAAAGAAGGAGCCGCTTCTGTAAAAATGTGAGTGGACGCTACTGCCAGCCATTTTCATTTGTCATGCATGCTTTGGACAAAAGTCTCAAAGTCAATATCCCAGCTGGGTCTGCAAAAAACTAGTTAGCAGGTGCTGTTTATAAATTTAAACTCTAGTCATCATGTAATGTAATTTAAAGGACAAAAGAAGGTATTTTATTGGTCATTTGAAGATGTTGGATTGGAGGACTGCTCAAAATTCATTACATGCATTAAAAAAATGTAAATAAAAACCTAACGACCTTGTAAACAGGCACAGTGTAAGCTTCAAATAGTCAGAGCTGCCAACCAGATAAAAATAATGTTTCTTAGCACTATGAAGGGTTTGGATTTAATTGCTTAGTGCTCTTCCTATAATCCCCTTATTCTACATCCTCATGAAAGAGCTAATCAGAGAAAGTTCTCCAAAGTAACTGGTGAATATACAATTCTTAAGAAGGTTGTTTTCTTTTCTTTTTTTTTTTTTTAAGACTGCATCATTCAGAGACAAGTTTTCAGGGCTGCAGCCAAAATCCATTATAACAGAATTTAGACTCCAGAATTTTTGCTTCAAGTTGGAAGAAATTTGGAAGAGATTAGTTAAAGGTAGAAGATGGGCGGAAAGGAAGGAAATTACCGTTTTAAGAATCCAATCTCTAAGCCCCTACAGGATAATCTCATATGCCTTATGTGCTCTTAATTCTCAGAACAATCATTGAGGTAAGTCCTATTTTCTTCATTTTGCTGATGGGGAAATAAGGAGAGGTTTAATTTGATCTACCGACTTCCCAGGTGGCGCTAGTGATAAAGAACCTGCCTGCCAGTGCAGAAGACATAAGAGTTGTGGGTTTGATCCCTGGGTGGGAAAGATCCCCTGGAGCAGGGCATGGCAACCCACCCCAGTGTTCTTGCCTGAAGAATCCCATGGACAGGGGAGCCTGGCGGTTACAGTCCATAAGGTCGCACAGAGTTAGACACGACTGAAGCAACTTGGCACACGTGCAGCAAAATTCGATCATACTCCACTGAATGAAAACAAGCTTTAGAGGTTTATAGTAAGGTTAGAACACATGCCTGCAGCAGAGAGCAGGCTCCTCAAAGAAAGACTCCCCTAAGTCGGGCTTCTCAGTCCCCTTCACTGCTAAAATGTCATACCAGCGGATGGCAACAACTCGCATCTGGAAACAGTTTCGCTGAAAACAAAAATTTCAGGAATACTCCCCAGTAAGATTTTCACATAATCTCATTTGTCCTCAAACCACCTACTAGATGCATATGATTCCCGTTTTAGAGATGCAGAAACTGAGAGTCCAGGAGATTAAGTAACTTATTCAGGGCCTCAAAACAAGAAGCCAGGAGAGCCAAGCTCAGACCCTTCATTTTTAAACTCCTGATTCCACAATCTTTCTCCCAGAGCTTCACATAACATTTCCACCAAGGGACCCTACACCAGAGGGGATCTGTCCATCATCAAAACAATCTATTTTATTCCCTTAGCATTTAAACATTATTTTCCAAGTTTCCATTCATTTCACATGGCTTACAAATGACAATTTGATTTCAACATGAATGTATTTTAAATTCTACTAAATTTTCTCTAAACTTTCTTATCACAAGTTTGGGTAAACTTGACAGGCTCAGAAGATGTCTCCTGGGGATCTCCCGGGAGGTCCAGTGGTTAAGACGCGGCCTTCCAAGGCAGCGAACATGGCGGGGATCCTCGGTCGGGGAACTAAGAGCCCACATGCTGCAGGACAGCTACACCTGCACAGGCGGCTACTGAGGGCCCGCCCGAGGCCCCGCCCCACGCCGGGAGCCCACGAGCCGCACAGAGAGAAACCCGGCACATGCCCAGCACACCGCAACACAGGCCAGGCACACTGCAACACAGACACAACACACTGCGAGAGAGGCCCAGCACACTGCAAGACAGACACAACACAGGCCAGGCACACTGCAACACAGGCCCAGCACACCACAACATGTTCAATACAGGCCCAGCACACCGCAACACAGACACAACACAGGCCCAACACACCACAGCACTGACCACACAGCAGAACACTGATCCAGCACAACCAAAATTAAAAAAAAAAACAAAACTGCAAAATATTACAAACAAGGAGACACCTACTATTTCACCTGAGTGTTCAGTTGGTCCTGGCATTATTATTACTTTCTAGTTGCCCCAGGCCCAGCACACTGCAAGACAGACCCAGCACAGTTTAAAAATCACAGCTCTATACTGTGTTACCTAAAATACGATAGTCAGTGGGGAAGAATTAAATTTACTGAGGCCCCAGCAATCACTATGTGGTCATTCATATTTGTTTTGCCATTAATATCTGCAGTAACACAGTTTGTTGCTGTTACTGTTTAGTTACTAGGTCGTGTCTGATTCTTTATGACCCCATGGACTGTAGCCCACCAGTCTCCTCCATCCATGGGATTCTCCAGGCCAGAACACTGGAGTGGGTTGCCATTTCCTTCTCCAGGGGATCTTCCCAAACCAGGAATGGAGCAAAAGCCATGTCTCCTGCATTAGCAGCTGGGTTATTAACCCTGAGCCACCTGGCAAGCCCAGTAACACTGTTCAGTTAAATTGAGCCAGGTTTCCAGCAGACCCTGAATCTTGGGTTTGTCTCCGAGGTTCTCATCTGCCTCAAGATGCTCCGAGGTAAGTTATTTTTGCACAGATGCTTTTGATTTTATGATGATAAAGGAAATAACCTGTACTATCCTTACAGGAGAAAATAGATCCTATGAAAGGAAGCAAGGGGCAGGTTTTCTTCTTTTATTGCTGTTTTCATGCCCAGTACAACTAGAATGCCCATGATCCTGCAGTCAGAGCTTGGTGATGGATGATGAGGGGGATCGACTTCCCCACAAAGGCCCAAGGGCATCATTTGCTTATAACACTTCCATTTCTCACTGGCTTAAACCACGAATATAAATGCTTTTCCAGCTTTGGGACCTGCTGAATTTTTGGAAAGGAATCGTTGTTCATAAGGAATAGTTAGTCCAATGATACAACAGAGATTTTTCTAAAACACTGAGGTGTGAGAGACATTGTGAAACTAAGTTAGATTCTTGGCTATTTAAGAGCATGAAACATATCTAAACTTTATATTTTTCAAAATTGTGGGTTACATTAGAACTGTATGATGTTAAACTGATGTGGCTTTTTAAACATCATTCTTCCCCTCATTCAATATACATTCATTCAAGCCCAGCTAACGTCCCTGAATGAAACTAAGCATGTGTTTAAAAATCTTAAATCTTTTCTCTTTCTCACAAACATCTCCGTGGTGTTTGGTGAAGGTACTATTTTCCCACATTTTCACTGTGAAACTTTGGCAGCCTGTCCGTGTGAGGTTTCACATGAAAAGACACAAACATTTAGGGTCTCACATGTGCTAGTTCCCGAGCATACACTTACTTTGTCCTCATAAGAATTGCCAGGTAAGTGTTGATATCCATGTCTTGTGTGCGGCACAGAATGAGGTTCAGGGAGGTCAAATGCTGACTCCTGGGCCACAGAGCTGGCACGTCTCACTCTCAATGACCTGCTCTTTCCAATTTACCAAGGGTACACTGAATCCCATCCACTTCCTGCTTTGTAAATAAAGTTTCATCAAAAATTTGTCAATCTCGTTTGTTTACATGGTGTCCAGAGCAGAACTAAGAAGATCTAAGGATCTGGATAGTAAAGATTTTTGTCTCTGCGAGCCCCATGGTCTCTGTGGCAACTCAAGTCTGCCACTGCAACATGAAAGAGCCATAAGTAATTCCTAACAGTGTGGCTGTGCACCAATAAAACTTTGTTGACAAGAGGGGAGGGCAATAAGCTGGTTCTGATTTTTGTCAGCCCCACTCTGGTATAGCAGTGTGTCCCCTAAAGCAGATTTTTGACAAGTTTATTAAAAATACAGAAAGTCTGAGAACGGCCTTTCTCATTTCTTTTTAAATCAGTGGTGGAAAAGCTCATGTATTTAAAGTTCAATTTGCTTATAATTTGAGCATAAATTCTGTTGTTGTTGATTTTTAAACTGCCTTTTTTAGAAGATGGCTAGAAACACAAGCATTCAGTATTTGAATGACCTTAATCTCCAAGGAGTTCTCTCAAAATAAAGACAGTATAGAATTTATATCTATATTGATCATTTTGATGCCCTCTGCATGATAGGTGTGGTGGAAGACACAGATAAAGCTTTGGCCTTCAGAAAGGTCATAATTTAAAAGGCAAAGAAAAATGCCTGCAACAGATCACACAGGCATGCACGGAGCAGAGGAGAGTCTGAGATCTCCCTGCTACATCCCCAGCCCAGGTATAATCCCAGCGCTCTGGGAACTGGCTTCTGAAACTCGTCCTCTGCCCACTTATCTCACCCAGCAGTGCAGTCTTGATTGACACCACATCTCTCAAGTGAAATGAAAACTGGTACCAAACCGAGGTGCCCAGCCAAAGGAAAAGCATGTGTCTGGCAGCAGAATACGTGTTAGATGTCAGTCATCCAGAGGAAGAATTCCAGCCACAGGGGGAGGCTGGCGTTTTGCAGGAGAAATGTGAAAGAGGCATGATCCCAGGTCCACAATGGCCTACAAAAGCGGTCAGTGCTCGAGGACCAAACACCACAGTTACTCTTGTTCCCCAGAGCCTTATAGAAACCAGATTTGAGCTATGGAACAATGAGACAGGGATGCTTGTTTCCAAAGCACTTGCATTTCTTACCTAAAAATGTAGGAGCTCTTTAGCAAGAACCTCAGCAGTCCAACTCGTTTTCAGGTCACAGATAAAAATAAAATGTTTTTATGTAACAATCATATGTAGTACGCACTGTTCTAAATGTTCACAAACATCAACTTGCTTAACTTCTTAAAAAATTTCATGAGATAGAGCCAATTACTGTTATTTTTTTAGACGTGAAAATGGAGACAGAGAGAGGCCCTTAAGGCTTCCCAGCCCAGAGCAGTAGCGCTCAGAGTGTGATCTTCACCACTGATGCTGCTCAAGTGTACTTTCACTCCGAGCAAACTGGGGCATGCTAGTTTATTTCTCTGAGCTTCTGCACAGAGCCGGGATAAGCCTCCTTACCTCCCCAAATGGTTGTGGAGATTAAAGGAGATAAAATGTAAAGTGTCCAACGAGGTGTTTAACAGATAATAATTACAA
Source organism: Redunca redunca (assembly GCA_006410935.1). Taxonomy (NCBI): domain Eukaryota; kingdom Metazoa; phylum Chordata; class Mammalia; order Artiodactyla; family Bovidae; genus Redunca; species Redunca redunca. The sequence goes on from SJYQ01004954.1 coordinate 2,303,253, forward strand.
AAGATTTCACATCTCACAAGCTCTTATGAGCCAAGCATTGTGATAAAAGTCTGCACACTCAGTCATGAAGAGAATGAATAATGCTATTTGCAGCAACGTGAGTGGCCACGGATGCTCACAGGAAGTCAAGTAAGTCAGATAGGAGCAGGCGAATGCCGTAGGATACAGCACTCATATCGAAGGATATGACAATCACATCACGGGATATGATTCCACTCACACGTGGAGTCATAAAAGAAACAAACAAACAGAAACCTGAAACAGACAAACTTACTTACAAAACAGAAACAGATTCTCAGACATAGAAAATAAACGTTTGGTGCCAAAGGTGCTGCTGCTGCTGCTAATACGCTTCAGTCGTGTGCGACTCTCTGCAACCTCATAGACAGCAGCCCACCAGGCTCCTCCGTCCCTGGGATTCTCCAGGCAAGAACACTGGAGTGGGTTGCTATTTCCTTCTCCAATGCATGCATGCATGCTAAGTCGCTTCAGTCGTGTCCGACTCTGTGTCACCCCGTGGACGGCAGCCCACCAGGATCCCCCCCATCCACGGGATTCTCTAGGCAAGAACACCGGAGTGGGTTGCCAATTCCTATACACACATACACTTTGAAAATTGCCATAATGTGCTGCAAAAAAGGCTATCCAGTTCTCAGTGGCTTACAACCACAGAGATGTATTCCCAACACTGTGGGCCTGAGGGGCAGCTGTGGTTCTGCTGTCGTGGGCGAGGCTTGGTGGGCTGAGCACCTCTGCTCAGGCACTGCGGTCAATTAGGCTTAGCCCCAAACTGTGAGTGGAACTCAGATCTATACTACCTATAATCAATATGAGGTCCAGCTGACGGGTCTAGCACTGCCTGGGAATGCTGTAGATCAGAAGAGAACAAAATAAAGAAGGGTGAGTGCCAAAGAACTGATGCTTTCAAACTGTGGTGCTAGAGAAGACTCTGGAGAGTTCCTTGGACAGCAAGATCAACTCAGTTAATCCTAAAGGAAATCAGCCCTGAATATTCATTGGAAGGACTGATGCTGAAGCTGAAGCTGCAATACTTTGGCCACCTGATGCGAAGAGCCAGCTCATTGGAAAAGACCCTGATGCTGGGGAAAATTGAAGGCAAGAGGAGAAGGGGGTGATAGAGGATGAGATGGTTGGATGACATCACTGAGTCAATGGGCATGAGCTTGGGGGAACTCCGGGAGACAGGGAGGCCTAGTGTGCTGCAGGCCATGGGGCTGCAAAGAGTCAGACATGACCTAGTCACTCAGCAACAACAAGGGCACAAAATGGGGCCAGAGCTTTTGAAGCCTCTGCTCATGTCACGTCTGCTAAGATTTCAGTAGCCAAAGTGAGTCATGTGACCAAGCCCAACTTCAGTGCGGCAGGTTCACTTCTGCCCCACTCAGCTCACCTCTGGCTGAGTCCCTGATCCTCTCCCTGGATCTTGTCAAAGGTGAGGGAGGGATAAATAAGAGGAGTGTGAGATTAGCACACACACTACTCTGTATAAAACAGATAATCAGCGAGGGCCCACTGTATAGCACGAGGAACTCTACTGAATATAATAGCCTATAAGAGAAAATGATTTGAAAAAGAATATATATATGCAAAACTGAATCCTTTTGTTGTATACCTGAAACTAACATGATATTATAAAGCAACTATACTTCAATAAAAATAAAAGATTTGCTCATATTATCTCATTAATCCCCAGAAAATCTCATGACATAGATGCTAATATTATCCATATTTTACACAGGAAGAAATTGAAGATATAATGGTTAAATGCTGTGCTTAAAATCATCATCTAGGAAGGAGCAAATTCCAGAAGCTAGGACGTGCTCATTAAAAGTTTATTCCCTTCTTAATAAGAAAAAAGACTGTAGCTGGCAAAGACCAGGAAGGTTCTAGATATTTGAGGTGGATGGGGGATCTTTCTGGCTCTGAAGCCAAAGCCTTGGACTGGCATGTGACCATCTCCCCTGAATCTTAAAACAGCTTTGGAAATCCTTGACAAGTTACTATTGGGGGTATGATAGAGTAAGAAGGAAACAGGAACCTCCCAGAACTGCCCCCATGAACCCATGTTTAGAGTTATTACAGGATAAAACAATTCAAGGGCACCTGAAGTCTCACAGGTATCCTTTCTAGGTGAGTTTTACCACCATTAAATATTCATAGCAGGTAATAAATGTGAAATGCCTTATTGAATTGTCAAGTCAAAGCTAAATAAAGTAACCAAAAGCTTTAGACCTTATCTTAATGTGGAAGGAATTTCTACGCCAAAACATCAGAATATCCCTTTCAAATTAATTTAACCTAAGATACAACAGGTATGGTCCTTGGCTACCAGCAAGGGAGCAAATTAAGGTCATTCCAGTTACTTCCTGCTCTGCCCCTTGAATTCTTTGCCTTGGTTAATAAGCTTGAGAGTGAATCCCCCATGGTTTGTTACAATCGCTCCCCTTTTTTCCTGATTCACAAAATTTCTGAGGATTCCCCGATGACCCACTGGCTTCGCAGCTCAAAGGCTCACTCTACTGCAGGGCCCAAACTGGTTCACTCTCTCCAGGGCTGTGTATTCCCACATGCCCCCTTCTAGCTCAGGGCTGGGCCTCAGCAGAGTCCTGGCCTTCCTCTAGCTCAATCCCTGCCTTACCACGTGCTTTCGACATGACTGCCTCTTACCCCATCCGACCTTTCCTTCTACAGTAGCTAAGATGCTTTCTCATGGGTAGTTAGAGCAACTCTGGCCCAAACCCACTTATAAGTCAGTCCATTCTGTGTTTCTAGAGCAACGATGTCCAACAATAATATTAATAAAATGCAAGTCATACATGTAATTTAAAAATTTCTAGTTTTTGGCATTAAAAGAATAAAAAGAAACACATAAAATTAGTATAGATTTTACTTAAACCAATATAATCCCAAATATGAATTCAACCTTTCATAAAATTTTTGAAAAATATCATTAATAAGATATTTTACATTCACTCTTTCTGTACTAAGTTTTTGAAATCTGGTATGCATTTTACACTTCCAGCACATCCCAATGTGGATGCTAAATATTTATCAGAAATAGTTGATCTATATGTACAGTTCATAAATGCACAATTGAGAAAAATAGACTGAGCAACAAATTGTTCCAAACATATGTAAGTTTTCCAGTAGCTGAATTAAGTATCAGTGTTTAAAGTTAAAGTAATTGAAATAAAATTTAAAATTTAGCTTCTCAGTCACATGTCATTTTTGTGAATTATTTGCAGGTATGATGTAATTATTCATTATTATTGAAGTATAACCAACATAATATTGTGTTAGTTTCAGGTGTATAGCAACAGTCACTTGGTACATATGTATAAATATTTTTCAAATTATTTTCCATTACAGGTTATTAAAAGATATTAAATATGTCCCCTGTGCTAGACAGTACATCCTTGCTGCTTATCTATTTTGTACAAAGGACATAAGTCTGTCATCTCATACTCCTAATATATTCCTCTCACCCATACTGGTCATAGTTTAATTGCTCAGTGCCCATGCAGGGCATGTGGCTACCATATTGGATAGCAACTTTTTCAGAGGATGTAAGGTTTTCTTTCATCAGCCATGCAACTTTGAGCTAACTCATGAAGGCACCTTCCATTTCTGTTTCTGTTATGCCTCTCTCTGTACCACATCAAAAAAATCAAATCAGAATCAGGTTTTGTTAGATTTCAGTTGAGTAATAACTAGATCAAGGTACTTAATAAAGATAAATCCAGTGGTGAGGAAGGAGAGGAGAATCCTCCCTAAGAAGTGCGGTTAAGCCACAAAGGGAATGAGAGTGGCCGTGTTACCAAAAGGGCATCAAGGTTAAATGGCTATCATTGGGTATTGCTGCCTTTTCAAGAGAAATATTGGAAGATGCAGAAGAAATTACACTTTAAAAAGGAGATGCTGAAGCTATGATAAAAACTGAGATCTTAGGGGAGGTCATGTACGAAAGTGATGAGAAAGAATGAACGAAAGAGACTGATCACTATTGATGATCTCCGAGTGAGACTTGAGTGAGATTCAGGTGTGCGCAGTGGATCAGCTCTGCACACACAAATCCATCTCTTCAGATTCTTTCCCCATACCGGTCATGAAGGGTACAGAGCAGAGCTCTCTGTGCCATCCATGAGGTTCTTATCAGTCACCTACTCTATATACGGCAGTGCACATGTGGGTTTCTCTGGTGGCTCAGTGGTAAAGAGCACTTCAGTCCCCGGGTCAGGGAGGTCCCCTGGAGGAGGGCATGGCAACCCACTCCAGTATCGTTGTTGGGAAAATTCCGTGGTCAGAGGAGCCTGGCAGGCTATGGTTCATGGGGTTGCAAAGAGTCGGACATAACACACAGTGTGTACATATCATCAACTATATTCCAATAAAAATTATTTTTTAAAAAAGTGAGAGACCCATAAATTCATGAATTCTGTCCTAAAACTAAAGCATACCTTTCCAAGAAGATTATTCCTGAAGGAATTAAGGACATGAAAGCAGAAGGAGAACTGGAATGCAGCCTGGGTAACGACCGCACCATGCTCTCGATCACTGGAGGACTGGGCCACACTCTGCCCTGGAGACCTGCGGGAAGCCGCCTCTTCTACGACTCTTNAAAGAATGAGCGAAAGAGACTGATCACTATTGATGATTTCCGAGTGAGACTTGAGTGAGATTCAGGTGTGCGCAGTGGATCAGCTCTGCACACACAAATCCATCTCTTCAGGTTCTTTCCCCATACCGGTCATGAAGGGTACAGAGCAGAGCTCTCTGTGCCATCCATGAGGTTCTTATCAGTCACCTACTCTATATATGGCAGTGCACATGTGGGTTTCTCTGGTGGCTCAGTGGTAAAGAGCACTTCAGTCCCCGGGTCAGGGAGGTCCCCTGGAGGAGGGCATGGCAACCCACTCCAGTATCGTTGTTGGGAAAATTCCGTGGTCAGAGGAGCCTGGCAGGCTATGGTTCATGGGGTTGCAAAGAGTCGGACATAACACACAGTGTGTACATATCATCAACTATATTCCAATAAAAATTATTTTTTAAAAAAGTGAGAGACCCATAAATTCATGAATTCTGTCCTAAAACTAAAGCATACCTTTCCAAGAAGATTATTCCTGAAGGAATTAGGGACATGAAAGCAGAAGGAGAACTGGAATGCAGCCTGGGTAACGACCGCACCATGCTCTCGATCACTGGAGGACTGGGCCACACTCTGCCCTGGAGACCTGCGGGAAGCCGCCTCTTCTATGACTCTTCATAGAACGACCAAGAGTCTTGAAACCAGCACACAAAGACGTGCCACAAGGAACCAGGGTGAGAGCGGCAACTGGGGTTGCACCTAACGTCGCAGCCCAGATCTCGGAAGGTAAAACTGACTTTGCTACCTTAATTGCTTCTGCTTTTTAAAATAATACTTCGTAATTGCATTTATAATCCCCAGTGACTCTCTCAATCACTATTCTGTTGCACCCCCGTTAACAGATTTATTTTTTTTCAAAATTAGGATATTCCTGAAATTTCTAAGGGTATTTTTGTTAAAAATGCATATTAAAAACAACATTTGTGGAACATACTCCAGGAAACTTCTGTGAGTGCTCAAAAGATAACTGAAGTTTAACTGAAGAGAACTCAAGGGTCTAGAATCTGTGAAATGAAAATATCTCCTGCCATATTAATAAATAGGACATGTCACAGCCATCAGTGATTTCTGGCCTCCAAATGTGATGAGGGCTCCCCAAGCTGAGATCCAGCAGATGCTGCCTCCCCTACGGTGACTGCTGAGGAGCTGGGGGAATGCAAGAAGCAAGGTGAACAAGGAAACAGGGTCGGCCCCAGACAGCTGAGGTGCATAAGGAACAAATGCAGTGAACCCGGAGGCCTGCATCTTCCCTGCAAAGAATGCCAGACTCCTTGACTTGATGCCGGGTCAATGCCGTGAGCCCGGAGGCTGCATCTTCCCTGCAAAGAATGCCAGACTCCTTAACTTGATGCCGGGTCTTTGATGCTCAGACTGCCTGCTCCCTTTGTTACAAATGTAGCCTAACTGTTATGTAGCCTAACTCCCCCTCTTGCCTCCTTGGAGCAGTTTTCTCAGGGCTACGAAGATGCAGTCTCCCAGGCTTGGAGATGTAAACACTCCCACCTAGTAAAATAGCTTTCTACTTCCAGGTTGTGACTTTATTTTTCAGTTGACAAATCAGACCCTCACACTAAAAGTGGATGGTACAAGTCTGGAATTTTGGCCTGCTTTCAGAGAAACGTGGCTTCTGCCTTTTAGAGAATCACACTCATCGTGAGCTTCTCAGCTTCAAATTGACACTGAATGAATATTTGTAGACTTTATCAAGGCACCTTTGATCAAGGGAGATCTGTGAAAATATTCAGAGACAAATAACACTTGTATGTCACCTCTGACACCAACTCCAGACACAAACTAAATAAAAAGTAATAATAATAATAATGGTCATAATAATAACCACCACAATCAGTCTCCATTTATGCAGACTCTTGCTTGGAATAAATCTCTCATAATAGCTACATTCTTTTCTAAGGAACAAAGGTCCAGAGGAAATGTAACAGCTTCTCCAGGCGACTCTGAAATGATGGGGATAGGAGTGACCCACAATCATCTACTTTGTTCCCTTTATGGGCCAAACACTTGAAATAGGAATTGCTTTGTGATCCAAATTGCCTGCAGAGATGAAATTCTGCCATTAAAACAAATCTGGAAGCTTATCAACTATGGCATGTTTTAAAGCTGCAGCTGGATAATGGGCAGACTCATGGATTTATTTTACATTTGTATTTACGTTTTTATGAATGTGGCCAAAATAAAAATGCTACAGGAACTCAAATCCTCTAAAACATTATTAAATCCAAAGAGTGTTAAGTGCCTTTATAAAACCACACACACCTATATATTCAGACACACACTTAGAATAGAGATTATATGGCTAGAAATTCAGTTTAGAAAAGGACCTCATTCTGCAAATTCATTGGCAACTTTCCCTCACACTTGGAGATTAATAGCAGAAAAACCAAGACTTGAGACAAAGAAAAGAGAACCTTGAAATTATAGATATATAAAAATATAATAAAAGCTCAGATTTTATAGCTATATCACTTGGGTACCTTGATGCAGACTTTATGTTTAGTGTTTTTAAGCAACTATTCAAAATAGTGATAAAGGGTCTTCTGCGTGCCAAGTTCAGTGTCAGTCATCCTCTCCCTTCTTCGAGGCATGGTGCCAGAAACCCCCCTTCATCTCCAGAGGAGGGTGTTTCTGGATTTGGTACTCTCCCCAAAGATGAAATCATGCACAGCCACTTAAACACGAATGAGGAGCTAGCGTCTGAAGCATGAGTGAGTAAGCGGCTCCATTGTCTCAGAGGTATACTCTGAACTCTTTTGTTTCTGGAATGAAAAAGAGAAAATGGTGGATTTCTGCCTTGAGCATTTCAGGGAGGTAAAGGAAGACAGAGATTGCCTTTGGAGGAGCTGGCATCCTGGGGAGCGATGCTTGGAGACCACAGGGAGCTGTGTGAAGAGCTGTCTTCTTTTGAACACAGGCCAGCATCCTCCAGAGGCAGAGCGGGAACCAAGAGAAAGGGATGAAGCTCTCAGAAAGAATGACGGACTTGGAGCGTCCTGCCTTGGGGGCTTTGAGCCCGTGGCCCCTGTCACAACCCACCATCCACCAGGCTGTGTCTGGCATTGAGAAGCCAGGGTGAGTTAGAGGGTGAGACCAGAGGAGCTCTGCAGCCTACCTGGGTGGGCAAGCGGGCAGTTATTCCCTCCGCTCATGCTGCAGTGCCCCTGGGGTCACTGGACAAGGCAAGAGGGAAAAGGGAATCCCAAGGAGGAATCTCGAGTTCTGCTAATCTGGTAATTGCCGCTAGAGCTACTTTCCCTCTGAATGACATCACTTGCAGCCTGCATGTGGCCAGTCTTAGACATTTACATGTCTTTGTGCTAACCGACCTCTCAAGTCTTCTTAGACTCGATGAACTGGCACGTGTTAACAAATCAACACTGGATTGGGAATCGGAAGGCTTGTTTAATAACAATAACTCTGCTCTTCAGTAGCTATGTGACCCCTGAGGAAGCGTCAACTTAAATTCTTCAGTTGTACATCAGAATTTAGACCATATAGTCAAGGAATCCTTCCCACTCTATAATCTTATGAGCTCATTTTAAAAATACTTTAAAATAAATACTTGCAACAATCTTTTGCAGTAAAGTGTCCATTAGCTTGGCTGAAGTGTACCACCTTCAGATCAACAAAATGTGGGCTTTCTTTCCTGAATACAAACTCATTGCAATGAGTTAGCTTGGGTTAGAGAAACATCAATAAGAAAGTAGTGCAGGCTAGAGACATAATAATAATCAGTATTGCAAATACAGTTAAATATTCTTAGGTGCTTGCGCTGTTCCAGGCACTGTTTTACTTAGTCAACCTTATAAAATGGGTATTGGTTTACAGATGAAGAAACTGAGGCTCAAAGTGTTAAATACCTTCATTTGTAACAAACTGTTATTGCTAAGGAGGAAAGAAGGGGAGGCACACACTGGAAGTTTGGGACTGACATATACACACTGTTATATACAGAACACATAATTAATACAGACCTACTGTATAGCACCGTGAACTCTACTTAATATGCTGTAACGACCTATGTGGGAATAGAATCTAACAAAAGTGGACATATGACTGGTTCACTTTGCTGTGATGTGAAACTAACACACTGCTGTAAACCAGCTGTGAAAGCTATAAGAAGGGTGTTAACTCGCCCAGCGTCCTGCAGCTGATGTGTAGAAAGCACAGGCTTCTGACACAGTTCACCTTGATGCTGAGCCTGACTCACGTAAGCACCACCTTTCAGGGAATAAACTGGATTGTGCTCAAGTCACATCATCTTTCCTTAATACTCAAAAGTATATTCAAAAATCAATCCAGATAATTTAGCATTAACAGAAAGCAAGAACTCCAAAGTTAAGCCAAAATACAGAAATCTACCATAGATTTTAGACACATAGAACAGTCTCTTGGCATTTCTACAAGAAAGCTGAAAATTGTTACTTACTAGATTCTGCATAGGTGTTTTATTATTAAAACATATTTCAGAATGCTATTGACAAGTAATAGTAGTTGAGGAAAAGCAGATTTATTTCAAGTCTTGAGGTAAGTTAGAGATCAATTGTAGTTTTCAAATTCTGCCAAGCTCCCTTTCTATTGTGTACTTTCCATCAAACTGTGAAACCATTTTATCCAAATAAATTATTTTACTTCAGACAGGAAGTAAATACAGTAAATACAGACAGGAAGAACCAGAGCTTCAAACAGCACACAGGTAAATCACAGTGAGACAGTGTTTCTTGTTCAAGACAAACAAAAAGTTGCAGTTTGCAAAATGCAAATATTTGGCTAATTGAGTTTTAAGACGCTTTGCAACTGCCTGAAAGTCAAGCTTTGTTTCTCCAGCCTGAACCGTAGATTGTCTGTTCTGATAATATACTGATGCTCTCTGTTCCTTTTACATTTTATCAAGGAGAATGTTAGAATTACTTTTACAGTAATAATCCTCCCAAGCCTAAGGAACTCAAAACATGCTAAAGAAAATATTCAGAGGTGACATATTATGCAGGCGAAGGTGCTGGATATCTTCCCTTCCGAATTCTGAAATTCTCATAAAAATATATTATGCAAAATAAATCTTGCAGTGTAATTCATCTTTCAGCAAATGGTATTCTCCCATTTCATTTCCAAATTACCCAAAATGAATTAGGATTTCATATTGAGCTGTCAACATAAAATTATTCCTCCCAAATACATATTGGATTTTAAGAAGAAAAACAACACAAAGTGGTAAAAGTCCGATTTCTTTCACACTCCTCCAGTTTAGCGAACATTCTGGAAGATACTAGATTGTGCAAAACTGACTCATTCTTAGACAATCCCTTAAGTAAAGTTATTTTATTTTACTGGGACAGTTTGTGGAAAATTTAAAGGTACTGCTAACTTAAAAAATACTTACCACCTAAAAGCCGAGAGGTAAATTTTATATGGTGGGAATTTTTAGGACTTCAAAGCCCAGGAGACAGTAGACAGAACTGCTCCGAGAAGATGAGGGGAAAAGCCAGATTACACAGGAGCTTGCAACAAAGGGCAGATAATCTGAACAGCAACATTTTTTTGTAAATTAAAGAAAACCAGATAATGCAAGTTAAGGAATTTAGTGCTTTTCTGTGTTTGAGAAGATGGAGGTATCTGGACGCACTGAGGTCATTCCTTTGATATGCACCTCAGCTATCTGGGGCCAATAACTGTTTCCAAATCCTGAGCTTCGCTGGGCTCACCGTAGGGAGTGGCTACGTCTGATGGCTGCTAGACGGTGGGTGTGCTTTCCTTCCTGAATTCCCTCCAGGCTCAGCAGCTCACCACTGTGGTGGCTGCAGCTGCTGCTGCCTGTGACACCCCTGTTTACTTCAGACAGGAAGTAAATACAGTAAATACAGACAGGAAGAACCAGAGCTTCAAACAGCACACAGGTAAATCACAGTGAGACAGTGTTTCTTGATATGGCAGAAAATACTCCATTTCTCAGCACTAAGACTCTCTATTAAAAGGAAGGAGTGAGAAAGAGAGAGAGAGAAAGAAACATCACTAGCTCTAATAAAATGTTCTAAATAGACCCAGATGTTTCTATTCACCCCATACAGTTGCACAAGGTCATGGTTCTTTGAAAAGCAAAATTGGTTATGATTCAGTGTTACCAATAATGTGCAACTGATTAAAAGAAAATTATTGGATTCTAAGGATGGGATGTATCACTATGACATTACCCATTAATTTTTAGCTCTAAGATTAAACTACGAAGGAGTCTTCTTATCCAAGATAACCAGGGTGACCCCTCATTTACCATTAAGACAAACATACTGCTATCATCAATGCAACATGAACAGCAACGCCAATCAAACCAGAATTTTTAGCTTTTGACACTGCTCATGTGAGCAGATGGGTAAGAAAAGGTTGAATTAAAGAGCCAGCTTTTCTTAACTAAATACCCCCCAAAACTAAAGGGAAGTTCCACAGGAGTGAGCACCTCACCCCCTCAAGCACAGCACAGTTCTCTCCCTTCCAGCTCAGACTGTATGTAACTACAAACTTTCTACACTTTACGGGCTTCTCAGAAAGCAATACATCCAAAACCTGTCGACTGAAAAAATACATGCAACCTAAATGCTGAGAGTTACGTTTTATTTGGCAGAATTATTTTAGGACTTCTAGCCCGGGAGATAGTATCTCAAGCAACCCTGAGAGAACTGCTCAGAGGAGGGGCGGGGAGAAACCAAGTCATACAGATGCTTCGCATCAAAAGGGCAGGGAGTCTAAATGCCGAAAGTTTTTGTAAATTAAAGAAAACCATACACCCCTGGCGGCTCAGGTAATAAAGAATCTGCCTGCAAGCTGGGAGACCCAGGTTTGGTCACTGGTTCCAGAAGGTCCCCCAGAGAAAGGAATGACAACCCACTCCAGTATGCTTGCCCGGAGAATTCCACGGATGGAGGAGCCTGGCGGGCTACAGTCCACGGAGCTGCAAAGTGCTGGACACAGCTGAGCAACTAACAGTGTCCTTTCCATAGACTCCAAGTTAAGGACGCAGCCCTTTTCTGGGTGTGGGAAGATGCGGGAGCCTGGGCCGACTGACACCTCTCCTCGACGGGCACCTCCGCCGTCGGGGCCCAGGTCCCGTGTTCTCACATCCTGAGCTTCCTCCGTGCTCGCAGCAGGGGGTGGCCACAGCCTGGTGGCTGCTGGTGGCAGGGATGCTCTCCTTCCCGAGCCGCTTCAGGGCTCACCGCTTCACACGGGAAGGCCGCAGGCACTGATGCTCTGACCCCGTCCCCGATTCGGCAGGAAATATTCCGTTTCTCAAACTCAAGTTTTAATTTCCTCTTTTTGAGTGTGCTCCTTCCCCCATGGTTACTTGTATCGATGAACGACGCATAACACACCCTGTTCCTTGAGTGAGAAGCCCAGGCGTCATCTTTGATTTCAAGTTTACTCATACACCACATAAAATTTATCATGTCCTACTGGTTTTGCCCACAAAGTATTCCTTAACCATTTCCCCCCTATTCCATTATTTCTATGATCAACATCTTTTTCCATAGTTGTCTGTCACCTGGATAGCCAAAATAGTTTAACAGATCTTCCAACATGCTTTCGATCCACCTCTAGGGAGCAACCAGAGTAACCTTATTTATTAACAAAACTGTGAACTATAGAATTGCTTCAGAAGCCTTAGGTGGCTTCCCATTGCTCTTACAATTACTGCTTCCACTTAAGCCCTTGACTCCAGATAATCGATAATCTATAATCAATATTTTATTTCTGATAGTAAAAGAAAACTAAGGATTCAAAGTCCTGACTAAAGGACTCAAATTTTGAGAAAATTAAATAGTCTCCTAAAGACCTTCCAGTGTTCTCTGTTGAACCCCAGTTCCTGGGAAAGCCAAGAAAGAAAGTATGGATGATTTCCTGATGGAGAAACTAACTTTTAGAAAGAAAGTACGGCAAGGCACATGTTCACATACCTTTCAATCGGTTGAGTTAAATGTTCACATAAATAAGAGAGAGACTTCTGAAAACCTTCAGCATGGAAAGTTCGTGGGTGCACCCCGAATTCAAGTTTTGATCTGTGCACGTTCTTCCACTCTTATCCACTTGCATTAGCCCAACTAAATCACCACCACCAACCCACACAGAGTGCAGAAGGCCATCAGAAAGCAATTGTTTGATTTCTACAAGTCTGAGGGAAAGAAGAAAAGATTCTAGGAAGAAAAACAGAAATGACTTCTCTTCATTCAGACTTGGGCCAGAGTCACAGGCTCAGAAAGCAATTGTTTGATTTCTACAAGTCTGAGGGAAAGAAGAAAAGATTCTAGGAAGAAAAACAGAAATGACTTCTCTTCATTCAGACTTGGGCCAGAGTCACAGGCATGAGCTGGGGACAAGAAAATCCCTTTTCAGGGCAGCACATGGGGCGATGGGGCCAGAGCCAGTCAGTGAGGACACCCACACGTGGAGACCCCCCCCAGCTCCACTGGACTCCAATGAAGATACCCACACGCAGAGCCCCCCCAGCTCCACCGGACTCCAGTGAAGACACTCACACGCAGAGCACCTCCCAGCTCCACCGGACTCCAATGAAGATACCCACACGCAGAGCCCCCTCAGCTCCACCGGACTCCAATGAAGATACCCACACGCAGAGCCCCCCCAGCTCCACCGGACTCCA
>SJYQ01004954.1:2316856-2327533 GCA_006410935.1 Redunca redunca
CCCCCCCCCACCACACACACACACAGCTCCATTGGCCACTCACTCAAGAGATCCCCCTGACAAGTGTTTCACAGAAACTTCTGAACAGGAATTCTCCTTCAGGTGAGGCTACATAAGCAAATGCAAAGTAAATGGCTTCCTGTTTACTTCCTTCGGCCATTCTGGCCTCCCTGTTATTAAACAGGATTTTTTTTTCCTATTTATTTAGAGTTGGGGGAGGAAAGATTTTCCAATAACAATGTGAATGTCAGAGCTACAGGGCCCTCAAATATATCAACTGAGTGGGCCTATTTACCATGTCAAACAATGAATTTATCATCTGTGACATACTATTACTTTTAAGTCTCTGGGTACTAAAAATGCTTTTCTCTACTGAAGTCAAGATAACTACTAAATTAATTTAGTTTCGCTTTTTCCTCTCATGAATATTTTATAGTTCCTTTTTCAGGACATCTAGATTGTCAAGTACATCTTCTAATTAAACTCACACATTTTAATTTTCAAAAATTTTGAGATAAAATGTATATGCCATTTAAATGTCTCCCCGTCATCATCTCATCTGCAGAACAAACAGCAGTGGTTGTGGTTTAATGTCATCTGTCATGTAGTGAACTCTACAAAAGAAGAATTCCCTCTACAGTATGAAAATTTGGGTCTTTGTATTGTGATTACCAAAGTACAGATTCCTTTAAAGAACATGTCTGACTTAAATGAATAGAGCTTATCTGATTGGAAAAAAAATTTTGATTAGTTATTTAAAAACTCAGTTCTGCTATATCGTGCTTTCAAAGAACAATGTGCAAGATTTCACAAAGTATCTTGAATTATGAAATAAAAGTCTCATTCATTGTTTCTGAACCAAGTGCTGTTCAAACATACCACATATTTTTAAATTATTGAGGTTATATTAAACAAACACAAGTCTTCTGAGGCTGGATTACACAGTTTATGCCAGCGCTGTTTAGCTGTAGGCAGTTTTGCCCTCCATCCTCCCTGGGGACATTTGCCAAGGCCGGGAGATTTTTTTGATCATCATAACTGTGATAAGAACAGGTAGGTTGTTGCTGATAACCAGCGAGTACAGGCTGAATAAATACCCTAAAATAAACTCTCTAAAATGCATCAGATACCCTAAAATGCATAGGGCACCCTAAAATACCCTAAACTGATAAGCAGTCTAAAATGCATAGGACAGTTCCTCACAACTCAGAGTCATCTGGTCTAAAGTCTCATTAGCACCAAGGCTGAGGAGCCGTGAGCTATACACATCAGGAGAACTCAGCTAAGAAAGAGAGGAGTGAGGTCCTTTTCTCTTAAGCAGACAGCTCTCAGAGAAGTAGCACGTATGTCCGTGGATACACAAACTTAGAACTTGATCGCAAGTTCACAAATTCAGGAGTGAGACATAAAGATGAAGTAATCCCATGAAAACTGTGAGAAAAAGTAAAATTATTTGACGATCCCACGCATCAGCTGTTCCACATCATTGTAAACTTGCCTGTACAAAGGCCCCTCCACCTCACCATAATCCGCCCATGTCCAGGTGACGGTTGGCAGGACTAAGCTGGCAGAAGCCGACAGGCTTGCCCGGGTCACTCGGAAAAGTAGAGTGGAGATGCACACCTAAATTTTCTGACTCTCAATCCAGCTCTTTTCTCAGATCAGCTCAGTTCAGTTCAGTTCAGTTCAGTCACTCAGTCGTGTCCGACTCTTTGTGACCCCATGAATCGCAGCATGCCAGGCCTCCCTGTCCATCACCAACTCCCGGAGTTCACTCAGACTCACGTCCATCGAGTCAGTGGTGCCATCCAGCCATCTCATCCTCTGTTGTCCCCTTCTCCTCCTGCCCCCAATCCCTCCCAGCATCAGGGTCTTTTCCAATGAGTCAACTCTTCGTGTGAGGTGGCCAAAGTACTGGAGCTTCAGCTTTACCATTTTCTCACTATAGCAAGTATAATTTTACCACACTCCTTATTTATTAAAAAAAAAAAAAAAAGCAAAACCTAGCATGTATGTGTCACTTCAAGCTTGTCACAAAACGTACCGGTGGTGAAATAGGGAGTTTCAGAAACGGTGATGCCATGCCACTTTCACTAGCCCCTTTCAGGTTCTGCAACGAGACCCAGGAATTTCTAAACTCCTTAAAATTCCACTGCACCTGTGTGTGCAGGGTGCCTCTGAAAGCAGATGCTCTAGAACAGCAGTCCCCAGCCCCTGGCCAGGAACTGGTTCTGGTCCCAGTCTTGGTAGGAACCAGGCCTCCGGGCAGGGGGTGAGCTGCACCAGTGGGGCATCACTGCTGTTTCCCCCCAACTCCCACCGTCAGATCACAGGCCGTGTCAGACCCCCAGGAGCAAGCTCATGGCAGGGCCATGGCCCCATCACCCCCGACGGGGCATCTGCTGCAGGAAAATGAGCTGAGGGCCACCCCCACCCCAGCCGCGCGATGCCGAGGTGTGTGACTGTCTCACTGACACCACAGTGCAGCGATAACAGTAGAGATGCTGTGCACAGTAGGTGCAATGCGCTCGAATCATCCCAACCCATCTACGCTCCATCTGTGGAAAACTGTCCTGGAGCTAGAAAGGGTCAGGGCTGCGGCTCTAGAAGATAAATGAGTCATATCACCAGACGCAGATCACCTAAACGACACCACCAGGCCTATTCACCATCAAGATACTAAAATGTGAGTGACTCTGCGGAAGAAATACTGCACGGCTGCATAGCCACAGACACCGCCTTGCGCCCACTGAAGGGAGGCTGCTGGATAAACAGAACAAAGAGCAGGTCCCGTTTCGGTAGACTAGACGGCCACTGTCAGGGGCTGGAGGAAGACGCTCATTCTGTATCTGGCTCTTTCCTGAGTAACTGCATTAACTCAAAAAAGTAATTTAAACTTTCTTTATCTCAACTTTTTCACTGGTAAACTGAAGAAAGTAGCTATCATTTAGATATGGTTGTACAGATGCAATGGGACAGATCTATATGGATGCACCTTGAGAAGAGAGGCCAGCACACAGGCAGACAATGCCATTATTCTCGGTGAAAACCGATGCTTTATTACCGACGTTGCTTTCTGCTAGGCTTTGGGCAGTGTGTTTCCTAAAATATGTGTTCACGCTCCTGGTAAAAGGGGAAATACTTTTAAACTTTAAATATTGTGCCAGATTCAAATGGGTTTTGCCGAGAATGATGCTGGTTTTAAAACTGTCCTGTGAAATACTGACTGTGAGGAGCAGTTCCCTGAGAAAAGCAGGGTATAGCCAATAAAGGGCACATACTTACCCTGACACCTCATCCAGAACAACTCTCACAAGAGCCTCTGCTGATTTCCTTTATAGCAACTATGTTTATAGCTTTGTGTTTGTAGCAACCATTCTCTGGCTAACAGACCCTTAATTTCATTTCAAATGCAATGTGCTCAGTTTTGTGATATGAATTCAGTCATCACAGAAGCTCTATTTCCTCTAAACCATAGCAAGCAACCTAGTGCTGGCCAGTGACTTACAAGGATATGCCTGCTGGAGAGAGGTTTTGTGAGATGTTTTCCTCTATGATTAATTAAAACAAAAAATGTAGATGCAAACCCAGAAGCCTCTTGTTTCAGCCCATATTTCCTACTTTGGTAACATGGACATGAATGAGATGTCTGGAACTCTAGCAGCTGTCTGTCAACCACGAGGCAAAAAGCTTGAGGTCCAAAGCTGACATGGTGAGAATGACAGGGTGGGAGGATGGAAAGAGAATGAGTCCTTGATGACATTAGTGAGCTTCCCAGCCAGGCCTAGAACCTGGGTATTAAGTATGAAAATGGGGTATTAAGTATAAGCTGGATGTTCCCTTGTGTTAAGCTAATATCGATCAGGTTTTTAGTACTCACAGCCAAAGTGTCCTAATTAATACACCCAGCACACCAATTCTACTTGTGCCCTCTAGAGAGCTTCTAAGCAGCTTTTTATATAATTTAGCATGTCTCCAGTTCTCTTATGAAAGTCTCACATTGTGTTAATGGAAGAAAGAAGACCCTGGGACATAAGACCCTGGAGAAGTAACAACTGCTTCTGCTTCATGGATCAGAAATAACTGCACTTTCTTTCCCCCATTTCCATATCTTGCCAGCACTGATTCCTCTGCTGGGAAACCCAGTCCTTCTTTACCCAGCTGCTCCATGTCCACTCATCCTCTGACTCTCAGCTGGAGATTCACTTTTGTGAAGTGAAGTTACATGATGTCAACTTTGGGATCCCATATACATCAAACGGGTCTTGTCTTTTGGTAGCAAGAAAGAGAACACATGTTCAAACTGGCTGAAGTAAGATGAGGAGTTAGAGGCTCACAGGACTGGACAGTCCAAGAAGAGGTGTGCCTAAGTCAAGCCTTTAATTCAAGGCTCAGATGAAGCTGTCTAGACTCAGTCTCAGCAGCGCTCCCCTCTGCTGTCTGCTGGTCCATCCTTAGACAGGAGTTTTTTCATGTGCAAAGATAGGTTTTAGGAACTACAAAACCGATTCCCTCACTCAGATGCTCCAGTGGAAAAGGAAATACTTCTCTGTAACCTCTGTACCAAAGTCCCGGACTCCTCTCGTTGGCTTAGCCAGGATCATGTGGCCAGGGCTGCGGAAAACACTGATTAGTTGAGTATGATTGGGGTGGGGACAGTCCCACACTAACCCCGGTGATGGAGAAAAGGAAAACAATTGACTTCCCAAAGGAATTCCTGCAAATGGGAACATGGATGAGGAGGACAGAAGGAAATCGCAGTCTCTTGCACACACTACTACATTATACCCTACTTATTAACTTAGAAAGAGATACTGATTATTTATTATGTTCCAGAACCTCTGTTTCTCTCTACACTAAGCCTCACTCCTCAAAGAAAAGGACACGCTTATTCAAGGCATTTGACAGCGTACAGAGACATTGTGCTGTCTTTTTCGGTATTTGTCACCTTACACCAAACTGTGAGACCCTCATAATGAGACCTAATCCTTCTCCTCTTTCCATTTTCAAAACCTCCTACAGTGCCAGCTTAGCATATAGTGTTTACTCAATGAATCTTTACTGAATGAATGTATTAGTGCTCAAGTACTCTGGGCAGAATCTGAGTTGTAATTAATAGTCGATAAGTGTATTTACCCTGTGTACTTGCTAAGTCACTTCAGTCATGTCCGACTCTCTGCGACCCCATGGTCTATAGCCCACCAGGTTCCTCTGTCCATGGGATTCTCCAGCAAGAATACTGGAGTGGGTTACCATGCCCTCTTCCAGAGGATCTTCCCAACCCAGGGATCGAACCCATGTCTTTTGCCTTTCCTGCCTTTGTAGGTGGGTTCTTTATCACTAGCGCCACCAAGGAAGCCTATTCATTATAAATAGTTCCCAAGATGTATTTTACAGCTTTTGTAGATCCCTAGCAAAAGCAGGGGCTTCCCTGGAGGCTCAGATGGTAAAGAGTCTGCCTGCTATGCAGGAGACCTGGGTTCAATCCCTGGGTTAGGAAGATCCCCTGGAGAAGGGAATGGGAAACCACTCCAGTATTCTTGCCTGGATAATCCCATGGACAGAGGATCGTGGTGAGCTACAGAGATGCTGAACAGAATGAAACTGAAACAGCAGGCATCCTTTAATTGGCCACCCACATAAAGAAGAGAGAGGAAGTGGAGTGGAGAGATCAGAGATGTAAAGTTGTGTTGCAACTAATTTTATTCAAGGTCACTTAAATATGGAAAATATTTCAGCATTGAAGGTGATGGGACAGGGAGACAGTATTTGCAAAACGGATGTTGTAACCATTCATTAAAAACCAAGTGGATCTTCACTGTCTCCAGAATGCAGGTCACAAGTTGAACAAAAATAGAAATCTAAAGTCCTTGGACAAAGCCAGGGGCAAGCAGCCAAAACTCAAACATAAAAACCACTCTCACTAACTTAAGTAAGCAGCAGGAAACAGCACTGTTTGGACCTGGGTCCAGGCCAGCCAGGGCCCCCAGGCCCGGCTCAGGCAGGAAACCCTCCTGCCATCTCTCTCAGGGCTCAAGGCTGAAGCAAGCGCAGGAAGAAACCACACATCTAGCCTAAGCTCTACCTGAAGATGCGAGGTGGACACTGAGAGCCACAGTCCAGCACACACAGGGGCCGAGACCAAAGAGCGGCGCGCCGAGGAGGGTTTCCAGAGGCAGAGACGGCCAGCGCATGGTTGGCCTCAGAGAGTCTGGAGACGGCATTGCAGCCTGCTTGTCTTGTGTCTGCATATTCACACACATGATCGCAGAGCTACGTTTCTAGTGAGGGTTTCGGTTTCAACTTCTAAAGGTGTCTGGAACATCTGTGTTAAGTCCTTTAAAAAGAGAGACTCAAGTAATCGAACTATTTATTTGATTCAGAGACTTCGAGCTTGCAATCCGTTGCTCTTCCTGTGTCTTCTTTTATTTATTCAGAAAGANCATGGTCTGACGTTACACGGTGCCTGGTTTCCATGCTGAGGTCATGGTCTGACGTTACACGGTGCCTGGTTTCCATGCTGAGGTCATGGTCTGACGTCACACGGTGCCTGGTTTCCATGCCGAGGTCATGGTCTGACGTCACACGGTGCCTGGTTTCCATGCCGAGGTCATGGTCTGACGTCACACGGTGCCTGGTTTCCATGCTGAGGTCATGGTCTGACGTCACACGGTGCCTGGTTTTGCTTACAGAAAGAAGTAATGAGCAAACAGAATTCGGTCACTTCACAAAGAACAGAGGCATCGCTTACTCTTGGCTTTGTATGGTGCCCACGGGAACAGGGAGAGCGAGGTGTCCGTTAAACTTCATAAAATGGCAGCTTGATCGAGGGATTACATTCCCAGTTCTTAGATTTAGGTAGATCCCTGTCACTAGTCATCACCAAGAGCAAGTAAACAGAAGATGTGTTACCTTCAGAACAAGGCAGTTGAAAGTCACT
This sequence comes from Redunca redunca, assembly GCA_006410935.1. NCBI lineage: Eukaryota > Metazoa > Chordata > Mammalia > Artiodactyla > Bovidae > Redunca > Redunca redunca. The sequence continues at coordinate 2,323,797 of SJYQ01004954.1, forward strand.
GAGTCTTTTCTACTTTCTGTTCTTTATCTGGCACCTAAGGCAAAGAACTGTGGAGCCTTACAGGATAGGGAAGCAACAGGAAGGACGGAGTGTGGTCTTTGAATCTCCATGCAGTGGGAGACCAATCACAAACCTGGGATCCCTTTCTTAACCTGTTATTTAGTGAAAACTGAAACACTGTTAGGTTAAGCCATTGTATTTGAGGGGGTTGGTATATGTTAAAGCCGCCAACTTGGCTTTTACCAGTATGCTTACTCTATAGTGACTTTTCTTAGGGATTCAATACAGAGTCCACGGAAAAAACGCAGTCCGTGTAACAATGTACCCTAAGCTGTTTTATGCTGGAAAAGCCTTGATTTTGCTTTAAAGTGATATTCTTGGAAGTAATTAATGACAGTAAGAGACCCTCCATCATAAAGCCTTTGGATAATGGTGTGGCTCTTGAGAAAGGCCTTATTGATATGAAAATGAGGTGACCATCGGGAAAGCAACCCTGCTGGAGTTGCCATGTTTGACTGTGAAGCTGTGTAATGACCTCTCCTTGGGGGAAAGCTGTGACCAACCTAGACGGGTATTAAAAAGCAGAGCCATCACTTTGCCAACAAAGGTTCATCAAGTCAAAAATACAGTGTTTTCCAGTAGTCATCTACAGATGTGAGAGTTGGACCACCAAGAAGACTGAGTGCTGAAGAACTGGTGTTTTCAAACTGCAGTGCTGGAGAAGACTCTTCAGAGTGTCTTGGAAACTGCAAGGAGATCCAACCAGTCCCTCCTAAAGGAAATCAGTCATGAATATTACTTGCAAGGACTGATGCTGAAGCTGAAGCTGCAATACTTTGGCAAACTGATATGAAGAACCAACTCATTGGAAAAGACCCTAATGTTGGGAAAGAATGAAGGCCAAAGGAGAAGAGGGTTTCAGAGTCTGAGAGAGTTGGAGGGCTTCATCAGTTCAGTGTACCTGAGTGTGAGCACACTCCGGGAGATCGTGAAGGATGGGGAAGCCTGGTGCGCTGCGGCCCATGAGGCTGCAAAGAGTTGGACACGACTTAGCACCTAAGCAACAACAAAGAACAGAACGACCTTGGGTAGAGCTAGTGACAAAGCTGAGATACCGAGGATAGCTAAGGAAACGGATGGGAGGAAACTGGGTCCTTTAGTGGGCTATCCCACTGCTGGAAAAGGTGATGTCTGATAGCAATATTTGTACTTAACTACTTAGAGTTTTATTTTATTTCTCTTATAAGAAAGGAATCCTAACTGACACAAATAATGATACTAAATTTATCATTAAGATGACTATGTTTCAGCTTCAGGGTACCCTTGACCAAGAGACACACTCTCCAAAGTTGACTTTTCTCATTTTTAAGAAGCTTTAATAATTTTATGCTATCAGTGTGATTACAAAAAGAAATGATATATTATACACGGAAGCATCAGATATGCTACAAAGCTCAGGAAGAACATTTTAGTGTCCTCTAACATAAAAAAATGAAACATTCAAGACAATATGTATGAACCTTCTCGTATTTTAACTAAGCATCATAATCGCCTGATTACACTGCCTTTTAAAAGACAGTAATACCAAACAGCAGAGAAAGACTAGATCCTATTTATTAACCAACTGATTTTAACTACTGAAAAAAATTCTATTACTGTAAACTCTTGCTAAGGACTCTGTGTTATTCCTCTAAAATGTTATTAAATGCTCTAATTCATTCAAGTCTCCTTATACCCAACTTCTCAAAATTCAAGTACCTTTAAAATAGAAACTAAATTCCTGGCAAATAGCTGCACATGGTGGCATTTTAAAAACATGGCATCGAATTCTTTGATATTTCTTCCCTTTGAAATGGGAGCTGTGTTATCTCCCCTTGAACCCTGGGCTGGGTTGTTTCTGCTTCAGCCAGTCAAGCACAGTGACAGTCACACCATGTGTCTTCAAAGGTTAAGTATCGAAAAGGCACGCTATAATCCGCCTTTTTGTCTCAGGACCTTGATCTCTGCCTACGACCTGGGGCCCCTCTGTGGGACTCAGTCACCATGCCCTGAGAAGTGCAAAGCCCAGCGCAACGTCCTGAAACACTGTGTAACAGCAGAAAGCTGCTCCCCTGAGATCCTGTTTCAATTCCTGACCTGCAGAGTCTGAGAGCACAGGAACACCGCTCTTGCTGTGGTCCCTGAAGTTTCTAGAGCAACAGACGGGGATGAGCAAAGCTGGCCTCACGTTAGTCCTTCAGCTGAACACCATGCTGAAACACTGAAGTACATCCATTAGATGCTTGATTTCACTCACAGAGCCACAGAATTCAAGACTTAGGAGATTTTCTGATTTTACTCTTATAATCATAGAGTCAAAAAAGAGGGGAATGTATTATCAAGAACTAATATCTCATTTAAACAATTAAGAAAAGTAGGCTCTAGGAAGGTTAACAAACACCAAATCGCACATACCACATGATGGCAGCTCTATATTCAGAAAACAAGGCTTGTGGTGCGCAGTGAAGTCAGGTTTGTTTGTACGGTGAGAATTAAACTTATTTTCCATACTTTTAGAACAGAAGGTAGGTAAGTAACCGGTATGATAAGTAAAGAATATCTCGTTCTATTGTCACTTGCATTAAGATTTCCTTTAGACAAGATGAAATAACTTATGAGTGAAATAGAAGACATCTTTTAAAACTTACCTGTAAAAAAAGGAAGAAAAAAAAAGATTCTTCTCAAATTCAAGATCTTCTATCAACATATACATACTATGAAAATATATAGCTCAAAATACCCAGATAATAAATTTGCCAAATACAGATTCATTTAGTAAGTAAGCAAAACAAAATCAGCTTATAATGTAGGTAATTAACTGTCTACTGTCTGAATTTGAAAGAAATGCTACTGATAATAGAGGTAGTGAGACTCGTTGTTTCATAGACGTGATGGCCCTAGTTTCTTTATGGGCCTGTTAAAACACAGTAGAGGACGGCATGGTGACCCGCGCCAGCACTCTTGCCTGAAGAATTCCATGGACAAGGAGCCTGGAGGGCTAGAGTCCACGGGGTGCAAAGAGTCACACGATGGGGCAACTGAAACTAACAATAGGTCACTAAAAAGCCAGTTAAGAGCAGATACGCTTTGGCTTCCTCGGTGGCTCAGTGGCACGGAATCCGTTTGCCAGCAGGAGCCATGGGTTTGATCTGCGGTCTGCGGAGCAACCAGGCCTGTGACCCCAACTCCTGAGCTCGTGCTTCCGAGCCCACAGGTCACAACTACGGAAGCCCATAGGCCTGAGCCAGGGTTCCGCAGCAGGAGAAGCCCCCGCAAGGAGACACCCAAGCGGCACGACTGGAGAGTGCTCCCTGATCACTGCAGCTGGAGGAAGGCCCACGCGGCAATGAGGACCAAGCACAGCTGAAGAAGAAGCACATCAGATTGTTTACAAAGAGTTGCTGTTTAGTCGATCAGTCCTTCTGACTCTCTGCAACCCCATGGCCTGCAGCACACCAGGCCTCCCTGTCCATCACCAAATACCAGAGTTTACTCAAACTCATGTCCATTGAGTCGGTGATGCCATCCAGCCATATCATCCTCTGTCATCCCCTTCTCCTCCTGCCTTCAGTCTTTCTCAGCATCAGGGTCTTTTCAAATGAGTCAGTTCTTTGCATCAGGTGGCCAAAGTACTAAACTTTCAGCTTTAGCATCAGTCCTTCCAGTGAATATTCAGGACTGATTTCCTTTAGGATGGA
>SJYQ01004954.1:2328688-2347194 GCA_006410935.1 Redunca redunca
TACAACAAATGATTGCCAAAACATTTAAGTTCTAAAAGAACAAAAGGCAAATTAAACTTTTTTATAATTAAATTTATTTTTAATTGAAAGATAATTACTTTATAGCATTGTGCTGGCTTCTGCCAAACATCAACATGAATCAGTAATCCTGAAGCTGATTGATTAACAGTGTTACGCTAGCTTCAGGTATATAGCACAGTGACTCATCTATATAGTATATAAATATATATATAACATATATATTCTTTTTCAAATTATCTTCCATTATAAGTTATTAAAAGATATTCAGTATGCTCCCCTGTGGTATACAGTAGTTCCTGTTTACTTGTTTTATATACTGGAGAAGGCAACGGCAGCCCATTCCAGCGTTCTTGCCTGGAAAACCCCATGGACAGAGGAGCCTGGCGGGCTACCATCCACGGGGTTGCAAAGAGTTGGACATGACTGAGCGACTTCACTTTCACTTTATTTTATATACTGTAGTGTAGCTCCATTATACACAATCCTCTTTGGGCACCATAAGTTTGTTTTATACGCTGAGTTTAATCCTATCTGTAAATAAGTTCGGAGGTAAACAGCAAGTCCTAGTAACTGAAAGAGCCTTCCAGGCAACAGTGACACAGTCATGTTGTCGTTTAGTGGCTGCTGCTGCTAAGTCGCTCCAGTCGTGTCCGACTCTGTGCGACCCCATAGGCAGCAGCCCACTAGGCTCCTCTGTCTCTGGGATTCTCTAGGCAAGAATACTTCTCCGATGCATGAAAGTGGAAAGCGAAAGTGAAGTCGCTCGGTCTAAGTTGTGTCCAAATCTTTTGCAACCGCATGGACTGCAGCCCACCAGGCTCCCCTGTCCATGCGATTCTCCAGGCAAGAATACTAGAGTGGGTTGTCATTTCCTTCTCCAAGGGATCTTCCTGAACTTGGGGTCAAACCCAGGTCTCTTGCATTGGCAGGCAGATTCTTTACCGCTGAGCCATTGGAGAAGCTCTGCCCATCATCATGCGCATATACATATGCACACACACACACACACACATACATCACGCAGCAAGGAGCCTGCTGATTATTCATGTGTGAGGTAGGTTAGACCAAGAATAATTCTCTAAAGGAATCTTGACCCTAACTGAGAGAAATCCTCTTGCTCACGTCCATGGGGTCTAGAGTGGGTATTTTATTCAAGTATATATCCCTATCTAGTTATCATTCTTCATAAGGATGCTACCAACTGGCCATTTGTGAAACTTCCTCTCTCAACTGCATATCTAATATACCGGAGTGCCCTCCAAGGGTGCTTTTATATGGATCCTGACATTCTTGTGCTACAGAACACAGAGGCAGGCACTGTCTCTAGGGAACTGTCCTTAGTAACTTCTAGTTCCTTCTCCATGGAAGCGTACTTGCACATTCCTAATTCTTATGGTCCAAGTACATTTCTCACAGTTGACATAAAGGCCTATAGCAATGCGTTGGTCACTGATGTCCCCTACGAGTGTCCAGGGAATGCCTACATCAGCATCCATGAACATTAAGGTGGGGATTGGTGATGTGACGGAAAGAGAAGGTGGTTACATACGATCACAGCCAGTGACGTGACATGCTTATGGCTGTTGTGTTAGTCAGCCTGGGCTGCCTTACAAGACATGCCAAAGACAGAGTGTCTTAAACAACAGAAATTACCTTTGTCACAGTTCTGGAGGCTGGAATTTGCAGAGAAGGTGCCAGCTGACCCAGTTCCCAGTGAGGACTCTCTTCCTGGTGTGTGGACAGCCGCCGTTTTGCCGTGTCCTCGCAGGGCTGTTCTCGGTCGTGCGTGGGCCTGGAGATCTCTCTTCCCCTGTTACAGCCACCACTCTCGTCAGGTTCCACCCTCGTGACCTCATGACACGTTAATTAGCTCCAGATTACCTTCTCTCCTGGAGCTTCTCTGGTGGTTCAGATGGTAAAGAATTTTTTCTCTGCAATTATGCAATATAGTGTGATAACTAACAGACCGAACCTGGAGCCGGCAAATCTGAGTTTGAGTGCTGGCTCTTCCATTTACTGACTGTAGCTTGAGGCAGCATATTAATCTCTTTGTATCTTGGCTTTCCCATTTGTAAAGGAAAAATTAAAGATACTACTACTACTACTAAGTCGCTTAAGTCGTGCCCGACTCTGTGTGACCCCAGAGACAGCAGCCCACCAGGCTCCCCCGTCCCTGGGATTCTCCAGGCAAGAACACTGGAGTGGGGGCCATTTCCTCCTCCAGTGCATGAAAGTGAAAAGTGAAAGGGAAGTCGCTCAGTCATGTCCGACTCAGCGACCCCATGGGCTGCAGCCCACCAGGCTCCCCCGTCCCTGGGATTTTCCAGGCAAGAGCACTGGAGTGGGGGCCACTGCCTTCTCCTAAAATTAAAGATAGCACCTACATATAGGATAGTTTGTTAGAGTTTAATCATACATGTCAAGCTCTTTCACCAGTGTCTGCCAAAACTGGGGCTCAATAAATACTAGTTTTCTGAGCACTTATAGAATTGTGAAATGAAAATGCTCTAACAACACTTTTAATCAAGGATGTACTTGTGCCTTCAGCTTTAACAAAACTGAGAACAGGATGTCAAGGTTACGTATAAAGAAATAGGTGCCCACCTCCCCCACCCTCAATGCCCGCCCCAGGGCTATAAGAGCGGCCCTGCCATCTGCCACTTCCGCAGGTTATGACATCGGAAGGTGCCTGCCAGAAGGTAAATTTGAAGTCTGGGAGACACAATCCATGAAATCATTTATACTAATTAACCCTTTAGCTCCAATTAACTGAGCAGACTGGCTGTCTCCTCACCCTGTCCATTTGAAAAGCCATGGTTATGGGCCCAACACACACCTGGCTCTGAGATGCAGGTGGCGACTCGAGATGGAGGCACAGGGGCCTTCCTGGTGGTCCAGTGGTTAACGCTCTGTGCTTTCCACACAGGGGGGCACCGGGTCGACCCCTTGTCAGGGAACTGGGTCCCACATGCCATGTGGTGCCACCAAAATGCATTTTTTTTTAATGTGGAAAGATGGGAGCACAGTTTCTACTATTTTAGAAAACATACAATAGATTGAGTCATGGTATACGGAATTCAGAGGATCCAGAATATAGGATATCATAGAGGGGAGGGGCTGGTATAGAAAGGAGAAGGTATTAATGAGTCCACACTTACCTCACATGTATTTAAGAGCGGAGGAGAGGACTAGAAGGAAACTCCAAAAAAATTCCTGTTTAAAATTTTGAATTGAACTGTCCGTAAGTGAGCCTACAGATTACCAGATATATTTACCTATAAAATTCTGGATTCCTAAAATATGAAAATTACCAACACAAAGCAAAACGGTCATTATGTTACATTACTTCCATAAATCTGAGAAGAGCCAGAGATAGAGAAAGGCTGAAAATATGAGTGAACATCAGCAGGAGAGACCTTTAGATGTTAATAAATGATGGACTGAGGAAACAGGGAGGTCAGACAGCCTTACACGTGCAGAAACTTTCTGGTTTGTACTTGGGCACGCAACTCAACAGAAAGACCTCTGCAGATGTCTGTAGTAACAACTGACATGGGCATCCCATAATAAACTACGCTCTCACGCGATGTTTTCTCCCTGAAACAACCCTATGACATTCAATTCTCCCCTGAAAAGGGAATTGAGCCTCAGAGAAGTTAAACTACTAGCTCCGGGCCACACAGCCAAAGTAGAAACCTCGAACCCCGTTGCTTTGTTTTCAGTCCACTGTTCTTTTCCCCCAGCAGCCTCTTTACTCCCCAAATGGAGATGAAGGGTGTTGCTGTTATGTTTTTTCAAAGTTCTCCTATAAGTTATACAACTGGGTAAAAATTCACAGTTCTATCAAAACAATACCCTTTAATCAAGATGGCAACCCTAATATGTTTGTTTGTTGTGAGCCGTTTTTCTCTCCCAGCACCAAGATTCTTTAGGAGAGAGGCTTCAGTAATAGCAACCATCCAGTCAAGGGATAAAAATGTAGTTATTACACACACACACACACACACACACACAAGATGCATGAATTGTTGTTCCACATACACACACACAAAGANGTTATCACACACACACACACACACAAAGATGGATGAATTGTTGTCACACACACACAAGATGCATGAACTGTTGTTCCACAGACACACACACAAAGATACATGAATTGTTGTTCCACATACACACAGGTGCACACACACACAGAAAGATGCGTGAGCTGTTATCCATACACACACACACACCCATCCACACTTCTGCTTCCTCTCTCTGCTCGCCAGGCAAGGCCAGGCTGGTCTACATCTGATGCCTTGGTCACATTTCTTTGGAGGCTAAACGGTGACGCTAGTACCAGCTGTTCGGAGCAGCTGCGGAAAACCATGAACCCAGATTGCTCATTACACCTTTAGAGACGCCGGCCATCAGCCTGCTGACCGCTGGACGCACATAACGGGTAATAATGGTGATGGGACCTGATAAAAATAAGAGAGGCTGAAGGGGTGAAAAATAGCTGCAGAAAAAAATTCTCCTGGTTTCACTTCCTTGTCTATAAAGGCCTTCAATTTAAAAAAAAAAAAAAGAATCAGAACAAAGTATCCCAGCACACCTCAATCAGAAGCCTGGCCACTCGTCCCTGACTGCATTCTTGTACCCGGCAGAGAGGCAAATCTCACTGTGGGGAAAAGAACAGGTGAGAGAGATGCTGTGGGGGAAGCTTCAGAAAACCTGAAAGTAGCTGCCTTTCCACGGCTGGGAACTTATCTACACACAGGACGGACATCAGTGAGGGGGAGGGCGCTGCCTTTCTGCGGAAGGACCCTGAAGGAAGGATTTTTTGCCAGCCAGAAGCCCTCGGTCTTCGGAGCTGCTCCGAGTGCAGCCTGAACCGCCCAGACAAATCCCGCCGCTTTGCTCTTTCTGAGAAAAAGCCCAGGGGGAGAGCCTGGCAAGCGAGAGCAGCCCCCGCTCGGCAGGTTGCTCTGCCCCTGCAAATGTGATTGCTTTTAATGTCAACGCGGAGGCTCCTGTTTGAAATTCAATGGGGAGCTAAAATTACTGTAAGCCTGCTTAGGAATGTCAGACGAATGCTCATCATATCCAAGCGAGTGTTTGTGCAACGGGCAAATGATGGCGATGGAAACTGGAGGGCTTATGCTGATAAGCACAGTAAAAAGCTTTTTTTTTTTTGTCTTTGAGCAATGAAATTAAGTACTTGAAGTTATTAGTGAAAAAAAGATAATTTGTGTAAGAACTTGCAAGAATAGGTGTGCTTCTCGCTAAGAAAGCCAAAAGCCTATGAAAAAAGTAAAGATCACATGTAAAGGCCTTACGTGGTTACATAATAATTTGGCAGTTTGATTTGGGGAGGAGAGTATTTTTGGAAAACTGAAAAAAAAAAATACCCCAAGTCTCCACCTCCCCTGCCTGCGTGCACTCTGAACTACGACCTGTGTCTGCTCCCCAAGACCCGCATCTTTCCCCACACTTTGAACTGGGCTGTGGCTCGCTTTGACCAACAGAAACGGTAGAGGCGCTGCTGCTCAGGCACCAGGTCGTGTCCCACTCTCCATGGCCCATGGACTGCAGCTGCCAGGCTCTCCTGGCCCTCCAGCTCCCGGAGTTTGCCCAAGTTCATGTCTGTTGAATCGGTGATGCCATCCGACCATCTCATCCTCTGCCGTCCCCTTCTCCTTCTGCCTTCAATCTTTCCCAGCATCAGCATCTTTTCTAATGAGTAACCTGGTCACATCAGGTGGCCCAAATATTGGCACTTCAGCATCAGTCTTTCCAAAGAGGATTCACGGTTGATTTCCTTTAAGATTGACTGGTTGGATCTTGTTGCAGTCCAAGGGACTCTCAAGAGTCTTCTCCAACAGCACAGTTCAAAAACATCAGTTCTTCAGTATTCTGCCTTCTTTATTGTCCAGCTCTCACATCCGTACATGACTACTGGAAAGACCATAGCCTTGACTATACAGACATTTGTCAGAAAGGTGATGTCTTTGCTTTGGAACACACTGCCTAAGCTTGTCATAGCTTTCCTGCCAAGAAGCAAGCCTTTAGTTTCACGGCTGCAGTCACCATCCACGGTGAGTCATTCAAGCCCAAAAGAGGAGCTCTCTCACTGCTTCCACCTTTCCACTTTCTATCTGCCATGAAGGGACAGGACAGGATGCCATGACCTTAGCTTTTTAAGGTTTAGTTTTATTAAGCGATCATAGTTTTATTGAGTTTTAAGTCAGCTTTTTCCATCAAAAGAGGGAATGGAAAACCACTCCAGTAAACTAGCCGTGAGAACCCCATGAACTGTAAAAAAGGCAGGAGAGGTGACTATGACAATCCCAAGCCCAGGCCTCAAGAGATCTTGCACATGTTCACAGTATCTCTTGAAATCTCTCCACTGGAACCAGAAAGACCTTAGGATGCCTGCTGGATGATAAACAACAGAGTTGAGTCACCCCACCTCCTAGACCAGCCGGCTCCCAGCCAGCAGACCACAAGCCCAGGACAGAGCAGGTCTGCTGGCATCATCTGAGCCCAGCCTGGATCAGCAGAACTGCCCAGGTCTTTGGGGAATAACCCCAACTTAGAGAAATAATGAATAGTTGGGGTTTTAAGGCATTAAGTTTGATAGCCTTTGCTTCACAGAAGTTCTAACGGAAACTATATCTACATATAAAATACAAAGACAGTTCTTAGGTAAATTTCTGAGAAAAACTAGATGCCTGGGGCTCAGGAATAAAACCACCCCCTCTTGCCTAACAATTCTGCAGTTCTTAGAGGCTGGAGATGGGCCTGGATGCCTATAAAAGGTTACACCATGCAGCTAACACCAGTTCATGTTCTTTCGCTGCACACAGTCTGTTTTCTTCCTTCTCTAGTAAAAAGTTCAAGTCTAATTTAAAGAGTAGGCTTTCTCCTAGAAACCCAGCTGAAGCCTGAACAAAAACTGAAACGAGGTCTCGCTTGGCATTTTAAAGCTATAATTTGACAAAATTAGTCACTCTTGCTGATGCTCGATGTCACTTTAACCAGATCTTGTGTAACTGGTAGAAGAGAGTTTATAAAGTTCTTCAACATTCTAAATAGCTTTGCTCTTAAATCTGGGGGAACAAAATGAGGAATTAATATTTAACGATGAAAACAGGAATTTACTTTGCTGTTTTATCTGTGAAAGATTAATTGCCTTCTTAAACTTCCTGGTGACAAGCCCTCAGTTTCCTTAACTTTCCTTCTATAGGGCGAACTTTAAAATTCTCACCTATTAAGAGCTAAATGAATATAAATATAATCCCTGATACAAACACACTTTTTCTCTCTTTTCTTATCCCTTAAGTTCTAAATCATCCATTTATTTGAAAAACAAATGTGTATTTAGTGTCATAAGAAGACGTAAAGTCTGGTTTTGGCAAAAGGTTAATAAAGTGATGTAGATCATGCCTCTAGAGAAAGAAATGGCAACCCACCGCAGTGTTCTTGCCTGGAGACTCCCAGGGATGGGGGAGCCTGGTGGGCTGCCGTCTATGCTGTCTCACAGAGTCAGACAGGACTGAAGCGACTTAGCAGCAGCAGCAGCAGCAGGTCATCCCTCAACATGTGAGTTGAAACTTATATGTACACAGCGACCAAACAACAACAATATATGTAGTGCGTTAATGCGTGTTCAGTTGCATCCGACTCTTTGAGATCCCATGGGCTACAGCCCACCAGGGTCCTCTGTCTGTGGGGTTTTCCAGGCAAGAACATTGGAGTATGTTCAGGGATCCCTTGATGCACCCAGGGACCAAACCAGTGTCTCCTGGATTCCGCGTAGCTTCCCTACCTCTGAGCCACCTGGGAAGCCCCGATGTATACACGTGCTGCACGTGCCTAGTCTCCCAGTCACATCGTGGCCCCACGAGGTGCAGCCCTCCAGGCTCCTCTGTCCATGGGATTCTCCAGGCAAGAACACTCGAGTGGCTGCCATTCCCTTCTCCAGGGGATCTTCCCAACCCAGGTCTCCTGCACTGCACGTGGGTTCTTTACCATTTGAGCCATCAGGGAAGCCCAAGAATACTGGAGTGGGTAGCCTATCCCTTCTCCAGGGGATCTTCTCCACCCGGGAATCGAACTGGGGGGGTCTCCTGCATTGCAGGTGGATTCTTTACCAGCTGAGCTGTAAAATTATAATTCAGCTCCTCTTGTTTATTTCATCTATATCAAATCCTGTTTTCACCCTAAGAGACTCAGAAATTCCTCTGAAACAAATCATGAAGGAGAAATTACTCTTATGGGAATTTCAGTCGACAACAATAGCAGTGGGTTTTGCTATCTCACGTTCTGCAGTTACACGATGCTTTCCAATCACAGAGCGTTTTAAAATTTACAGAATAGAGAATGCTTTACTTTTCGTGAGCTAGCCCCCCCGCCCCCCCCCTGCGAGGCCAGCGGATTCGATTCCGCTTCTCATGGCTGCTTTCCAGTCCCCGCAAGCAACCGGTCAGCTCCCGAGTTGTTGGCTGGAGACTTTTAAATGCATGATGGCATGTGTTCATCCTTCTAGCGTCACACAGAGAGTTTCCGTTGCCCTAGAATTCTCTGGGGCTCCACCTACTCACCCCTCCATCTCCACACCTCCTCTCACTCACCGATCGTTTCACTGTCTTGTGTCCCACAGTCTTACTGTAAGTAATGCGCACGTTCACTGGCTGAAGGATATCTTCGTTGCTTCCAAGTTTGGGTAATTATGAATAGAGCTGTTTTAAACTTTCTTTTTTAAAATGAATAACAATGTTCCATTTATTCACTGAAAAAGAGGGAGACTAGGACTTCCCGATAGATTTCTTCCGGTCTTTAAGCTTCCTGAGCAGTTTGTGCAGACGTGAGTTTTCGGGTCTTTTGGGTAAACACCAAGCTGCCTGTTTGCTGGATCGGATGGTGAGAGTTTTGCAGGGAACTGCCAAACCCTCTTCCGAAGCGGCTGCTCCATTTGCATCCCCAGCAGTGAGGAGGCAGAGGCCCGTTGCCCCACTGAGGCCATCAGCGTTCTGGGTTTGGGCCAGTCTAATAGGTGTGGAGGTGGGGTGCTGGCTCATTGCTTGAATTTGCATCTCCCTGATGAGACGATGTGAAGCATCTTTGCATATACTTGTTTGCCATCTGTATATCTTCTTTGGGGAGGTGTCTAAGAGCGTTGGTCCATTTGTGGGTATTGACATACCTCCAGCCTTCCCATCAATCTCATTGTGGTTCCTCTTTATGTCTTAGTTGTGGAAAATTCTTAACTTTCCTGTAAATCTAAAGCAATTCTAAAATGTAAAAGTTTCTTTTTAAAAAGTTCAAAGTAAAAGACACACAAAAAAGTGAGCGAGCGACTTATCCTGTTGAGTAAATGAACCGATGAATAAACGAATAAAAGGACAAATTAGTAAATAAAGGCCAAAAGTAAATTTTAGCTAATGTCACCAGTAGTTTAAAATAATTTTGTGATCAATTTTGTGGCAAATAAAAAGAAAAATGTTTGCTTATTTAACTGCATTTTGGGAGCTTTAATTAAACAATATAGGAAAAAATAATTCCTGAGGTTTAAAGATGTTGGAGTTATTATGTTGCAGATTTATGCTTATTCTTTCAAGATGTGATATTAGCTGGGTATTTTTAGCTATGTCAACAGGGAGTTTCAATGATATATAAATGCATGTGTAATGTATATTTTGTATATGCAAATTTTGAAGGTTATTATAAAAGTGAAACAGAATTTAAAGTGAGAAAAAGAATTCAACATTGTTGCTGAAGTTAGAATAATGCCCTTTCTGAGAGAAGGATCTGACTGCCTTTCCTTTGCACGTCTGTTCACATATAAGGACCACACAGACCCAGCACAAGCACTGCTCTCACTTGCGACCTGCCAGAGCCCACAGATCAGCCGGAGTCCTTCTTACCCTTCCCATCCTCCTCTGTTAGCCGGAAGTAGTAGTCACTTCCACTTGCTTTCCTAAGAGTTCGTAGTTTAATTTTGTACAAACTACTTTGGAGATATTTTAAGATACTTTGATTCAAAGCCAGAGTTTGCAGTTGCAGTATCCAAATGCAGGCTCAAGACAGGTGTTCCAGTTTTGAAGGATATTGAAATCCTTTATGATTCTCTGCATCGCCTTCATATCAAGTTCCAGTAAATGTTAAGTTTCTCTTTATTCTAATTATAAAAATAATCTTTGCTAAAGTGGCAGTTCTCAGTTCCTGCTCACTTTGGTCCTCCCCGCCCCCATTAGTCCGGATCCTTCTTTCCCCGTGACCATTATTAAAGTCCCAATAATGTGGTCTTGGGCTTCCCTGGTGGCTCACTGGTAAAGGATCTGCCTGCCGACGTTGGAGATGCAGGTTCGATCCTGGGTGGGGAAGATCCCCTGGAGGAGGAAATGGCAGACCACCCCAGCGTTCTTGCCCAGAAACTAGAATCCTATGGACAGGAGCCGGGTATCCTGCAGTCCATCAGGACACAGTGTCAAACAAGACCGAGCGACTCACACTAACTACCAATGTGGCCTTGAAGCAAGTTCATACACATTCTGACACTGACACCTCTCTAGTAATGGGGTAAGGCCAATGCTCTCAACCCTGGAATCTGAGCAGGCCTGGGACTCGCTTGTCACCAACAGAACATGGTGGTTTCCAAGACTTCACCAGAGGAGGTGCAGCTTCTGCCTCTCTCTATAGACAGAACCTGAAGCCTGGAGTCACCATGTAAGACGTCTATGCCTTGAAACCCCACCCTATAAGAAAACCAAGCTGAGCCACCAGGAGAGGCCACGTGTGGTCAGCGGGGTTAGCTGTCCCAGGATCTCCATGGCCCTGCTCCAACAACAGATGTTAGTGCCCGAACCTGCAGACAGCTCCAGCCTCAAGCCATTTCATCACTGGCCCAGACAAGCAGACCCCCTGTGGCTCATCCAAACTCCTAGCCCTCAGAGTCCAGCATCATGATAAAATGGTGAGTTTATGGATTATTAACAGTCACCAATTCTCCAAGCCAGGCTTCAGCAATACGTGAACTGTGAACTTCCAGATGTTCAAGCTGGATTGGGAAAAGTCAGAGGAACCAGAGATCAAATTGCCAACATCTGCTGCATCATCAAAAAAGCAACAGAGTTCCAGAAAAACACCTACTTCTGCTTTATTGACTATGCCAAAGCCTTTGACTGTGTGGATCACACTAAACTGTGGAAAATTCTGAAAGATGGGAATACCAGACCACCTGATCTGCCTCTTGAGAAATCTGTATGCAGGTCAGGAAGTAACAGTTACAACTGAACATGGAACAGTAGACTGGTTCCAAACAGGAAAAGGAGTATGTCAAGGCTGTACATTGTTACCCTGTTTATTTAACTTCTATGCAGAATACATCATGAAAAACACTGGGCTGGAAGAAGCACAAGCTGGAATCAAGATTGCTGGGAGAAATCTCAATAACCTCAGATATGCAGATGACACCACCCTTATGGCAAAAAGTGAAGAAGAGCTAAAGAGCCTCTTGATGAAAGTGAAAGAGGAGAGTGAAAAATTTGGCTTAAAGCTCAACATTCAGAAAAGAAAGATTATGGTATCCAGTCCCATCACTTCATGGCAAATAGATGGAGAAACAGTGGAAACAGTGGCAGACTTTATTTTGGGGGACTCAAAAATCACCACAGATGGTGACTACAACCATGAAATTAAAAGATACTTGCTCCTTGGAAGAAAAGCTATGACCAACCTAGACAGCATATTCAAAAGCAGAGACATTACTTTGCCAACAAAGGTCCGTCTAGTCAAAGCTATGGTTTTTCCAGTAGTCTTGTATGGATGTGAGAGTTGGACTATAAAGAAAGCTGAGTGCTGAAGAACTGATGCTTTTGAACTGTGGTGTTGGAGAAGACTCTTGAGAGTCCCTTGAACTGCAAGGAGATCCAACCAGTCCATCCTAAAGGAGATCAGTTCTGAATGTTCATTTGAAGGACTGATGCTGAAGCTGAAACTCCCAATACTTTGACCACCTGATGCAAAGAGATGACTCATTTGAAAAGACCCTGATGCTGGGAAAGACTGAAGGCGCAAGGAGAAGGGGGCAACAGAGGATGAGATGGTTGGATGGTATCACTGAGTCAATGGAGATAGTTTGAGTAAACTCTGGGAGTTGGTGATGGACAGGGAAGCCTGGTGCGCTGCAGTCCACGGGGTTGCGAAGCATCGGACACGACTGAGTGAACTGAACTGAACTGAACTGAAAGTCTGTAAATTCCAAGAACATTTTTCAGTCTCCATCTTGGTCTTTCAGCAACATCCCACAAGGTTAACTCCTTTCCTGTATAGATCATTCCCTTCTTTCAACTTGAGGATAAACCAATTCTCCAAGTTCTCTTCTCTCTAGCACCTTCTTGAGTTCTCCTTCCTATGTTTTCCTTCTTTATCCCAATGCTATGAGCAAACTACTTCTGTCGTTACTTTAAACTCCTTGAGTATCTCATCCATGGTTATGCTTCTATGAATCATGTGTATTCCATTGGCGTATTTCAAGTGATGCTTCCAGTCAAGCCTAACTGCCAGAGCTCCAGTCTTAACACATTCCAGCTATCCCGCAGACATTTCCACGTGGCAGTCTTAAAGCTATTTGAAACTGAGCACGCATTTTTGGTCTTCTTCCGCAAACTGTGCCTGGTAGTGAGCCCATCTCCGCCGCTTGGCTGCTCCTGTTAGAATCCCCAGAATCATCCCCACCTCTTCCCAGTCCTCACCTCCACAACCAGTCTACCACCAATGTTTGTAAACTCTTCCTCCAAACTATGGCCTGACCCATCAGCTTGTCTCCCTCTCCACTGCTCTTAATCCAAGCCATCATAACCTTTTGACTGGATGTCTTTAAAAGCTTTCTTAATTTTTTAAGCTTTTTATTTAATATTTAGGGTTGGTGGATTAATAATGTTGTGTTAGTTTCAAGTGTACAGCAAACAGGATCAGTTACATATATATATATATATATATACACACACATGTATGTTTCCTTTTTCAAATTATGTTCCTGTAAAGATTATTATGTGATATTGAGAAGTGTTTCCTGTGCTAGACTGTAAGCACCCACTTTAAGTATACCAGTGTATATATCTTTCTAACACAATTTTTTGTTTTCATTCTTACCTCCCATCAACAGCCAGAATGTTCTCCTTAAAATATACATCCAGTTCTGTATCCATGTATTTATAAAACCAGGCCATCATTTTCCATTTTATTTATGATGGAAATCAAAGTACTTGCCATGGGCTATAGGCCTCTAAGCTGTCTTTAGTCTACATTCTCCACTAGCTTACATCACTCTTACTTCCTGGGTTCTGACCTTCTTTCTCTTTCTTGAAATAAATGCTTTCCCACATCAGAGCCTGTGCGCATGCTGGTCCGTCTGTGAGAAGTATATTACTTCTATATTTCTTCACCAGGAGACTCAGCCCAGCTGCCTCATGCCAACCTAAGCGCCGATTCTTCAAGGAGACTTCGAGGGCCCGCAGCCCCGCACGCACCACAAAACTCCCCGTGCTGCAGCACGCATCAGCCCATCATCCCCTCTGCCTCATCTTAATGTGTGATTGTATACTGATTTTGCGATTTTTTTCCTCCCTCTTTAAACTACAAGCTCTATGAGAACGGTGACTTTTCCTCACATCTGTGATCTCTATACTTACCATCTTTCCTAACACATTTTAGATACTCAGCAGATATTTCTTGAAAGGACTGATCCATGAATAAGTCAATAAAACTGGCTACTTGCAGAGTAGCTGGGTTATTAGACGTTAGGACAGCATCCTGTTAGTGCTGAGCACAGCACATCCCAAGAGCCAGGGCCTGAGCATGCAAGACGATGCCAGAAGAATCAGAAAGAAATGCGGTGGTATATCAAAGCTCAAACTGCCCTGTCAAGTTAATATGTCTCATTTGAATATTATTTTTGAAAGTATTTTGCAGAGAAACAGCACAAATTATCAAAATTAAATGGACCCTGTTGTAAGGACAAATTTTGGTCTATAAATCAAATGTGACATGATTTGACAGAAGATTGAGCAAAACGCATTTTATTAGGACATCAAAGCCTTTGAAGAGCTGAGTCTCAGGAGTGGAGGTGAGGAGAAACGGGGAGGTCTTCCGCCCTGGGTCATGGACGGCTCTTTTCTAAAGTGTCTAAAATTATAACGATTTTACCACCAAGAGGATTAATTTCTGTACCCTCTGCTGGTGATTTGCCACTGGCTCTCTTTTTACTCCTTACTTCCTGATAATCTTTCTCTGCTTTTATTTTTAAGTTTCCTATTATTTTTTTGTTTGTCTCACATTGACAACATACTTTTGGAGTCCTGTTCTTTTAATCTGATTTAAAAAATTTTCCATCACTGAGTTGATAAATTAAGTCCATTTCTATTTATCAGAATTACTGTTATATCAGGACATGTAAGCAATTTTAACATCTCATTCACATTTTCCATTTACTATACTTGCCCTTTTATTAATGCTCTCAGTGGACAGACTTTTTATCTTGCTTACTAAAAAGTTAAACACTGTTCCTTTGTTCTGGTGGTTGTACTTAAATGCTCGTACTTACGCTCATGCACCTCCACAGAGTTTTACACTTATCAATATGTATCTTTCAGTAAGACAAATGCTGATCTGGTCTCAGGGACCTTTGATCACCACTTTCATGCTGGTCATGCCTAGATTCAATTCTGTATCTGTTTCCATCCTTCCCTCCTTGCCATCATATCATTATTTCTCCATATTTATCTGTGATTTGATCATCTCCGTTGCCCACATCTCTTGCAGAATCACTATTTGTCCTTAAGTCTTTTCTTTCCAGAATGTGGTATTCAGAGTAGCAAACATCCTGAGTCAGGGTACACTTAAGAGTATTTTTATTATGCCCACAGATTTAAGTGAAATTTTGACTTTTTATGAGATCTAAATCAAAGTTCTTTCTTTCTATAATTTTTTTTCTTGCATCCAGAGCTTTTGAGGAAATGTTTGACAGACACAGTTCTTGCTTTTTTAGAAGTATTCTTCTTCTCTGGAAATGTTTTAGAATTCTCTATCACTGATGGCCTTGCTTTTCAGTTCAGTGTGTCTAGGTGTAGATTTGTATCAGACACCCACTGTGTCCACTGATTCCTCCTCATTTATGATCTTCATTACCTCTGTTTCTGAAAATATTGTTCACTTTTCATGTTTTAAATTTTTTTTCCAAACTACTATATAGAAGCTGAATAATTACTGAAACCCTCCATATTTTTAGCATTTCTCTTGTGGCTTATATGATTTTCTTCTTTTTGGTGTTTTCTGAGATACTTTCAACATTATCTTCCAATTCATTAACTCATTCTTTAGTTATATCCATTTTAATTTAATATTTATCATAATTACACTGTTATTTCACCTCTCAGACTCTTCATCCAAAAATGTATTGACTTCAATGTTTTTCTTGGATATTCTTATAGTATTTACCTCTTTAAATACATTATTTTAAATCCTGTGCCAGTCTGTTCAAAGAACTGCTTCTGATTGAATGTGTTGTTCAATATGTTGTCTTTCTCTGTAGAGTTATCCATCCCAGATGTCTAATGCCTGTGGGCTCCTGTTCATGGGGGCTGCCAGACATTTGGGTTAGAGATGTATCATGACATGGGGTGAGAGAACCCCTTGTCTAAACCAGCCTCGTGTATTTAAGGAAGGAAGTGAAGAGTTGGACAGCATAGAAACACTGCTGATCCCTTACACTTGCTATCCTTGAATTTTACCTCTTAAATGCTTATCAAGAAGTAGCTTTGAAAGGAGAAGTCAGATTCTCATTCTAAAGCTAAAACGGAAAAAAAGAAATCGAGAAGCAAGTGTCTGAGGGTGGCTTGTCAATCCACACCTGATCCTATCACGTCCTCACCAGCACTTTCATCAGTAACTGGATGAGAAGAGTTGTTCAGGGCAATTCAAGGACGATGTCAAAAGCAGAAAACTCGAAGCTCTCCTCCACTCTGCCTTCTCCCTGCTGTCCCTGGCCATTTGGGCCCCAGACTTCACCTGCCCACAGCGCCAACACACACGCGTGCGCGCGCACACACACACACACGGTTCACCAGCTCAGTGCAGCCGGGCCTTGGAGGCTGCTGGGTCTGCGTCCACGGTTCTCTTTCTTCAGTAGCCTCCCTGGGCTAAGAGAGGGGAAGGAGGTAGGCAGCTCTAATCCATCATCTCGACAGGGTCCTGAAATTGCTGATTTCTCCCCTAACCTAGTATTCATGCCCTCCTGTATTGGTTTATGTTGGAAACTTTCTTCACGAGAATATGAAAACATAAGAACATATTCTTATGCTCCAGAGTAGGCAGAGAATTGTTCAGCTTATCACATACAATTCCAAACCTAAGCAAAATGTCTCTCTCGTAAGTGAACCTCAAGATATAGATTTAACAGGCGGCTTCTGATGAGGGACAAAATGCTTTTGCCAGTGTCTTTGCTTAGATGCATGGTGGATCATCTCTGGATCACTGTCTACCCTTCTCCCCGACGCGCTGTCTCCTGAGAAGCTGACATCTGTGGACAGAATCAGGGACGCTCCCTTGTCCTCTAACATCTGGATGAGTCTGGCCAAAGAAGACATGCGAGGTCAGAGCGGAACTAAGGAAGATGTCTTTATTTCCTTCTTGGCAGTTGCCGTGTCTTCCACTTAAGGCTCAGCTCCAACAGGACAGACTGCCCCACTGCGGCAGCTTTCGTTGCTCTTACTGACGGCTCCTTCCGTGGTCCTCATCCTTAGGGTGGTACACTGGATCACGCCATTCTGTCTTGTGGCTTGCCCTTCACTCTGCCCACAGCTTGCAAACAGTCCATTCGTTGAACAGTCTCTTCGCACTAACCACCCTCTCTGAATGCGCCGTCTCCTTTTGGCCGGGCAGGCCAGAGAACAGCATCTTTTCAGGCCCTCTGTCACTGTTGTCGTTCAGTGGCTAATCGTTTCCAGTTATTTGCGCCCCCAGGGACTGCAGCAGGCCGGGCTTCCTGTCCTTCGCTGCCTTCCAGAGTTTGCGCAGACTCATGTCCGTGGAGTCGGGGTGCCGTCACCCCTTCTCCTTCCGCCTTCAATCTCTCCTGCATCAGGGGCTTATCCAGTGAGTCAGCCCTTAATGAGTGTGACTAATTAGGAAATCCTGAAGAAAATATTCAATGCCAAAGTGTATGAAGACTTGAGCTACAGGCTTACAGAGAAGCAAATTCAGGTAATAAAGCATTCTCAAAATAACTCACCCAAAATGACACAACAGACAGTGTAAGAAAGTCTTAGTACGGTTAGGTTTCTGGTTCACGTCTAAGCTAAAAACCCTAGTGACATAAACCTACTATATCTCTTATACCTTCTTCTGAGATGATCTTTTTTTTTTTTTTTTAACTTTTGGTAACAATCTCTTTCAGTTATGCTTTATGCTTTTTCATCCATGATCAAAGGCCCAGAAGCCTACTCCTCAGAACAGATGTCAGAAATTCCAGAACATGTTCAGTTATTTGTTTTCTGTGTTCAGACACTTCTGAAAATGATTGCACCTCTCCCACAGCCCAGTTCAGTTCAGTTCAGTCGCTCTGCTGCTGCTGCTAAGTCGCTTCAGTCGTGTCCGACTCTGTGACCCCACAGACGGCAGCCCACCAGGCTCCCCGGCCCCTGGGATTCTCCAGGCGGGAACACCAGAGTGGGTTGCCACGTCCTTCTCCAATGCATGAAAGTGAAAAGTGAAAGGGAAGTCTCTCAGCCGTGTCTGACTCTTCGCCACCCCATGGACTGCAGCCCACCAGGCTCCTCCAAGAGTACTGGAGTGGTTGCCATTGCCTTCTCCTTGCTCAGTCGTGTCCGACTCTTTGCGACCCCATGAATCGCAGCACGCCAGGCCTCCCTCTCCATCACCAACTCCCAGAGTTCACTCAGACTCATGTCCATTGAGTCAGTGATGCCATCCAGCCATCTCATCCTCTGTCGTCTCCTTCTTCTCCTGCCCCCAATCCCTCCCAGCATCAAAGTCTTTTCCAATGAGTCAACTGTTTGCATGAGGTGGCCAAAGTACTGGAGCTTCAGCTTTAGCATCATTCCTTCCAAAGCACACCCAGGACAGATCTCCTTCAGAATAGACTGACTGGATGTACTTGTAGTCCAAGGAACTCTCGAGTCTTCTCCAACACCACAGTTCAAAAGCATCAATTCTTTGGCGCTCAGCCTTCTTCACAGTCTAACTCTCACATCCATACATGACCACTGGAAAAACCATAGCTTTGACTAGACAGACCTTAGTCGGCAAAGTAATGTCTCTGCTATTGAATATGCTATCTAGGTTGGTCATAACTTTTCTTCCAAGGAGTAAGCGTCTTTTAATTTCATGGCTGCAGTCACCATCTGCAGTGATTTTGGACCCAAAATAAAGTCTGACAGTGTTTCCACTGTTTCCCCATCTATTTCCCATGAAGTGATGGG
>SJYQ01004954.1:2353897-2408063 GCA_006410935.1 Redunca redunca
TTGGTACATTTTCTATTTATTCTTTATTAAATTTCTATAAATATAATTATTTTTTTACATAATTGATTTTTATGTAAAGAATTTATAAAATTCTTTATATCAAACTTTTCTTATTCATATTAGTCTGGTTTTTCTTTCCTTATTGGACCCAGTGGATAGATACAACCAGTGGATATATTAATACTATTCAACTGATTTATACAAGATGAATTTGGGCAACTGTGGGGCTGCTTTTTTTCCTTTTTTTTGCCTTTGTAATGTAAAGCATAGGGAATATAGTCAGTAATATTATAATAGATTCATATGGTGACAGTAACTAGGTTTATTATGGTTATCATTTTTGCAATGTATATAAATATTGAATCACTATGTCATACACCTAAATCTAATACAGTATTGTATGTCAATTATACTTCAATTTGTAAAAGTCAAAACCCCCCACACTTTGACCAGTAAAAAGGGCCACAGCCTGCAATCTTACGATCTGTACCTTACCATCCTTTCTGTAACAGACTTTAAATGGATTCCCTAAGGATATCTTGGATATTCTCAATGTGACAGTAAAGTTTTTCATGCAGGAGGAGAGGCTCAGTTTTTTGAATCAGGCTTTCAGGAAAATTTTTAAATATAACTTGTAAGTCCAAAAGTTGTATTGGAGGACTTTCTTAAAACTTCAAAGTCACCATGATGAAACAATCTAAAAAGGAAAAAAATATTCAACAGTGACGATGCTTATGTAAAAGTATGGTATTTATTTTACTGTATGGCTGTTTGGACTTCTATCTAGTGGCCTATAAATTTATAGAAATAACTAACCTCCACTAAGTACCCACCATGTTTTAGGTATTATGTTAATTATTGTTAAGAAAATTTTCCAAAACTGAGAAATAGGCCAAAGGGCTCCTGCCTATCCTTTCAGAGTTGTCTCAGCATTTTCTAGCCAACCCACCCAGCCACCAAGGGTTAGCTAGTTTCCAGGAGTGTGTATCTTTGTTTGACTTGCTATTTTCTCTTGATTAGGATATTTTATTGATAAACTTCAGAAGAGCAGATGTTAACTTGTAGAAATTGATAGACAATATTTCTCAACCTCAGCACCTTTGGCACTGGGGACCAGATATTTCTTTTTTGTTGGGGGCTGTCCTGTGCATTGAAGGATATTAAGACCATCCCTGCTCGCTCCCCACTGGATGCCAGTAGTGTGTGTGTGCACACACGCGCACACACACATACACACACAGCTATAACAACCAAAAATGTCTTCGCATGTGTGCATGCTCAGTTGCTTGGTCGTGTCCGACTCTTTGCGACCCCATGGACTGTATAGCCCACCAGGCTTCTTTCAGACATTGCCAAAACATTGCCTAGAGGGAGAAATTACCCCTAATTGAGAACAACTGCTGATTGTGAAGAAAATTAAATTTGTTCACTAGTGATGTAATTATTTATCTGATAAAGAAGACAACCCCAGATGTTATCGTTTTATTGCTATGTACATTAACCAGTTTTGTAGCTAAATTAGCCATCTTATTCAACCTTTTTCTTTTAGCCACCACAAATACTTTGCTCTCTCCAATGTTCTTTAAACCATTTTGTCTGTTCTCTCTCAGTCATATGTGACGTGAATCTTCTACACATGCTCACTTTATATTTGTATGAGAGTCATGTTTTTAACTTTTGAAAAGTATATCTTGACAGTTTACCTTACATATATTACTTTATTTAATCTTCATAGCAACTATGTAAATCTGAGGCTTTGAAAGATAGCATAAGTACCCAGTCACCGTGTTAACATTTTTTGGAACCAGATTTGGAGCCCAGGACTTCATGACCCTGAATGGTGAACCACTGTGCTACTGTGTATTACAGGGCTAGTCCTGAAACTCTTGTGACAACAGCTTGCTGTTGTCGCTGCACTTAGCCTGCAGCTAGACCTCCACAGATCTTGGCCACCTAATCTATACACTATGAAAGGGCTCCATATGATGACAGACAGTAACCATGTATGAAAAACACATGTGATAATAAAAGTAGCCTTCACTTGTAGATGCTTACCATCTGCCAGGCATCATTCTAAACTTCCTGCATATATTATCTCATTTAAACCCAGTGGAAAATTCTGTTGTTTTCCAGATGAAGAAACTGAGGCACATGGAGGTAAACTAACTTGCTGAAGGCCATACAAGCTGTGGCAGAGCTAAATCGAAATTTGGTTTGCAATTTCATGCTCTTAACCACTACACTACCATCATAACAGGAACGCTTGACTACGCAATTGGTGGGACTGGAATGAGGGGCTTAAAGAATAAGACTTCACTGAAGATAATCACTCTCATGGCAGCGAGTGAAGAGAAACTAAAGAGCCTCTTGATGAAGGTGAGAGAGGAGAGTGAAAAAGCTGGCTTAAAACCCAACAAGCAGAAAACTAAGATCATGGCATGTTGTCCCATCACTTCATGGCAAATAGAAGGGGGGAAAGTAGAAACAGTTACAGACTTTATTTTCTTGGGCTCCAAAGTCACTGCAGATAGTGACTGCAGCACGAAATTAAAAGATGCTTGTTCCTTGGAAGGAGAGCTATGGCAAACCTAGGGGAGCTATAGAGGTATAGGTCTATACCTTTAGACAGAGTATGTAAAAGCAGAGACATCACTTTGCTGACGAAGGTCCATATAATCAAAGCTATGGCTTTTTCCAGTAGTCGTGTATGGATGTGAGAGTTAGACCATGAAGAAGGCTGAGCACCTATGAACTGATGCTTTCAAATTGTGGTCCTGGAGAAGACTCTTGAGAGTCCCTTGGACTGCAAGATCAAACCAGTCAATCCTAAAGGAAATCGATCCTGAATATTCACTGGAGGGTCTGATGCTGAAGCTCTAGTACTTGGCCCACCTGATATGAAGAACTGACTCATTTGAAAAGACCATGATGCTGGGAAAGATTGAAGGCAGGAGGAGAAGGGGATGACAGAGAATGAGAGGGTTGGATAGCATCCCCAACTCAATGGACATGAATTCAACCAAATTCCAGAAGATAGTGAAGGACAGAGGAGCCTGGTGTGCTGCAGTCCATGGGGTCACAAAGACTCAGACATGACTGACTGAACAACAACAATGACTGGCTGAGTGTCCTGTAAGCCAGGATATGTAGGGTATGTAAGAGGAGAGAACCTCCAGATTTCTATTTTGATGTGGTCTTTACTGAAGCAAAGGTTGCACAGAGCTTAGAAAAGGAGCTTTGATCACTTTGACAATACTGAATGGAGGACATTTTGCATAGCTATACAGCTGCTAAAAATAACAGATTTATTTGATGAGAGACTTGATATCTATTTTTTATAATCTCAGGTATTTTTTATTATATATTGCTTTTAATAAGCTATAAACAACATGGAAATGTAATTGCATACTTATATGGTATAAGAGGAGTTAGAGGTTTGAGGCCATTAGTAGTAGAGATGATGTTTACCTCTTGAAAATTATTTATTTAACTCAAACACATATAGGCACACAAAGTACATCTTATCTTTCATGCCACCTATCCTTCCACACCCATGAAAGTTAGGCCAAACTTAAAAAATATTGCCCAACTAGACAACAAAGGAAAATGAGATGCCAATATGCTATTTGTGGCCACTCAAGTTGTCTAGTTTGGAGACAGATTTTTAATAAAACAAAGGTACACGTTCCTAGAAAATGGAATTTATTTCAGTACAAAGTGAATTAGTTATCTTTTCTATTTCAATATACTTTCCTTTGCCTTTCTTTTTTCTTTCCAATAGGCTTGTAATAAAGTGGTTGCCCCAAAAAAAGAACACAAAAAAAACGGTATTTAATAGTACAGATGTTCAAGCTGGTTTTAGAAAAGGCAGAGGAACCAGAGATCAAACTGCCAACATCCGCTGGATCATGGAAAAAGAAAGAGAGTTCCAGAAAAACATCTATTTCTGCTTTATTGACTATGCCAAAGCCTTTGACTGTGTGGATCACAATAAACTGGAAAATCCTGAAAGAGATGGGAATACCAGACCACCTAACCTGCCTCTTGAGAAATCTGTATGCAGGTCAGGAAGCAACAGTTAGAACTGGACGTGGAACAACAGACTGGTTCCAACTAGGAAAAGGAGTACATCAAGGCTGTATATTGTCACCCTGCTTATTTAACTTATAAGCAAAGTACATCATGAGAAACCCTGGGCTGGAAGAAGCACAAGCTGGAATCAAGATTGTCAGGAGAAATATCAATAACCTCAGATATGCAGATGACACCACCCTTATGGCAGAAAGTGAAGAGGAACTAAAAAGCCTCTTGATGAAAGTGAAAGAGGAGAGTGAAAAAGTTGGCTTAAAGCTCAACATTCAGAAAACGAAAATCATGGTTTCTGGTCTCATCACTTCATGGGAAATAGATGGGGAAACAGTGTCAGACTTTATTTTTCTGGGCTCCAAAATCACTGCAGATGGTGATTGCAGCCATGAAATTAAAAGATGCTTGCTCCTTGGAAGGAAAGTTATGACCAACCTAGACAGCATATTCAGAAGCAGAGACATTACTTTGCCAACAAAGGTCCATCTAGTCAAGGCTATGGTTTTTCCTGTGGTCATGTAAGGATGTGAGAGTTGGACTGTGAAGAAAGCTGAGCACCGAAGAATTGATGCTTTTGAACTGTGATGTTGGAGAAGACTCTTGAGAGTCCAATCAGTCCATCCTAAAGGAGATCAACCCTGGGTGTTCTTTGGAAGGACTGATCCTAAAGCTGAAACTCCAATACTTTGGCCACCTCACGCGAAGAGTTGAGTCATTGGAAAAGACTCTGATGCTGGGACGGATTGGGGGCAAGAGGAGAAGGGGACAACAGAGGATGAGATGGCTGGATGGTATCACCGACTCAATGGACATGAGTTTGAGTAAACTCTGGGAGTTGGTGATGGCCAGTGAGGCCTGGCATGCTGCGATTCATAGGGTCGTAGTCAGACGCAACTGAGCAACTGAACTGAACTGAACTAGGGTTTTATAAGTCTGTGTCTGCGATTATTGGGTCCTCTGTATATTGGGAGTCCCAATCTACCATAAGATGAACGTTAAGTCAAGGGCATAGCCTGTGGAGAAAGTAGCATCAGTGGTTGGTGAGACTGGAAAAGGAAGCAGCCAAGTGGAAAGCACATAGGACTGGTGGAGGAAAACCTGGGTTCTCCTCTGGCTCTAATGCTTGGCTGTGGGCACATCATTTAACCTCTCTGAGCCCAAGGAAGCTAAACCTCCCTCAAAACTGAAATGACTAATACTGACCTCATGGCATTTGGTTAAAAATGTTATGAATATAAAGTACTTAGTCAAATGCCTGTCACTTGGTGGGTGTTCACTATTATTAGCTCTATCTTTCAGATTCTATCCTACAAACCTAAAGGTTATTCTTAAGATCAAATAAAATGTTATGAAATCATCCAAGAAACTCTAAAGGAATCTGCAAATGTTAAAGATATTAAAGACTTAGTAAGACAGATCTAAGTCTATCATCACAGTTAGAGGTGAGTCACATATACCCCTTGAGGTTTTAAAAATTCTTATTTTTCACCTTCAAGCCTTCCCGTTTTAATCATTTTTACCCTATACAAAAGGAACAGGTATGTTAGAACATATGTTATATTTGCTCTAGGACCTAAAGCACTGTGTAAGGATGGTCCTCAGCCTTTGGAACAATAGATATCCCACCTATAGTGGTCCCCCTCCTCCCACTCAAAAACGGCTTCATCCCAGCTGCAAAATTGTATAATACCGCATCAGCCTTGTTCTCTTGGATTGCTTGATCTGGGGAAAACCAGCAAACAAATTGTGAAAAGACTCAAGCAGTCCTGTGGAAAAAAAACTGTGGCAAAATAACAGGACCACCTACCAGTAGCCAGAGACAGACTGCCAGCCATGTAACTGAGCCACCTTGGAAGTGGGTCCCCCAACCCCAGTCAAGCCTCTAGATGACTGAAACCCAGCTGACACCGTGATTTCAATTTCACGAGAGGTGCTGCGGCCACCAGTTAGGCCACCTCCACCAAGTTCCGATCCGCAGGAAACTACAGGGTAAGTGTGTTTTAAACTGCTAAGATTTGAGTTGGTTAATTTGATGTGCAGCATTAGATAATAATTCACAACTGACTCCAACTGTTGGCTGAGACTGATCGAGTTACATTTCTGCTGCTTCTGATCAAAGAAACTTTATGTAAAACACCTTCTGTACCAGAATCACTTGGGACAGGTCACGAACATCTATAGTTTCTTAAACCTCTACAGATAACCTTATGTGCAGTCCAGTTAAAAATGTCTGTTTCATTTGGAAGTAGATATATTTAACATGTAATTATACCACACTGGATTCAAATTACCTAAACTCCTTTCTTCCCTCCATGATGCATTTTGAGGGTTAGGACCAGTGTTTAGGTCAGTGGAAGCTCAGGTAGATTTCTCCAACATTAAGAAAATCTGAGGTTTTTTTCCCTCTCCTCTATATCTAATGTAGAAATGAGCAGAAACAATTCACCATCACTGCTTTCTGCTTGAATTTCCATTCTGGCCTCACCATTCCAGGCTAAGACCAGAGGCAGCTTCTTTGAAATATTCCTCCTGGCCACGAGACAGCGGCTTCCATCACATCCTGGAGTCACCTTTGCCTCTGACTCAGACATATTAACTCTTTCTGCAATATTTCATAAATATTTGTCAAGGATGTATGAAAATTCCATTTAAACCAAAGAACATGAGGGCTGTGATGAGATGTTGACTTCTCTTTCATTCATAGTTGCAGACCAAAGATGCTGCATTTCCAAACCTGAAATTTAAAAACAAGAGTAAATAAGTAGTTGGAGATCTCTTTCTCCCCCTGTCTCCGTATTTTTGCATCATGAGCATGCAAACAACCTCTTATAGCAGCCATACACACCAGCAAATTACTTCAAAAAGAAAATCTCATTAGGGAATCTGGATTACAAAGATCTTGGCCCAACTGAAAATGGAGTCACCCATTTCCTGATATGCGAATATCCTAGTAATTATCCTCACTTCCTTTCTTACCTCACTTCACTCATGGAAACAACTCCCCAGCTCCTATTCATTTTATTTTGGCAATCTCCTATTCAGACCTTCACCCCCATCCTTACAGTTTCAGGCTTTGTTCAGACAACCTTCATAGCCTGCCTAGGCTGTTACAACAGCCCTTTAAGGGGGACCTTGACAACAACCTTCCTTCTCTTTTATTTACTCTGCACCTCACTGCCAGAGTTATCTTTCAAAACTGTAGATTGTATCATGCCATTCCCTTGATTAAAAACATGCCGTTGACATCATGTACTCCCCAATATGCTGCACTGGGGAGGGCTCGTCACTTCTGTGGTATTCCTGCCGAAAAGGCAAAGCCTCAGTCTAAATGTGGGTTAAGCCCAGCTGAGGGGCATTTCATAAAACAAATGATCAGTACTTTTCCAAAGTGTCAAGATCATGAGAAGAAAAGGAAGACTGAGGAGCTGTGACAGACTGGAAAAGACAAAGGTGACATGATGAGTAAACATAATGCCACATTTGGGTTGGATTCTGGACCAGTGGAAGGACACTAGTGGAAAAACCGGTGACATGCATCTAAATTAGTAGTTAATGATACTGTACCAATTTCTTAGTTTTGATCATTGTGGTATGGTTAAGCAAGATGTGCACATGCGAGGAAGCTGGATAGAGGGAAATGATAACTCTCTGTACCACTCCAGTAACTTTTACAAAGTAAAAACATTTCAGAAAGAAGGTGGAAAAGAGACCAGAAAGAAAAATTATATACTGTTACAACAAATTCCAGTCCACTATATAAGCTTATTAGAGAAGGTGACGGAGAAGGCAATGGGAACCCACTCCAGTACTCTTGCCTGGAAAATCCCATGGACAGAGGAGCCTGGTAGGCTGCAGTCCATGGGGTTGCGAAGTCAGCACGACTGAGCGACTTGACTTTCACTTTTCACTTTCATGCATTGGAGAAGGAAATGGCAACCCACTCGTGTTCTTGCCTGGAGAATCCCAGGGAAGGGGGAGCCTGGGGGCTGCCGTCTATGGGGTCACACAGAGTCAGACATGACTGAAGCAGCAGCAGCAGAAGCAGAGAAGGTGAGGGGGATAGATGGAAAGAAGAAAGGGGAAAAGAAGGAGACACAGAAAATGAATGTGTGTTTGGCAAGCAGGTCCCTGGGATGAGATGTGAGTTTATTAAGATCTCCTACTAGTTCCTCATGTACACATAGAGTATGAACACCCCACAATGCTAGATGTGGCTCACTCTTTAGAAAATACAGCCCCTAGATGCAAGCCAGTTGCTTCATCCGGTCCTCAGCTGTAGAAACAGTGATCTGTTTCAACAGTAGAGGAAAAACTGACTGTGGTCTTGAATGTGGCAGAGACTGTCCCAATTTCCATCTGCCCCTCCTTCTTTAGAAATAAAAATCCTGGTTTTCAGGCTGGAGCATTGTCACCCAGCTAAAAGAAATTTAGGAGATTATTTATTTGGAGAAAGAGTATAATGTAGCAGTGAAAAGCAGGGCTTGGTGTCCATCACATAGAGCAAAATCAGATATAGCTGTATGACCTCAAGCAAGTTATTGTCTATGTTGAGGCTTAGTCACCTTGTCTATAAGATAAATATAATGATAATCCTACTTTATAAATTTGCTGTGAAGATTAAAATTTTAACCCATGCAAATGCTTTAGATTTAGTATAGTAATCTGGCCCAAGCTATGTGTTCATTAAATATTATTATTTTTATTTATTATTTAAATCTCAGTTATTTAGAGAAAATATCTAAAATTTATTGTGGTTGAAAGTTAGTGAAAAGATATTCGTGTATATCTCTAGTTGCATGCACCATTAATCTAGTAGTGCCTCCTAGACTATACTCCTTCAGGACAGTCTATATTCTACCCACCAAATCACTGGATCTCTCCAGGTTCCTAAAATAAGGAATCCATCCTCTGCTCTAGTGACCAGAGAAGGAGAGCCGGAAGGGAAAGTGAATCTCTTTGCCTGAATGCTAATGTGAGTCCCGTCCACCATCAAAAGATCACCTCACCTCATTCACTTTTCATCTTTCCTCTTCCTTCTTTTCATCTATATATAATTGATACTCCCAGTTGAATAGTCCTAATTACTAAGATTGTATAAATAAGCTTTTAACAGCTGAAAGTTATAAATAAGAACTTCAGAATTCTTATCTATCTGTACATGTATACCACATCTCCTTTATCCATTCATCCACTGAAGAATACTTGGGTGGTTTCTGCATCTTGGCTATTGTGAATATTGCTGCTATGAACATGGAAGTGCAGGTATCTCTTCGATACTTTTTTCATTACCTTTGGTGGGGTATGAGGAAGTATTTCAACCATATTATGTGAATTAGGATATCAGTAAGTAAATTTCTAATGAGAAGATTTTGTGATTGTAAAAAAATATCATTTAACAGATTGTGACCATTAAACTTCTTATGCTTATTTTATCATTTAATATTTTCATATAGAAACACATATAATGGTGGAGGTGGGTACCATAATCTTTCAGTACTTAGACTCTCTAGCAGTCTTTATTCAGGCTACCGAAAGAAACTATAGGCTAAGAAAGCAAGCTTGTGGGACAGCGGTATTGGGAGAAAGAGAAACCCACTTTTTTAAAAATAAATTTCTATTAGTAATATCTTTGTAACTCTAGCTACAATCTTTGCCTTCCACTTTTATTCTCCTTTTATTCATCCCCTATATTTGATTTAGTCTTTTCTTCCTTTGAAAATAATATTTAGATTTACCTTAGTCTCTTCCCTTCACTATTACCGTGTAGCATAAACTTTATCATGCCATTTTAGGATTATTTGAACAATTTCCTTTTCTGGTCTTTCTCACAATAGTTTAGCTGCTGGCTCTTATCTGATTAATTGTTCTATAATACTACTTTTACCATGTCAGTCTACTTCCTCAGAATCTAAAATGAATCACCACTGCCTAGTGATTCATTCAATCTCTTCTTTCTGACTTTGAAAGGTTCTAATAATTTTATAGTACCTGAATTAACAAAATTTGTTTCCCTCTGTTTCTTAATATGGATTATAATCAGACTGGTCTTTGGTTTTCTTTCCACCTTGCTCATGTTGTTATTCCCCAACTATGCCAAAGATTGTTATACTTTCATGTCCAGAAGTGTTTTTTACCTTTTCGAGCATAACTCAGAATTTCCTTTGGGAATCATCAAGCTCTTACCTTTGCTCCATAGTTTTGCATGTGGGTGGACATGTGACCCAAGCATGGCCAGTCAGAAGGCCATGATCCTTTGGTAACAGCGATCAATTCGATAAAGAACACATGACCCAAGCTGGTCCAACTTGAGCCTTACCTGAACCTTCACTAGGAACTTTTAGAAGAAAATAGTGCTTGACAAAGCCAGGAAATAGCAACTAACATATTCCTGATGACATGATTGAGCTTCTAGATCTACCTAGGCCTCATCTCCTTGGTAATAAGAAACAATAAATCTTTTTTTTTTTTCTGTCTTGACTGAAACCAGTTTGAATTGGTTTGTAAAGAGTACTCCCACCTCTTTGCCTCTTCAAGTTACACTTATACTTTAAGATCTAGCTCTCATGTCACTTGCAAGCTATTCTTCCTTTTCCTTAACTCCCATTGTACCTTACTTAATCTAGGAAATGGCAACCCACTCCAGTATTCTTGCCCATGGACAGAGGAGCCTGGAGGGTTGCAGTCTGTGGGGTTGCAAAGAGTCAGACACGACTTAGCAACTTAACGAACAGCAACAAATCTATTTGTTTAACACTAAATCATCTCAACTGTTTAATATTTTCTAGTTTTACTTCCTCACTGGACCATAACCTTGAACGCTTGGAGCATAAATTACATTTCTCTTGTGTTCACAATACTTAAGAATTTTTTGTACTTAAGATGCAAAACTGATAAATTTTCGGATATGTTATTTTTCTTTAGGATGCCAGTGGTTAGAATTTCAAGAATAAATGAAAACTGGGCAAATTGTTGCTAATCATGGCCTAGCTCTTTTGGTAATTCTGTTCTCACCTTACTGATTTAAAAACAAATATGGTAAGAAAGAAGGGGAAATGATATCAGTGACTGTGTTATGGAGTCACATTTTGCACCACCTCCTGAAGATATATTCTGGGGTCTCTAGAAGGGCCTGATGACAGTTCCCTGTTTTAAAATGTAGGCTTTATTATTATTCAGGTATGGTGAGACCAAGAGTTCAGGAGACAGCTACCATTGATAGGATGGCTTTTTACTTACAGTCTTCAAGAGGAAGGGCACATTTCACCACATAGGACCATGATGGGAAGCACTAAGACCAATCGTGAGATGGAGGGGTTGGGGGAGCGGGGACACAAGGCTTTATTGTGGTTTTCACAGGAAAGGCAAGGCAGGGTAAGCAGCCTTAGGACTAGCTAGTTTGAATAATTTTGGCAGGCTCTGCTGTGTAGGGACTGTTGTCAGTCATCTGGTACATGTAGCTGGGTTGATTAGGACAGGGGAATGTTGACTTACTGTGTGAGAGTTTGATGAAGAAGGTGGTTTAAAACAGAAACAGACTCATAGACAGAGAACAAACTTTTGGTTACCAAGGGGGAAGAGTTGGGGGGAGGGAGAGTCAGGGAGTTTGGGACTGACATATACATACTGCTATATTTAAAGTAAATAACCATCAAGGACCTACTGTATTAAAAGAAAAAATGGAGAAGGGTTGAGAGAATGATGTAGATGAGATGAGATTGGCCATCTGTTGATAATTCTTGAAGCTAATTGATGGATTCATGGGGAATTATTACACCGTGTGTATTATTTTGCATGTTTGAAATTTTCCATAATAAAAAAGTTTTTTAAAACAGGTGGTTGAAGGAGCTAAATAGGTTCTGGATTGGTCAATTTGTATATGCAAGGTTCAGGAGAGTTGTTAATATTGGATGATTAGCTAGCCTTGAAATGGGCAGCATTAAGAACATAGAATATAAGGGGTGGTCAAGGACCTGCTACACCCTAGAGGGCCAGTGCCCCAGGGGCCACTGCTGGGATCTCCCACCTTGAGCTCTGCTGACCTGAATTCTTGAGGTGAGCCTCTCTCATGGAGCCCTTTGAGGATTCCTGCCCCCCTTTTTGATTATGATTATGTAACAAACAAAAAATGTCATTCCAATTGTATTTTACAAATTGCAGAATTAAAGATACAGAGGAATGCCACCCAGTGAGCTAGGCATACACTCCAAATGCCTTGATTCCCATTCTTTTGCTCTGGAGGTGTGTGCCTACTTTGTTTAGTAACTAAGTCATGTCTGACATTTTTGTGACCCCATGTACTGTAGCCCACCAGGCTTCTCTGTCCATGAGATTTCTCAGGCAAGAATACTGGAGTGGGTTGTCATTTCCTTCCCCAGGGGATCTTCCTGACCCAGGGATGGAACCTGCATCTCCTGCATTGGCAGGTAGATTCTTCATCACTGAGCCAGCAGAGAGGTCTCTGTGCCTACACTGGGTGGTAGAGGTTAAGTTGCTAAGTCATGTCTGACTTTTGTGACCACACAGACTGTAGCCTACCAGTCCTCTCTGTCAATGAGATAAGACAAAGTAGAGGCAAATAGTAAGCACAGTTTCTTTTCTGTTGCTCATGCCATAAAATCCTTCCCGGTTGGAAAAGCTGTCCTGGTCCAATACTGCTATGACTATACCAGTAAGTCTGACTAATTCTGGGTGGAGTTAGAGTGTCCATTTGACCCTTGTATAATGATGTATTGTCCAAGGTAGGCTTTAATCAGTAAAAAGGGGGAAAACTGGACCACCATCTGCCTCTATTTTGTCTTACTGCTCAATTGTTCTAAACCCAAGCGGGAAAGAGGAGAATGTACTAACTGTATTGCCATTAATTACTTTCTCTATTTTTCCACATCATCTTAAGGCCCTCGTAGGCCTCAGATATTATCTCTAGACCATTCTCTCTCTTTTTGTTTTAACTATTTAACTTTCAAAATACTGTTGTAGATGGTTTATTAGATGACTATACACATACAAGTTTGTTAAGTAAAATGAATGATACTGTATTTTTTTGTGACAACATAATAAAAAAGTATATTTTGACATTGAAAATCCAGCCAGTCATCAGTTTTTTTAAATAAAGTTTTATTGGAACACAGTCAGACCTGTTCCTTTACATGTTCTATGTAGCTGCCTGGATGCTGTAACAGTGGAGGTGAGTAACAGTGAACGACTATGACCAGGGGCCCTGGTCATAGTGCCCCTGTATATATTTTCAAAGCTGAAAATATTTACTATCTGATTCCACAGAAGTTTGTCGACATTTACTGTGTATTATGCTTCAAGATTGCCTACACTGTGCCAGGCACAGCAGTAGAACAGGAGAAGTACGTGACTTAAATCACTTCATATTCTGCCAGGGAACTAGATATTATTTTAGCAACTAATTACAAAGAAGTGTGAGGTGCTTAATAACAGAGGAACGGGAGCTCGGAGATCATAGGGGAAGGAGTGGCTCTTTGTAGGATGATAGGTGCAGGATGAGTGGGGACTCATGGGACATGACTGGAAAGACTGCCTGTGGCCCACAGGAAGAGGATGTTAGACTTTATTCAATAGGAAGTGAAACATCACTGAGGAATTTGAATCAGAAGAGCAACATAATCAATTCACTTTTGAAAAAGAAAACTATTTATTGAGAGAAGAATCATCTAATGTCTCTAATATATCTGGGCACTCTCATATATGAGGGCAATCTGGAGGCTGCTGATTAAATTAAGGAGTGTTGCAATAGACTAAATTCTTGACCTAGGCCAAGTCCAGCCCCAAATAACTTTTATGTAAGTCCATATATTGGCAAGTAAAGTACATACCAGAATTCATTTGGCATACAGCATAGAGTTCATAAAGGAAGCTAAAGCCAGACATTAATTATACATACATAGTTATTTATACTTAGAGTGTAAGTTATACTTACACTATCTTTACATGAAGATAAAGGTAGTATTGAAACTGTTTACCTCAGATTGGGACTTGAACCCACGTAGCTGGGACTCGCTGCTAAGTCACTTCAGTCATGTCTGACTCTGTGTGACCCCATAGACGGCAGCCCACCAGGTTCCCCCGTCCTGGGGATTCTCCAGGCAAGAACACTGGAGTGGGTTGCCATTTCCTTCTCCAATGCATGAAAGTGAAAAGTGAAAGTCAAGTCGCTCAGTCGTGTCCAACTGTTCGAGACCCCATGGACTGCAGCCTACCGGGCTCCCCCGTCCATGGGATTTTCCAGGCAAGAGTACTGGAATGGGGTGCCATGGGACTCAAACCTGGTCAAAACCCAGTTTGGGACTCTAATCCACATGGCTAGGACAAAAACCCAATCAAAACCTGGTTTTAGGACCTAATGAAGCTCAGGTACTGATGTCTCATTGAAGAATTCAGTGAGAGACAAAATGAAAGATAAGAAGTGGATTTATTTAGAGGGAAACACATTCCACAGACTAGAGGGTGAGTGCAGCAGCCCAGAAATGTGGCATTGTTAGCTTTTATGGGCTGGGTAATTTCATGGAGGATTATTCTAACTATTTTGGGGAAGGGGATTTCCAGGAGTTGTGCCATGGCCCACTTTTTGGTCTTTTGGCCAGTTCCAGTTGACCTTGAAACTGTCAGGGTGCCTCTGGGTGTGTCATTTAGCTTGCTGATTGAGGATCAAGGTTCAGTCTGAAGTTGACTTGTCTGTCATCTGGGACCCAGTTGATTCTTATCAGTTTATGTTGTGTCCTTGGGCTATGTTCTTCTTTCAAAAGTTGAGCCCTGACCCCTTCTTTCCTGTTTCAGTATTAGTTGCCTTCCTAGCAGCA
This sequence comes from Redunca redunca, assembly GCA_006410935.1. Classification (NCBI taxonomy): domain Eukaryota; kingdom Metazoa; phylum Chordata; class Mammalia; order Artiodactyla; family Bovidae; genus Redunca; species Redunca redunca. The sequence goes on from SJYQ01004954.1 coordinate 2,368,810, forward strand.
AACTACCCTCATCCCCACCTAGCTTAGATTGTAAGACTTTCTCACTGATAAGAGAAAAGAGAGGCCTGATAGGTTTAGGCCAAGATCAAAAATCTTGATTATATTTCAGGATTATAAAGATAATATTAATTAGTTGAAATCTGTCCAGGTAATTCTCTATCTTTTGTCTATTATTAGTTTAGAAATGGGAATGTGAAGCACTTTGGGGATTCTGCTGGGTGGCTCCCAGGAAAACGTCCCTATTGTAGAAAAGAGATATATATGGGAAGAAACAGGTTTTGTTAAATCTGCAGTATCTGAGTGTGATGCCTGGAACTGTGGCAACCGTCTTATGATTGTGAGGAATTAAGCTGGCGTGTTGAAATAGCAGAGCCCCAGGACAGAAAGAACTGGGTTGATAACGTGGCTAACTCAATCTGGAGCTGATGTACCTTTGGAATGTCATGTTATTTTAGATAGTAAATGTCATTATTACTTAAGCTAGTTTCAGTTGGGTGTTCTGTTCATATCACCGAGAGCAGTCTAATGTAGGCACCTAATGTAGGCTCTCAGAGAGAAAGATACAAGAGACTTTTACCTGTCATAAAGTAAAAGCATTCATATGTGTATGTGTGTATGTTCTGTGTTGTTTCTAAAGCAGTGCTTTTCAAATTTAATGTACCTATGAAACACCAGGGAATATTGCTTAAATGCAAATTCAACAGGTGAGCCTGAAATACTGCATTTCTAAGAAGCTCCTAGGATTTGTCCACAGTGCTGTGATAGGGTTCACACCTTTGAGTAAATGTAGACCACAGCTATACTCCATTGAAGGTTAGATAGATGGAAAACTGACAAGTGACTGATAGAATTTTTAAAGGGAGAGCCATGAATCAGGATGAGGTACAGCAGTGACTGCTAAATCAATTAGATTAGTCCAGTGTGTGTGAGTACCTACTATGCTAAGTTGCTTCAGTCCTGTCCAGCTCTTTGCGACCCTATGGACTGTAGCCCACCATGCTCCTCTGTTCATAGTATTCTTCAGGCAAGAACAGTGGAGTGAGTTGCCGTTTCCTTCTCCAGGGGATCTTCCCAACCAGAGATCGGATCTGCATCTCTTGTATCTCCTCCATTGTCAGGCAATGGGTTCTTTACCTCCAGCACCATGGGAGACTAGTCCAATAATATTACTTCTTAATTTCAGAAAAGGAAAGGGTTATATAGGTGGTGGAACCAGGACAAGATTTTAGAGGCTACCTCTACAGAGAAAAAGGAAGTAGTAGAACGTGTCTTTCTCATTTGGAGCAGGTGCTCAGACAAAGCGCAAATCCATGGTACTAGCAGGGCTTTCAGATGACTTTTATAGGCCTTTTGCCTGAAAATACTATGGAACACCCCCCTTCACTACCATAGGCAATCTAAACAACCACCATCAAAAAAATCTGTAAAATAAGTGTAAGGAAGCCCAAAGTTTTATTTTTCTCCCCATCATTACTACTTTGACACATTTCTTTTTTTGCAGGGAAGAGGGAGTAATAGATGTATTACTCTTAAATTTTGAAAGGAGTGTATTTGCTTGACTGGTACCTTACACATATGCATAGGGATGCCAAGAAGGTCACTTGGCCCAAGATTTATGGATGGGGAAGCACAGAGTAATGTCAATTCAATTATTTTTTTACCTTGAAATGTTCTCAACAATGACAAAAAAAAAGTGATTTAGAGCTTAGAGAATGAGAAAACTCCTTTATAGGGACTACTTTAGTGCTTCTGGAAAAAAAATAGTGACTCCTAGCAGTATGGTGGATAATCTATGACTTATTTTGAGTAATAGTTCCAGTTAGTTTGAAATTAACTATTGAGAACATTAAACTATGTGTATATGAATACTGCAGACATAACTTTGCCAACTAAGGTCTGTCTAGTCAAGGCTATGGTTTTTCCAGTGGTCATGTATGGATGGAGAGTTGGACTGTGAAGAAGGCTGAGCACTGAAGAATTGATGCTTTTGAACTGTGGTGTTGGAGAAGACTCTTGAGAGTCCCTTGGACTGCAAGGAGATCCAACCAGTCCATTCTGAAGGAGATCAGCCCTGGGATTTCTTTGGAGGGAATGATGCTAAACTCCAGTACTTTGGACACCTCATGTGAAGAGTTGACTCATTGGAAAAGACTCTGATGCTGGGAGGGATTGGGGGCAGGAGGAGAAGGGGACGACAGAGGAAGAGATGGCTGGATGGCATCACTGACTCGATGGACGTGAGTCTGAGAGAACTCTGGGAGTTGGTGATGGACAGGGAGGCCTGGCGTGCTGCGATTCATGAGGTCGCAAAGAGTCGGACACGACTGAGCAACTGAACGGAACCAAACTGATATGAAGACTGCAACTGGAAGTGGCTCTTGTGATTAAAATATAAAACATTCACTTAAAGTACAAAGAAATGATTTACAGTAGTCATATCTTTAGTTCCATTATTTAAAGACAAATCATGGTATCTTTAGCCTAAATCCAGGTATTATTAATAGAACAAAGAAAACAGAAGCAAAACTAGCTAGTTCTGAGTTGAAGACAGTACTCAAAAAGAGCAGACTTACTGGAGGGATTCCAAGAAGGAGAAACTGTAAATCCTAGAATGATGATGATTATAAGTAGACTCTGATATTAAGCTGAGGAAGTCTCTACCTGCTTTCCCCTTTTTCCATGAGGTCCTTAGGTCAATAGCAGCTTGAATCTTTGTTTATAAAAACAAGATATTTAAACATAAAGAGTAGCAAAGAGTTTCTCTGCATAAGCATATTTCTTGAAAAATCTAGTCTCTCATTTTTCATCAGTAACATATACATATCTTTTCTTGCCCACCTTGAATGTCAAATTGCTATAAACAATTATTTGTGGGACTTCCCTGACGATCCAGTGGTTAAGAATCTGTGCTTCATATCCAGGGTTACTGAAGTCTAACAAGCTGTGAGCAAAATAATAATAATAATTAAAAAAAAAAAAAGTATTTGCCATGTTATTTGCAAAAGTTAAAAAAAAAAAGACTTGATGAAACTTATTTAGAAAAAATAAGATCAACTTGAGTTGAGGCAGTAAATCCAGGGATTAAAAGTGTTTTTTAGCTTTGTCCATTTCCTTTCAGATCTGGGCTTTACCATTTAGGAGCTGTATGACTTTGATAGTGTTAAAGTCTTTGAATTAGTGTTTTCATCTATTAAAAAACCAGGAATGATGATACTACTGTAAGTACTAAGTTAAAGGCAATGATGTAGGTAGTGTTTAACATAGTGCCTAGCACTTGTAAATTCTTTCATTCATTCCATAAGCTGATTTTAGAAAATCTTCACGAGACAGATACTGTGCTGGATGTTTGGTATATGGGCTTGAACAAAACACATGACTCTTACCCTCAAAGAACTTAATAGTCTAACAGGGAAAGCATCTGGTTAAAAGGTAAACCAACATAATATACAAGCACAGACTTACAATGAAAAATCCACTTGGGGAATGTGAGACAAATAAAAATATCAGTTCAGTTCAGTCCAGTCACTCAGTCGTGTCCAGCTCTTCCGGACCCCATGGACTGTAGCACGCCAGGCCTCCCTGTCCATCACCAACTCCCAGAGTTTACTCAAACTCATGTCCATTGAGTCGGATGCCATCCAACCATTTCATCCTCTGTCACCCTCCTCTCTTCTTCCCTTCATTTTTTCCCAGCATCAGCGTCTTTTCAAATGAGTCAGCTCTTCACATCAGGTGGCCAAAGTATTGGAGTTTCAGCTTCAACATCAGTCCTTCAAATGAACATTCAGGACTGATTTCCTTTAGGCTGGACTGGTTATGATTAATAGGTGAATAGGCTTATTTATTTCTAAGTCTTTATTTACAAACATTTATTTATTATAGACTCAACATTCAAAAAACTAAGATAATGGCAACTGATCCTATCACTTCATGGCAAATAGATGGGGAAAATGTGGAAACAGTGTCAGATTTCATTTTCTTGGGCTCCAAAATCAATGCAGACAGTGACTGCAGCCATGAAATTAAAAAATGTTTGCTCTTTGGAAGAATAGCTATGACAAACCTAGATAGTTTATTAAAAAGCAGAGACATCACTTTTCCAACAAATGTCTGTATAGTCAAAGCTATGGTTTTTCCAGTAGTCATGTATGGATGTGAGAGTTGGACCATAAAGAAGGCTGAGCACTGAAGAACTGACACTTTCCAATAGTGGTGCTGGATAAGACTCTTGATAGTCCCCCACAGCAAGGATATCAAACCAGTCAATCCTAAAGAAAATCAACCCTGAATATTCATTAGAAGGACTGATGCTGAAGCTGAAGCTCTAATACTTTGGCCACCTGATGTGAAGAACTGATTCACTGGAAAAGACCCTGATGCCGGGAAAGATTGAAGGCGGGAGAAGGGGAGGACAGAGGATGAGATGGTTGAATGGCATCACTGACTTGATGGACATGAGTTTGAGCAAGCTCAGGAAGATAGTGATGGACAGAGAAGCCTGGTGTACTGCAGTTCATGGGGCTGAAAAGAGTTGGACATGATTAGTGACTGAACAACAAATTCATTATACAACAACCTTGAGAATAAAGAAGGAATAACTTTGTTGGTGGGCTTCCAAGGTGCAAAGTGGTAAAGAATCCACGTGCCAATGGAGGAGATGCACGTTCATTTCCTTGGTGGAGAAGATCCCCTGGAGGAGGAAATGGCAACCCACTCCATTATTCTTGCCTGGGAAATCCCATGGACAGAGAAGCCCGGCAGGCTACAGTCCATGGGGTTGCAAAAGAGTCAGACACAACAGAGTGACCGAGGATGCATGCATGTAAATTTGTTGGTAGAACTGGGAAAACTAAGGGACTATTACTGTGTTTTGGATATTAATTCTTGGATATTAATTGACATCTGATGAAAACATTCCAAAGCTTTCAGCCCAAAGGGCTGTATTTTATTTGGGAAGATTTTTGGGAGATTCCTGTAAGAGAAACTCATTGCCAAGAAGTTAGAGAGGAAGTCTTAAGAAAAGTGTTTTAAAAGAAGGTAAAAAGTGTATTCTAAAGAGCTGAAAGGAGAGAAAACATTTATTAAGCCAATATACCAGACATTTTCACTCTTTATCTCATTTATTTCTCCCAATGGCCCTGTATTAAGGGTACTATTATATCCATTTTAGAAACAATACAGTCTAGACCTCAAGTAGCTTTTTAAACAGATCACACTTACTAAGTGGCAGAGCAAAAATGAGAAGTCCATGCTTCTATTAGCTTTTGGCTGCCTTTAGCTCAGTGCAAGAAGTAAAGGAGGGAAGCAACACATTTGTTGGAAAGAATGAAGGAATAAATATACTTCAGCTCTGCTATTTACATGTCTCTGTGTAAGACAATTAATTTTCTGAGTCTGTCTTCATTTTTTAAAGTTAATTATTTAAAAAATTTATTTAGTTTTGACTGTACTAGGTCTTTGTTGCTGCACAGGCTTTCTCTAGTTGTAGTGAGTGTGGGCCACTTTCTAGTTCTGGTGGGCAGGCTTTTCATTGTGGAAGCTTCTCCTGTTGCTGTTTGTGGGCTCTAGGCATGCGGGCTCAGTAATTGTAGTGCAGGGGCTTAGTTGCTTCCAGGCACGTGGGATTTTCTCAGCCCAGGGATTGAACCTGTGTCCCCTGCATTAGCAGGTAAATTATTAACCACTGGACCACTAGGGAAATCCTCTTCATTTGTTAAAGGAAGATAACAAGACTTCCTTCACAGAATTGAGGTAAGGAACAAATAAGGTGATACAATAGAGAAAAACAAAATATAAAATATTAAATGTTAAGACAGTGTCAACTACAAATTGGCACTTGCCATGGGTGCTCGCTATCTAACACTCACAAGGATTAAATCATGTGTTACTGCAGCTGCTGACCTTTAACTGTCCCTGAAGGAGTTCAGGGTGGAGAGTAAAAAGGAGGCACTCTGTCTGTGCTCAGGGAAGAACCGGCAAGACAGATCTTCAGATAGTTAGATATTCTAAGGAGTTGACTTTATGAGCCCAATTCTTAGATTTCCTCGTATCTAGAAGAGCACCAAAATCCTTCATGGTGACAACTGTTTCTCATGACTAGCAGAAGCTAAATAAGACTAACAGAAATGTTCTACCTAAAGTATATACTTGATTGCATGTACTCCCCCTTTCTCAAAATCACATATATACTGTCCCTTCCCCTTACCTCTTTGGAGCAATTTCTCAGAGCAATATGGGGTGCTGTCTCCTGGGCTGCAATGCTCATTTTGCCCCAAATAAAACTTAACTTGAAATCCTCACGTTGTGCATTTTTTAAGTTGACAGTAGCATGACACAAGTAACAAATTATGATATGTATAATTTGTGTGTGCATATGAAAACAGCTGGAGAAGGGCATGGCAACCCACTCCAGTAGTCTTGCTTGGAGAATTCCACGGACAGAGGAGCCTGGTGGGCTCTGTCGGGTCACAAAGAGTTGGACACGACTGAGCAACTAAGCACAAGCACGTGAAAACAGCATCGGTAACAGTTAAAATTATGAGAATTTATACATAGCTTCCAAGCACCAGACCCTAAGAGAAATGGTACTGGATAGAAAATTTGGAAAAATAAACAAGAAATTTATACACACACACACACACACACACACACACATATTTATATATATATTATAGGGTGTTTTTTTAATATATACACACTGCTTTATCTCTTTATTTATTTATGGCGGCACTGGGTCTTCCTTAATGCACACAGGCTTTCTCTGGTTGCAGAGAATCGAGGCTACTCTATAGTTGTGGTGTGCGGCTTCTCATTGCTATGACTTCTCTAGTTGTAGAGCACAGGATCTAGGCTGCAGGCTTTGAACTTGTGGCTAGCAGGCTCTAGAGGGTGTGGGATTCAGTTGCTCCTTGGTTCATGGAATGTTCCCTGACCAGGGATTGAATCCGTGTCCCCTGCCTTGGCAGATGGATTCTTAGCCATTGCACCACCAGGGAAGTCTCCAAGAAATCGATATATTTATCTGAGAGGGGGTATGGGTGGTTAGGGACAGGGTAAAGAAGCTTCACATTTGTAACCTTTGCGTTTCCCTTTTTAATTTTGAACCATGTATTACTGTATTGCTATTCAAAGAAGAAATAGACTTTAAATTTTATAAAAATATTATATAGAAATGTAGCATTTCTATATGTAATAGGTAATATTTCCATGTTATTAACATAGATAACCACAGTACTTTTCACTGCGTTTTTTTCAATTACTAAATTATGAAAATGAAGCCACTTCATTTTCAACATGATTATATCTTTTTAACAGAATCTGTGGCCCCAGGGCAAGTTTATTGTTGTTGAGAATTAAACAGTCTTACCATTATTTTGAAGTGCTTCCCTGATGGTAAAGAATCTGTTTGCAATGCAGACGATGGGGGGTGGGGGGGTTGGGGTGGGNGCCGGGCGTTTGGGCTCCGCCGCGGCAGTTTCGGCGGCGGCGGCGGCGGCCGCGCGCAGCACGGAGGAAGAGGAGGAGAGGCTCGAGCGCGAGCACTTCTGGAAGATCATAAATGCCTTCCGCTACTACGGGTAAGGAGCCCGTGGCGGACCCCGGCTCAGCCCGTCGGGGCGCCAGCCGCTTGCGGCGGACCCGCCGGACGCCACGCCTCCGGGGCGTCGGAACCGGGCCGCCTGAGCTGACCTCCGGGCCCCCGAGTCATCTCGCACCACCTTAGCCCCTCCCGGCACAGCACACCCGCGTGTCTGCCGCGCCGTCTGCTGCTCAGCCTCTTGTCTTCTGACCTCAGGAGCAGATTAGCCCTCTTGCCTTCCATCCCTCGTTAAAGGTTTGGCTTTGAGGCCCGTGGGGATGACCGGAAAAGTGCTGTAAGAATTTCAGATAGAAGATGTTGATGGTAAAGTCGTCCAGTGCTGGGCATGATTTGTTTGTGTTGTCGATGTCCTCCAAACTGAACAGACGGAGAACCCAAGTTCACCTACACGTGGGATGCTGTAGGACATTTTTTCCCCAAACTGTTGCCTGTTCTTGTTGAGGGCAGCATTTAAGATCCCCCGGCCCTCCCCGTCCTAGCCGCACCGCCCTCTCCCCCGCCCCCCGGCGCTGTGAACGCACAGGCACTTTTGTGGTCCCCTACCCCAACCCCCCATTTGGCGCGGTGAACGCACAGGCACTTTTGTGGTGAGCGAGTGAATGATGCCACTCAGTGCCTTTAACTGGTGGGTGAAATTAAGGTCGCAGATAGTCCGGATGTTCTAAACTTTGCATATTTTTAGGGAGGGAAATGAGAGAAAATACTGTAGGAGCCGCCTCTATGATCTTTTCTGCAAATATGTATCGAATTCTCATAGGATTGGGCATCGTGCTAGGACTTTTAAACTTCCTAACTTGGACTTTCTTGTAAATAAATCTTAAAGTAGCTTAGTCACAAACTTGTAATTACAAGATCTGAAAGGGACTTAAAACAACTGGGTTTTCAGGTAAAAAAAGCACTTTTATTCATGTGAGGGATGAGTCCTCCGACTACTGTGTACTGAGTCTGCATTTGGAATCAGATAGATGTGACCTCCTACTCAAGTAAAACTGTTCCCTTAGATGGGCTCCTGCTGTGCTTTATGCAAATTTTTTAATATTGCTTGACTGACCTCCTCAAGGGCAGGGACTGAGCCTTATTTATTTTTATGTCACCAGTGCCTGGCGTTTTGTTGGAACTCTATTTTTAACAGGACGAGTAGTAGCAAAGAAGTACATTTGTCCTTCCCAGATAGTTTCTCAGTTTGTAACTGATGATTAGTTTGTTACTATTCTGAATTTCAAAACTTGCTTAATAAAAGCTTATTTAGACTCTGATTACATTTGTGACGTGACTTTTTGAGGTTGAAAGATCTTGATGAAATAATTTACTAATTAAACCCAGGCGTATGAACCATGGACCACATTACTTACGGAGCTCTAAGGGAATTAGTAGTACGGGGATTTTATTAGTATCAACAGAGGGAGAAAGGCAGACAATCAGAGAATTGAATTTGTTGCAAGTATTATGTCTGGAAGAACCATACAGGGAGAGGAAGGAGCTGACATTAGGTAGCTCAAAGTGATAGGTACAGAAAAGTCTGGTATATTTTACTGTTGAAAAATGTAGAAAGAATATTGGGAAATGTCCTGGGACTGTAGTAGACACAGTTAAAATATGTGTTTGTATATTAGGTGTAGTATGTACTACTTTAAATTGATATTTGTGATTAACTATCAGCTGGGCCTTTTTGTGGGTGAGGGCAAGGGATTTTGATCTGAAACTAGGACCCAAGTCTGGTAATATAGAAAGGGGCCCTGTATGTGTGTTCAGGTGGTTGTGATACTGTTTCCTATACATTTCTCTGTCTTCTATATAGCAGTTCAGTGTGAGATCGAGGAAAATTTCATTTTTTACAACAATCCTTTTTATTTGTATGTACTCACAAAAAAAAAATTGAAATCCCTTATACTAAATATAGTATACAGTTAAACATATGTTTAGAATTACAGAAAGGATTGTGTAGCAGAAAACACTGGATTATTGCCTTCCCAACATTTTATAATCTTATAGACCTATACTGCCCAGTATAATAGCCACTAATCTCATCTGGCTGAATTTAAGCTTTAATTAAAATATAGTAAGATTTACAGTTCGTCTTTTCAGTCTCAGTAGCCACATTTCAGGTGCTTGGCAGCCACATGTGGCTATTGTCTGTTGTCTTGGACAGTGCAGATGTAAGCCTTTCCATCATTGTAGTGAGTTCTTAGGGACAGTCCTATTCTAGACCATTAGCAGGTACATCCAAATATTGGAGAACTGGGTTTTACTGCTCACTGTCTTTTCGTCAGGATATAGGAGATTTAGATAAAGGTTGTGAAGCAAGAAATGTCTTCTGATTAATATTTTCTCTTTCCAGTGGCTTTCAATTTTGTACTTCCTATAGATTTTACTTAGATGACATAGTCTCACTAGGGTAAAATGATTATAGCAAAAAACGTTAGCCTTAAATCACCACTTTTGTTATAAATGGAGATAACCTACTCATATAGGGTATGCTACATTTGAAATATTAAAGGTCTTGTCAGAAATGTCCTACCTTTAGAAACAGCAGTTAGGTGGGATCTTAAAAACTGAGATGTAGAGCTCATTTTTACAGGTGAGGGGATAGGCATGTAAAGAAGTAAGCAACTTGCACAGGGTTGTCCAACCAAATTATGGTAGAGTCTGGCCTGAAATCTAAAAGCATTAACTTAAAATTTACCCTATATTAGTAAGAAGTGATGCTAGTAAGACAATTTCAACTTTGGATATTTAATAAATATTTAAAATGGGTTGAGACACTCTGCTGAATAGATACGTTTCCCTATTTGGAATTATAGAATAGTTCAACAGGAGCAGAGGAATAGATCTGTGATTCTCGGCTAGATCTATCATTGGACCCACTTTTATAAAAGGTGACTGAGTCAGAGTTGGGGTCACTGCCTTGTAGAGGGAGCTTGAGGTAGGATACACTTGAGGAAATAAAACCACTGACCCTACTTTCTCCTCTTAGGTACCCAAGGATGTGGCCTCTTAATGCTGACTCAGTTCAGAACCAAGGAGAGTCTGAAGGTTGTAAAATATTCCTTTAAAACAGGGTTGGCTAACTTTTCTTAAAGAGCCAGGCAATGAATATTTTAAACTCTGAGAGCTAGGTGGTCTTTGTTAAAGTGTAGGCCTGTGCGCTTGTGTGAAAGCAACCACAGGCAGTAATGTAAAAGAATGAGCATAGCTGTGTTCCAGTAGAACTCTACGAAAACAGGCAAGTAGCCAGGAGGTCATAACTTGTCCACCGCTGTCTTAAGCACATTGGTGATGTAAGCATTTACAGAAGAGTGAGATTAGCTCCAGTTAAAAAAATCCCACAGACAGGAGCCTGGCAGGCTACAGTCTATGGGGTCACAAAAAGTCAGGCACGACTGAGTGACTGAACATGCTCGCACATACAGAAGGATTCTGGTCCTCTTGATCGTGTGAGCTATGAGAAGAGACATTTCAGGATGACTCATTAATTTCTGACTTGGTGGATGTATGGTGTACCATTGATCAACAGCAGCCATTTAGGAAGAAGTACAGATTTCTTTGGTGGGACATGTGCTAAGTTCAGGTTGGAAATGTTGAGTTTTGAGGTGTGCTCAGAGGAAGGTTGTAGGGCATCCGGTGCCCAGGAATTCAAGGAAAGAATTACTGTGAGACTGTTTAACCTGTTGACAGTAAATTATAAACTCTTGCAGCTCTGCTGTTCGCTGACTTTAAGTAGTTTCTTAGTGTTACACTCTACTGAGAGGAATGTCAATTGATAACAGGTTTTCTGAAAATCAGTTTGTATCAAGAACTTTACAAATTCTTACCTTTTCTGATGTGGTAATTCTTTTGGGAATTTGTGGTAATGTTTTTTCCTCTAAAATATAGATTGATTTTGAACACAAAAAGTACATTGTGTAGACAGGTAAAAGTATCTAGATGCCCAGTGTTTGGGAAATAGCTAAGTAAATTTTGCTTGTTTAAGATGGGATGATGAGCAGCCCTTTTAGTCATTTGAGAACTTTTTTTCTGCCCTGGGAAAATTATTTTGAGAAGGATGAAGAATTTCAAGTGTTTCTAAAACTTTAATATGTATGTGAGTCATTTGATGATCTTGTTAAAAGGCAGATTACATTTTAGTAGGTCTCGCATGAGACTTGTGATTCTCCACTTCTAACGACTTCCAAGTGACATGCTGCATTTTTGACTAGAAAGGTATTAGATTACTTTGTCTTAAACTACAGCAATAAAGCAGAAATATGCCAGAGTTAGAAGTGCTTCCCTCTAGAAGAGGAATTATTAGGAACTTACCCCCCCTAGTACTTTTACTGTTCTGTATTTTTCATATTTTTGCTATGTATACATTAGTTTCATAAATTAAATATACCTCGTATATTTGAACTCTATGTTTTAGGCACTGGGCTAAGTGTGTAGTGTGCATTATTTTGTTACAGTTTCAGTGAAATGTATTAGGTAGGCAGAGGGGTATACTGGTATTTGCCTCATGGAGTTTTATGTATGTTTTTCAGAATAATTCATTTTAAGTGACTTGGTTTGGTGCCTGACACTTAATATATCTCAATAAATCATAGCTTCTATCATTATCATCATTGTTATATATTCCTTGTTTATGTAAATGAGGCAGTTGAGGCACAGAGAAAGGAAGTAACTTGCCAAGAGTCACATAGCAAATACATAGCATAACCTGGATTTCAGTCCAGATCTGTTAGACTCCAGAGGTCTTTAAATAAAAAAAAAAGAGGCAACAGTTGGTGCAACCACTGCCAACTCCAGTTTACAGTGTCCCTAACCACCCTCAGAATACCACCACACACAATCTTCTAAAAATGTGACCAGGTTTTTGCATAAGTTATGTCAAGGATTTCTTCAGCATCTCCTTAGATATGACTGTTCAGAAATTAGACACTGATTTGACATAAAATAAAAATGAGAGAATTATCTGGATGACTAGGATTCACGCAACTAAATGAAAAAGAATATTTTTCATTTCCATTTAGTACTGGGTAAATGCCAAAGAATGTTTAAAAGAAACACATCATGCATTTATGTATTTGTTTATTTGTATATCTAAAATGTAAAGAATGATGTAGTGAACATCTACCACCCAGTTTAAAAAAAGAACATTATCTTATCCTTTTCCCCTCAAAGGACATCATTTTTCTGAATTTTCATTTCCTTGCTTTCCTTGTAGTTTTTCTACATATGTTCAGTCCCTAAAATATATTGCTTATTTTTATATAAGATGAAATTTGTACATTATGTATTTTTCTGCAACTTGCTTTTTTCCAACAAATATTTTGTTCCTGAGTTTTATCCATTTTATTGTGTGTAGCTGTATTTATTGATTGTATTCCATTGTACAACTATACTGTATTTTCTTTGTTCAGTCTACTGGAGATGGACTTTCTGGGTTGTTCCCAGGTTTTTTGCTTGTTATTTCTTACAGTGCTGTGATGAGACTTATTCATGTGTCGTGTGCCCATTTGCAAGAGTTTCTTGATTTTGTGTCTAAGGTGTATGATTGCTAGGTCATAGGGAGTGTGCATATTAAGTTTTTACTAGGTAATGCTAAATTTTCTGAAGTGGTTATACTAACTTATGCACCCACCATCAATCTGAAGATAAATATTCTAAATCTTCCACATTTTTACCAATATTTCATATAGTCAGGTGTTTAAATTTTGCCCATCTATCTGACTGATGTAAAATGATATTTCATTGTGAGTGTATTATTTAACTTTTAAAAATGATGTTCTTTTTAGGTTTTATAAATTGGTTGTCCTCAAAGTGACCTTTAGAGTTATCTGGAAACTGTTGTGAATGTTGTATAAAAAGCTATAGAATTTCAGTTTTTCACTTGTTTACTATTTTTGTGCCATGTAAAATCATTTACAATATTTAAAAAAATTCAATTTGGTTGACTTAAAACACATTTTGTGTATATTCTGATTTTAGAGCAGCATTCTGCTACTTGATGGATAAATCTAAAGCATTCAGCTGTTTTGCTGAAAACCTTTTTTGGAAATTGAAATCATAAAAATAAACTTATTGTGCATTAATCCTCTTTATGTTTGCTTTTTTTCCTCCCTTCTAACTGATGCAGATGTTTTAAACTATTGGTCTTTTGTTTAGTTGCTTAGAGAGTTTGTAATATGATGACAGCATAGAAAACTTCATAAGTCAGTATCCTTTAAAAAAACTGAAAGGTTGTAAATGGCTGGACAGTATACATTATAAGGAAATAATTTGTGCAGAAGACAACCTTAAAATATTTTAAGATTGGCCTCTGGTGAGAATTCTTTTGCCAATTAAAAAAACACCTTTTATGTTTTAGCACCAGTATGCATGAACGAGTGCACCGAACAGAAAGACAGTTTCGATCACTCCCAGCTAATCAACAGAAACTACTTCCTCAGTTTCTTCTTCACTTGGACAAGATCCGGAAATGTGTTGATCATAATCAAGAAATACTACTGACCATTGTGAATGATTGCATACATATGTTTGAAAATAAAGAATATGGAGAAGATGTATGTGAAGTTTTGTTCTCTTTGTTTTTATTTTAGGATTTAATCTCTGTGTTTTGAGATCTTTCTGGATTTCGTTTCTGTAATTTTGCACGGCTCATTTGCTCTACTTGGAGAAAATTTTCACTTATTATGTTCAGTCCCTTTTATTAGGCTTGATAGCACAGTATACTGGAAACTGGATTTGTTGGCAGATTTTTTTTCCCCCCCAAACATACTAAGATAATTGTTGGCATTTTGATACACCTTTCACATAGTGTTCTGACTATTACAGCATGTGGAGTTAGTGACGTACATTTTTTATAAACAATTTTACTAGCTATGTAAAATTAATTTTACCTTGATATTTTCAGAATCTTACATCTATTGATATTCATCTTTTACTTTAAAAAAATTATTTTTACTTATAATTCTCAAGGGACTGGCAGAAATAGGAGCTCAAGTCCTTTTTGTATCCATAGGGTAGATGCAGTTGGGCCACTTGAGCCTGTCCATGCTGTCCCATGAGTGACCTGAAGGAACTTTCTTCCCTCTCTTAGAGTTTGGTCTCCATAGCATTCCAGTTCCGGTCCTCTCCTGCGTACAGATTGCTTAGTTAGATGGTGGCTTCATGATTAATGAACCATAATATATTGAGGGTAGAAGTGAGACCACCAAACTCTTTTCATTTAGGATCTCAAGCTGCACTTGAACCCAGATTGAGGTGAGAGGCTAGTGATTTACCCTCTAAACCATCTTTAAAGTATCTCTATAGCATGACTATTTAACTATAACCATATGCAAGAGTGATTACTTTTTGAAAAACTAATTGATTTCTGTTTTTTAAACAGGGGAATGGAAAGATTATGCCAGCATCTACGTTTGACATGGATAAGTTAAAATCCACATTGAAACAGTTTGTGAGAGACTGGAGTGAAACTGGGAAAGCAGAAAGGGATGCCTGCTACCAACCAATCATTAAAGAAATTTTAAAAAATTTTCCAAAAGAGAAATGGTAAATAGTATCTTGTTTTTAACCAATTTCTTTATGTAAGCACTGAGTTTCTCTGAGAAATTTCACAGTCTTGATTCATTTTTGCAGTTGTTGAGTGCCTGTATTTTTTCATGTGTTGGTGCGTGCTGTTATATGTGCCGTTCTTGGATGCTTCATCTGTGTGAGATTGCAGTTAATGTTTTGAATAATTATTGTTCTAGCACTATGGGAAATTATCTAGAAATTAAATAATGGTTAGATTGACTGTTTATTATCAATGATGTCTATCCTTTTATAATTTGTTTTATGGCAGAGCGAAAAGCTCTAAACCATTTTAATTTTCCTCTTTATGGCATATTTGTATGCAAATGAGTGATCTATAGCTCAGAGAAGAGATTCTTAACTTTTTTATCCCATGAAAACTTTGAACAGTCTGAAGCCCATATTTTCTTTTTCAGTAAAACATTTCTAAATGAGTAAAGTGACATACATAGGATTGCAAAGAAACCAGTTATTTTGAAATATGGTTATCAAAATGCTTAAGCAAGATTGTGATATAACCTGCTTTTTTATCATGTATCACATTAAATAAAAGTCTTAAAAGGAGATTTTAATAGATTTTGAAAATACCTGAATACTGTATGTTATTTTGAGGCTCTCAACAGCTAATATGAAATGAAAATATATATAATATATAATTTCTGTTGGTGATAAAGTCACAGGTACTTCTAAAACTATTATTGTTTGTTGGCTGCATTCACAGTTGATAGAAACATATCAGTTAAAGGCTAATGAAATTAAAATGTAATTTTTTTTCACCCCCTTGTAGGTACAGTGAATTCTTTCCATAGACCTCTTTGGTCCATGGATCCCAGGTTAGGAACCTGACTCAGGTTATCTGTTTAAAGAGAACCAATGGATGGAGTTCATTCTATTGTTTAAAGGATCTTTGAAAAAAGAAAGCCGCCTTTTCCTCATCTTCCCCTCTTCCTTGATTGACATCTTTAAGTTTGGATGTATCTATCCAGAAATTTCAATACATATGTATATGTCCCTTCTCTTTTTTGAAAACATTTTATTTTGAAATAAGTTCAAATTACCCAAGAAGTTGTATGGATTGTATAGAGAGCTCCTGTGTATTTTTTCACCTAAATTCACCAATTCTTAGCATTTTACATTTGCTTTTTTGTTTCCTTTTCCTACTTCCCTTTCTTCCCACCTTTATGTTTTTATTCACGGCAGTACATATACACAATTATTTAAACTATTTGAGAGATCAGTTTGTATTACATCATGTTTTTTACTGCTTATTATTTGAGTTTTTTCTTAAGAACAGTGATATTCACTGACATAAACCCAGTGCAATTACCAGATTGAGGAAATTTAAACTTGAATACTGTCTTCTTATCTGTGGTATATATTTAAATTTCACAAATTATCCTGATAATGTCCTTTGTCACACTTATTTTTCTGTTCAGTCTAGGATCCAGTCCAGGATGTTATGTTTAATTCTGATGTCTTTCTTAGTCTTTAATCTGAAAGAGTTCCTTGGCCTTGTTTTTTTTTTAACTTTCATGACATTGACATTTTTGAAGAATATGAGGAAGTAATTCTGTAGAATATTCTTCAGTTTGACATTGTCTTAGGCTTCTTCATGGTTAGGTCTAGATTGTGTGTCCTCTCTCAAACTAATACAGAGTTGATGTTATATCCTTTTCAGAATATTACGTTCAGAGATATGCAATGTCTGTTAGCCCCTCATTGATTTTAATCAAGATGTTATTTCATTCTTCCCACTGTTTAGTTACTGTTTCTCTTCTTGCGACTAATAGGCAGTTGTTGAGGAGATACTTTGAAACCATGCAGTTAGTATCCTGCTCCTTTGCAAACCCTCTCCCTCCTAAAATTGTCATCCATTGAATCTTGGATGGACTAACCTTGTTATCATGTTGGTGGAATGGTGATTTTCTAACTCTACAGTTACCAGCATTCTATTCATATTCTTATCTATTACAGGGATGACTCATGCTTCCTATTTATTCAGTAGGTTATAATCCATTACCATTGTTTTTAAAATTTTCTTCTTTAAATTTCCTCAGATTTGGCCAGTAGGATTCCAGTTGGTTGGTGCCTATGTCCTTTTGGCATGGCATGCTTCAATTGTTTTTGGAGCACTTCCTTACTTTCTGGAATAATAAAGACATTTCAGTTCAGTCTTGTATCTTGCCTGCTTAAGTCCTGGAGTGGGTATTTTCCCAAGGACCTGGTTCCTTTTAATGTAGAACGGAGTGTAGAGACCAAGATTTGGCACTAGGCATGTTCATTGTTCCTCAGATGTCATTGCTTATGGGTCTTTCAGCAGATAGAACTTAAACACACACACCCCAAACACAAGAGATCATGAGTTCATGTTGGTACTTTCAATTCTAATCCAACCCTGTTGGATTCCTTCCTTAGCTTCCCCCATTCTCTCTGTCTGTCTGTCTTTTCCACAGTGAAAAACCTGGCTTCTGACATCAGTATATTTGCTTACTTACTCAGTCCTACAATACTTGGGCTTCCCTGGTAGCTCAGATGGTAAAGAATCTGCCTGTAATGTGGGAGACCTGGGTTTGATCCCTGGGTTGGGAAGAATATCCCTTGGAGAAGGGACTGGCTACCCACTCCAGTTTTCTTGCCTGGAGAACTCCATGGACAGAGGAGCCTGGTGAGCTACAGTCCGTGGGGTTGCAAAGAGTCAGACACTACTGAGCAGCTAACATTTTATTTTTCTACAATACACACAAAAGTTGCAGAATTATTACCTCTATATTACAGGAAAAACAAAACTACCAAAAGGAGTTCAGGATTTGCCAGGAAGTATTCTCCCCCCTAAACTAAGGGTTTTTAATAGAAATATTCTTCACTGTTTTACTCAAATTAGCTCCCTTTCAGCCTTCTCACCCTAGGTGTGGTTATATGAAATCCAGTATATTTAGGTTTATTTGTTTTTGTTTGCTTTTAGTTTTAGGGTTGCGTGTCCCTGCCTCCTCCCCGATTCCTGTTGGTTTTTTAATTTTTTTGATTTGTGGGCTATCATCTTGACAAAACTATATTAAAAAAAAAGTGATATTCAGAAAAAATGTCATTCATTCATCTGTCTTTCCTTTACTCCACTCTACCACTTAGGTAATCAGTATTATTGATTTCTCATTTATTCTTTTTGTTTGTATTTTCTGTCTTTTTTATGGAGGTAAGTAGGTTTGTTTTTTCCCCCATCTCTAGATATCCCCTTTTGTCATACACAAACTGCAGCATAATATATATTTTATTTTGCAATTTGATTTTTTTCACTTAATGATACATCCTAATTTAGCTGTATATCAGTTCTTGGAGGTCTTGATCAATCCTTTTTTTTTATTTTAACAGTTTCAGACTACTTCGATCTCCTATACTTGGTTATTTAAGTAAAGAAGTTGGCAGTATCTTGCAGTTATAATGCTGTAGTTAATAACCTTATGCATGTTTATTTTTGGATTGCTGGAGATGTATCTTTAGTGTAAATTCTTAGATGTGAAATTGCTGCATCTGGAAGGGAGATGTATATTGGTGCAACAAAATACCATAATTTTAACTGCTTAAAACAGCACACATTTATACTTCATAGTTTCTGTGTGGGTAGGGATCTGGACATGGTTTCATTCTGTAGGATCTTACAAGGCTATAAACAAGATATGTGCTGGACTTTGTTCTCATCCAGAGACTTGACTATAGAAGCATAGACTTCCAAGCTCCTGCAGATTGTTGGCAGAATTTGTTTCATTGTGGTTGTAGGCTCTGGCTTCTTGCTGACTGAGGGCTAGAAGCCTATGTCAGCTCCTGAAGGTCCCTCATACTCCCCTTGTGGGCTTTCACAAGTGGCTACTTAGACGTTGTCAAGCTAGCAAGAAAGTCTTTAGAGTAAGCAGGCTGTTACATTATAAGACTTCATTGAGTGTTTTATAATGTAACACAGTCGCAGGACTGACATGTATTGGCGTTGCTCAGTGGGTAAAGAATCTGCCTGCAGTGCAGGAGGCCCACGTTTGATTTCTGGTTTGGGAAGATCCCGTAGAGAAGGAAATGGCAACCCACTCCAGTATTCTTGCCTGGGTAATTCCATGGACAGAGGAACCTGGCAGGCCACCGTCCCTAGGGTTGCAAAGAGTCACAGAGTCAAGACAGGACTGAGCAACAACACTTTCACTTTTTTCATTTGTAAGTATTTATTTCTGGACTCTCTGTTCTATTCCATTGGTCTATATGTCTTTCCTTATGCCAGTACCATAGTTATTTTAATTTCTATAACTTTGCAGGTTTTGAAGTCAGGAAGTGTGATTTGTACATTTTATTCTTTTTCAAGATTATTTTAGTTCTTTGGGGTTCTTTGCAATTTCATATGAATTTCAGAATCAGTTTCTCCATTTCTCTGAAAGAGGCTATTGGAATATTGCCAGGGATTGTGTTGAATATGTAGATTGTTTCTGGTGGTATTGATATCTTAATAATGAGTAATGCTTCCCAGGTGGTGCTAGTGCTAAAGAACCCACCCGCTAATGTAGGAGACGTAAAAGGTGTAGGTTTGATCCCTGGGTGGAAAGACCCCTGGAGAAGGGCATGGCAACCCACTCCATTATTCTTGCCTGGAGAATCTTACGGACAGAGGAGCCTGGTGGGCTACAGTCAATAGGGTTGCAAAGAGTTGGACACACCTGAAGCGATTCATCGCTAGCACTAATTCATGAATATAGGATGTCTTTCCATTTATTTAGGTATTCTTTAATATCTTTCAACCTTGTTTTTTAAGTTTCAGTATACAAGTTTTCAGTGTAGCATCTCCTTGGTTAGATTTAATCCTAAGTTTTTCATTCTTTTTCATGTTGTTATAAATGGAATTGTTATCTTAATTTCCTCTTCTGATTGTTCTTTGCCAATGGATAGAAACAGAACTGATTTTTTAATGTGTTTATGTTTATTTTTATGTGTTGCAACTTTGCTTAATTTGTTTACTGGCTCTAGTAGCTTTCTTGTTGATTCTTTGCGATTTTCTACATAAAAGATCATCTTGTTTGTGAATAAAGGTGGTTTTTGCCTCTTCCTTTCCCATTAAAATAGCTCTGGAAGTACATCCTTATCTAGTTTCTGATCTTAGAGGCAAAGCTTTCAGTCTTTCACTTTTGGGTGTAATTTTAGCTCTAGGTTTTTTATAAATGCCCTTTTTTGATATTGAGAAAATTTCCCTCTCTTATTTCCTAAGAGTTTTTGTCATGAAAGGATGTTGCATTTGTCAAATGCCTTTTCTATGTCAAATGAAGTGATTTTTTTTTTCTTTTTCCTATTATTAATAATTTTCTTTTCTGTAAGGCTACCTTTGTTTCCTTTAATAAGTGCTACAAGTTATTTTGTTAATTTTTATCAGTGGTCCTACATTAAATATTCTACAACTGTTAGAATCATAATCTAGTCTCATATTTCCTTATTTTTCATACTTTTTATAAATCTTTTCAGCTTAGGNCTGCTTTCAAAAATCTTAAAGATTCTTCTAGTTGGTATATTTTGTATGTACTATCTATAAAATAATAGATCATATATTTTACTAGTCTTTGTAAACATGAAGTCCAAGTATTTCTTAATATTCAAAATATCTTTGTTTCTGAAAAGTAGTTTGTGAAATAAAACTCTTTACAGTGGGAATATACTAAAGTTTGGGTATTTTTGGAAGGCCAAATGTCAAATGCATATGTCAGCATAATTTCTAGCACTTTAAATATGATTTCATTCATACTTAGTGATCACTGAATCATGTATATTGCCATAGTATCCTGTCAGCATGATAATGTTAGCCATAGTAAAAGGGGATCTCATGGTTAAAGGCACTTAATGAATTAGCACAAGTATTATTTTATTGTTATTTACCTGTTATTAGTAGTAGTAGTGTTTTTATTACTGTTGACAGATAAAATGTAGACTGGTGAGAAAAGGATGAATTAACTTTAATGTTTCTAATAGGTTATTTTAATATAAAAGAATAATTAAAAAATGTTTTAAAAAGGTGTTTTACAGGATCCAAAATTTTAAAGGTTTCAAAGGATATAAAATCTCCTCCCCAGTTACCCATTTCCCTTCTCTGATAGTGGTCACTGTTATAAAAGTAAGCAGGGATGTATGAATTTTAAATCAAGTACATTTTTTTTGTCATTCTGGTACCCAATGGAAAATTTACATATTTTTTCTTCTGTCATTTGTTTTGCTTGTTTAATTTAGATTGGTTTCCTTAGAGCATATGAGTTTTTCAAAAACCCTTAAAAATAAGCCTAACAAAACATAGCAAAGTCTTTATCCATATTAAAGTCATAACTTTGCCACAAAAGGTAAACTCTAAGTCCTGAAAAAGGGACATGATTGTAGCGCTTCAGAATTCAGGTAAATTCTGGTCAAGTTTGGGACTCAGATAAAATTTTTAGGATTCTGTTTGTGCCACAGCAAACACCTGTGAATTTGATATTGTTATACTCAGGCTGAATTTCAGTAATGTTTATGTCAGCTAGCCTTTTGATTGTGTTCTTTTCTTTTTGAAATTTCAATAAAGGCCTTTTCTAACAGATCTGTTTGCAAAACATAATATACTTAAATATGCATAAATTAACTATTCTTGTGGTTATTAAAATACTTTTTTCCTGTGTAAGCATATTTGTCTTATCAGTTTGTCCAATTTGTTCCTGTTGGGAATTTTTAAATGTCTAAGTTTACAAGTATAAGCAGCTTTGAAGCTGACAGACTGACATGTGTATTGGGGCCTGTTTGTAAATTAATGAAATGCTGTTTTAATTGTGCTGAATGCCAGATACCTCAGTTATTATTAGCTCAGAAATTTAGTGCTATGAGTTTATAGTTGCTAAGGAAAGAGAGATTCCCAACTCCTATTTGAAATGGGAAATCACAACCATGTAGAATCATATTCTTTTATGAATCCTGAAAACTACCGGATTGTAGTTTTTTTAGATCTTAGTTTCATTAACCCAGTCTATTTTAGAAGAATTTGAAGTGTTATTCTGTCTGTCTGTGGGTGGTAAATCTATTATGTCTTTGCCTCTCAGAATATGTCTAACCCTTCAAGAAGACTTTTAAAATCCTTTAAAGATGTCTTTTTCTACTTAGATTAAAATAAAGAGTGTAAGTTATAAAAAATTATTTGCATCTGAAAGAAGCCATTTTATAAGAGCAAATGAAGATTGCCAAATAATGCAAAGGTAGTTTAGAGGCTGAAAATAGTCTCTTTAATATTTTAAGAGATGTTAAGATAAAATAAATAAGATATTTAATAATATCTCTTTAATCCAGAAAGCTCTCTTAGACCAGAGAGACAAATAAATATTTCAAATTTCTTTTTCATCAAGATCCCAAGTGCCTACCATTCCAGGACTTTAAGTACTTAAAAATCTTGAAAAAATTTTTTCAAGTATTAAAAAAAAAGTGGAAAAACAATTCAAGATGATAACCTANCTAGTAGAAAAATAGTGTAAATAGTAAACAGATAAAGAAATATAACATGCTTAATTTCATAAGAAAATGCAAATATAAAAACCATACTAAGATGCCATTTTAATCTACTGCAAGAATTTGAAAATTATATAACTTTCTGAAGGTATGAGGAAACATATGTTGCTGGTGGAAGAATAAATTAGTAAAATTTAATGGAGGGCAATTTCTTAACATTGAACAAAATTCAGTTTTGATCCTTGCAATTCAGTTTGGGGAAAGCTTTCTACAGATAAGCTCCTGCATACGGAAATTATTTATGCCAAAGATATTAGCTTTAATGTTATATAATAAGACATTGGAAGCAATCTAAATGTCCTTAATTAGCATTATTATTTTGATACATTATTTTATAGTATTAAATGGACTATTTAGTCATAAAACAGATTAAGAAAGCTCTGTGTACTGATTGGGAAAGAAGTTCAAGATATATTAAATCAGGGATTGGTAAGCTTTTCCTTAAAGGGCCAGCTAGAAAATATTTTAGGCTTTGTAGGCATTGGGGTCTCTGGCTACTGACTATTTAGCTCTGTTGTCATGAGAACATTGCCATAGATAGTACATAAATGAATGGACATGGCTGTGTTCCAATAAAACCTTTTTACAAATACAGGTGACTGCTAGTGGGTTATAGTTGCTGACCCCTGTATTAAATGAAAGAAGCAAAGTGATGAACTGGGCATATAAACAAAGGTATGAATGAAGCACTGAAAGCACTGAGAAGTGAGTTAAAGCTCTGCCTGGGATATTTGGGAAAAGAAAGACTTTATAGATAACGTGATAATTTAAACTAAGTTTATGCAGGTATGTCGGAGCTCTCAAGATTACGGTGAGAAAGTGTTTTCTGGAATTGATTAAAAGTTGTCTTGGTGATGTATGAAGTTCTTTGTTGGAAGGAGATAAATAAGTTGGGACCATACTTTTGAAGGGACTAGACACTAATTCTGATTTCTAACCCATTTTCTAGTTTGAATAAAGTGTCTCAATATCCAACTCTATTAAACCTTGACGTTTTGCCATATTTATTTCAGATTTCTTTGTTGTTGTTTAACAGTTGAAACTGCTTTGCAGATCATACAGAGCACATTCTTCTCTCTTTCTGGAGATAACAACTAGCATAAATTTGTTATTCTAATCTTAGCTTTCTACATTAGCTACATGTTTATGTATACATACATGAATAACACATTGTGTTCTATATCTTTTAAAAGATTATATAATGGTTTGTGATGTCATTTCACAATTGTTTTTTGCCCAGAATTGTGTGTTTATGAGTTCTCTGTATGGACTAGCAGTGTTCAATAGAAATACAATGCAAGTCACCTATGTTATTTTAAATTGTCTAGTAGTCACATGAAAAGTGAAACAGGTGAGATTAATAATATACTTTCATAACCCAGTATATCTAAAACATATTAACATATAAGTATGTTACAGTATATAAGATTTTAATGATATTTTACATTCCTTTATACTGTCTTTGAATATTGGCATTTATTTTATACTTGCAGCACATTTCAGTAGAACTAACCATATTTTAAGTATTTAGTAGCCACGTGTGGGTAGTGGCTTCTACCATGTGAATTGTGATTGTAATAGAACCAAACTCTTCTGATGCTTGAAAGTTGTACATACACTTACCACCAGGGGTCAGCTAAGTGTCATCATGCTAACACACCAAGAAAAAGTATTTTGTGTGTTGGAATTCGCTTACTTGCAGATGCTATGCAAAAATTATTCTGTATACAATAAAGGAAACTTCTCCCAAGAACAGCGTTTACTGATGGTAAACTAGCTGAGAGCAAAGGTTGGTATAAACATGGCCAACCACGGTGCAACCGTGGCCTCTTCAAACCCACAAGTGCTCTCTGTATTCTTTATCCTTGCTTGTCTAGAAAAGCATTGGAAGTTTCCCACTATTATCAGGGGTGTTACATTCGTAGTAAATATATTGCTTATCCATCAGTTCGGTTCAGTTCCTCAGTTGTGTCTGACTCTGCGGCCCCATGGACTGCAGCACACCAGGCTTCCCTGTCCATCACCACCTCCCAGACCCTACTCAAATTCATGTCCATTGAGTCGGTGATGCCACCCAAACGTCTCATCCTCTGTTGTCCCCTTCTCCTGCCTTCAAACTTTTCTAGCATCACTGGAGAAGGGAGTGGCACTGGAGATGGCAATGACAAACCACTTCAGTATTCTTGCCTTGAGAACCCCATGAACAGTATGAAAAGGCAAAAAAGGTTGCTCATCCATAGTCCAGCCTAATAACTAAATATTTACTTGCCTGTTTTTTGCTAAGAATCTCAAGCAAGCAACACTTGATTACTGAGGCACATATTAATTATATGGCTCCTGGTTTTCTAAGTTTAAAAAGTCAGCTCACCAAAAAGGTCTAAACTTAGGTTTATATTTCTCTTATTTTCATAGAAAATGCCCTAGACTTCATACAGACGCAGTAGAAAATGCCTTTTAGAAAGCCTTTGTTTTATATACATTGTGATTAGAGACTTTTTCTTTCATATATCCCTTATATGAATACTGAATAGGAAAAAAAAAATTCTAAGAGCAAAGGTTTGGGAAAAAATTCTCCCATTCATTGCTTGATTCTTGATCAGTTTTTCAGTTCTTAGTTTGTTTTATAATGTGTTTTCTTTAGTATGTCTACTGAAATCTTTTTTCTTAATACAAATAATTGGTAGATCTATAGTAATCTCTCTTAACTCTTAAGGTAAAGCTCGCTGTATTCTTTATTCTGTGGCTTTAGGACAGCCTTTTAATAGCAGTTCTATATAGAAACTTTCTGCCACAAGGTGGGAATAGAGTTCTATAAGCTTGATTAGTTCGGGAATATTTAATAATAGCTGTCAAAAAGCTAACTTTAAGTGAACAAAACAAATATTAGTACTGTTATTAACACAACTTTCCCTGAAGGTTGGCATGAGTTCTGATTTCTGCGTGGTAGTCTTTTACTTTCTTAGAAATTGATTATTATTGATTATTTGGATAAAGATTTAAATTCTCTATGAATTTACTTCCAGATCCTTTATATTTTCTGTTGCATTACCTTGATTTTTTAAGAAATTGCTGAACAGAGCCACTTGGAGAAAATGCATGTTTTTGATTGGACAAATGGAAACTGAGGAAAGAGGTGGTTCTAGAGAGTAAATGTTTTGGTGGGTCTAGAAGGGAGTAGAAAATGATGATGGGTCCTTTATACAAGGGCCAGCATGGTGTCCTACAGATAGGAGTTTTTCAGAATCTAGTGTTAAAAATATGTGTGTTCATGTTAGATAACCAATATAGGTAGGCATGAACCAAATGAGATGTTCCCATTTTCTTTATTAAAAATCAAAGTGTTCATACACATAGACATATTGTATATAATCTGGAATGAAAAGGCAACATTCTATTTTAGTGAAAGCTTTTATAAGGCACCTTGGTTTTAGTTTGCCCATGTGAAGTATTAAAGAATATCTTACTAATCACAATAAGCCTGTTTGTCAGAAATCATTTTTTAACAAATTTCAGTGTATGCCTTATTGTATATATAAAATTTAGCAGTGAAACAGGCTAAATAGACTTCGTTGAGGTTTTTATACAAATATATGTTCCATATATATCTACGATTGAAGGACCCTGTACAACTCCTCTTGTTACTATATTTGTGGACTGATTTTTCAAAAGCCCCATAGTTCTGTTTGTTTGTTTTCAAAGTGGGGAATGCTAAAGGTTATCATATGAGCTACTAGTAAAAAGTCCTATTGCTGTTTGCATCACATCAGACTTAAAGACCATACAGTTTAAAGATAAAGAAGTGTTCATGGGAGTAGATTTAGAAATTGGATTTGTTTTATGAGCTAAATTTGGGGAATACAGACAATAGTAAAATTCCTTTTTAGTTGACGTGATAACAGCTGATTATATACTTTTTTCTTTGGTTTTCCACAAGAATACCATTTTAGTTTCCTTAAGATTATATTGAGCCAGAAGTCCTGAAAAGTCTTTGCTTTGCTAGGGCTTTTTAGTGATCTGAAAGTAGAATGGCAGATGTAATAGCAAAGGAAATTTGTGATGGTAAGGTAATGGTAATAAGTGGAGAACAGTTGGGTTGCAAACCTATGGCATGGTGTGATATGTTTGCCATTATATATGTTTAACTAATGAAAAAGGAAATGGCAACCCACTCCAGTATTCTTGCCTGGGAAATCTCATGGACAGAGGAGCCTGGCAGGCTGCAGTCCATGGGCTTACAGAGTTAGAACTGAGCAACTTAACCACAACAACAGCAATGCTCAATTAGAAACCAGTTCCCTATCTTCCTTATAAGAATATCCCAGATCCAAATTCTTTTGCCAACTGAAATATATCAGATTTTAAAGGGAGACCTGACACATTAAAATCTGCTTGTACTTGATTTGGCTATATAAACCATTGTATTAGAAACAGAATTTAGAAATAAAGTTTTGTTTTTACTGTTTCATGTGCTGAAATAATTGTGTTTGGTTTCTTTGTATGTACAGAGATTCCTTTGGAATGATTTGTCTTTCCAAGACAGGTGATACTAGGAGTACCTTCATAAGTCTTAGATAGAAGGCAGTTTATCTTCTGAAAAATAATACTTTGGGGATAAAACCCTAGTCTGCTAACATTTGATAATTCCCTATATGCTTATTTCTCATTGATATTTAGAAGTATTTCTCAAATTTAAGAAGTCAGAGCGTTGAGTGAGCTTATTCTTATTAAATATCTTAAGTTTTTAATTGTTAATATGGATTTTGTCTTTTTTTTTTTCTCCCCTTTCCTTTGAGGAGTTTGGACATAATTGCCTTATTTCATTTCAGGGATCCTTCTAAAGTAAATATTCTGGTACCTGGTGCTGGACTAGGAAGACTGGCCTGGGAAATAGCTATGCTAGGTTATGCTTGTCAAGGAAATGAATGGAGTTTTTTTATGCTTTTTTCTTCCAACTTTGTACTCAACAGGTATTTAATTTACTTTTTGCTAGAAACAGTAATTTCTCAGAATTGGATTGACTTACCCTATTTTTGAAAAATTCTAAATTTGAAGAGAAGTGCATAGTGTTTAATTATGGTATATATCATAAGTGTTTCTTGTATTAAAATTAAATTGCTTATACTGTTACTACTTTAATTAGTTGCCTAGTTAACAGAATGTTGAACAGCATGGGTAAGGGATGTTTTAAAAAGTGATTGGATATTCATGACACTGAAATGATTTCTCTGCAGAATTTAGGGCTAAGTATTGTCCAGGAAGGAGTATTTTCTTATTATTCCTTAAACTTCTTCACCCCTTTGTTTCTTTAGTGGAATAAGATTTTCATGTAGTAATCACATTTTTTTTTTTTACTTAATCAAATTCTCATAGAATGATTCACATAAAATGACTCCACATAACTGAGTTGGAAAGATTTCTCAGAACTTCTGTGGCCTCATTTATAAAGTAGTGGAGAAGTGTCTTTAAATCCAGAAGAGGTGTGTTAGAGAAAAAATAAATAGCTGCCTCGTTTAAACAATACGTTGTTTTGGTAGCAGTGTGAGTTAGGAGATAGGTAAAAAGGAGAGTGTTACAAAAAAAAAATAATTAGGTAACAAAACTCATACCATTTTTTGGAAAAAAAAAATACTTAGACTGTTTTTTACTTGGGCTTGAGTTTTGGCAGTATATGTTTAAAAATTTGAATGAACAGCACATTTATATATCTGAATTTACCTTAATTTTGTTTCTGTCTTTTAATCCATGATTGGTTACTCATCTACATGCGTATGTGGAGTTTCAGATAATTGGGTAGAGTATAGTGGTAACACTTTTCAGTGTTTAATTATATAAGTAAATCCTCAATCAAATTATAAATTTTGGTATTTAAAGTAGATTTTCTTGGTAAAATATTTACTTAACCCTGAATTTTATGCTCATATTTTACAGATGTTCTGAAATTAATAAATATAAGCTTTATCCCTGGATTCATCAGTTTAGCAATAACCGAAAGTCAGCTGATCAAATTCGACCCATCTTTTTCCCTGATGTTGACCCCCACAGTCTTCCTCCCGGTTCTAACTTTTCTATGACAGCAGGAGACTTTCAGGAGATATACTCAGAATGCAGTAAGTCCAAAGCAAGCATTTAAAAATCACATCCTTTATTCTAAATTTAATGAGCTAATTTTGTACTGAGCCAAAGTTGTCATTCATTTTGATGGTAGAATTTAAGGTATACTTCAGTGACAGTTTATCAATAGAATATTTTCAGAGTTATGTATAAGACAGTCATGGGAACTATAAAGAAATATGGGATCTGCATTTGAGAAATTTATAATCTGTTGGGTCTCTTAATATAGGACAACATGTAAACAAAGGTTGAGTAATGAATACAGTAAAAATGAAAGTAGGTTAGTATGACAAGTGAGCTGTTTGTGGAGACAGTGACTTGAATAGGGAGGAATGGCATTCAGAGGTACAAAGATATGAATGAGTAAGGTAACCAGGGATGGTAGAACAGCCTGGCTGCAAGGAAAAAGGACTCTGGGAGATTTAATGGACAGTGAGGCTAGAGAAGTAGGTTGGTTCCAGATTGTGGAGGCCCTTTATAATGTATGAAGTTTGAACTTCAGCCTGGCAAAATGTTGAAGAAACTTGAGCTAGTCATTAGAGAAAGGGAGATGATAATGGGGAAAGAGGAGAGAGACTTGGCAATAAAAAGAAAAAAAGAAGGCTGAGGGGTCAGCAAGTTTGTTTGTTTAACAGCTGTTTGTTGAGCACCTGTTAAGTAGGAGGTATATTCCAGGTCCTGCGGAAACAGCAATGAGCAAAACAAAGTTCCTATTCACAGGGAACCCATATTTTAGTTTGGAGAGAGGCAATAATAATATTGTGAGGAAGAAAAATAAGGCAGGTAAAGGGGATATGATTGACTGGAGAGGGTCTGCTGTTTTATATGGAATTACCAGGAAGATCTTTCTAAGGGGGGAACTTAAAAATTGAGCAGAGAACCTCATAAGACTGAAGAGGCAAGTCATTCAGATATATGGGGGGAAAGTGTCGCAGACAAAGGAAATGGCAAAGGAAGGAAGATTCTGGGGTGTGAAAGACACTTGTGCTCAAGAAGAGCTAGAGGATCAGTTTGGCTGGGATGTGGTGAGCAGTGGGCGGGTGATGGGAGATGAGGTTAGAGAGGGTTTGGTGAGACAGACTTGTAGGCCGTAGCTAAGACTTAAAGTTGTACTCGAAGAGAAATGGGAGGCCTTGGAGAGATTAGAGCAGGACAGTAACAAGGTAGTGAAGTTACTGTTTTTCCCTGAATGCTGACACTGGGAGATCCTGAATTGAAGGTATGAGGAGAGAGACGCTGTTAGGATAAGTTAGGGAGCAGGTCTCAAAATCGAAGTGAAATAATGAAAACCATTGCTTCGGCATGTAAAAATGATTCTTCTGGAGCACGGTTTGAGAGAGGAGGTGGGGAAGGTGATCCATGGTTGGATGAAGTGCCTTATCTGTACAGACAGCCACTTTCAGTGCAGTCTCCTCTGTCTCTGTGCCAAGCCACAGCCTCCAGAAGGCAAACTGTTCTCTGTTCGCTTTTCACCCTCTGCTGCTGACTGTCCCATGCCTCTTTTTAACTGGCAGTTCCCCCAAGTACTGGTGGATGCTTATGTATTTTGATACCATTCATTTCTCAGTTGGCAGCAGATGCCTTCAGTCTTTTTAGAAAACTTGCAGAATTGGTAGTTAACACTGGTTTAAATCACAACTTAAAACTAAAATGACTTAATTTCATTGCAACTGATTTTATGTTTAAATTAAAAAAATTTTTAATTGGTAAAATTTTTATTAGTCATAATTAAAGCTAAAAATTGAAAAGATTATAAATAAAACTCATAAATATTACTTGGTGATATAGCAGATATAGTGATATAGGTTATCAAAAATGATTTCCAAATTGGTTACGTTATCAAATTAGCAATAAAAGCTTTTATGAATGATGACATATTTTGTAAATGATTGTTTGGTTGCCTAGATTATAGTATTTGATTGGAAGAGTTTAGCTTCTATACCTCTGCAGTTAAATATTCGTATCTGTAAAGAGGTAACTGGTTCATTTATAAAATTCATGAAAAGGCAAATAGCATAACATGTAGTAATTTGATTTTCCTTAAATAGATACCTGGGACTGTATTGCTACCTGTTTCTTCATAGACACAGCTCACAATGTAATTGATTATATTGATACAATATGGAAAATACTCAAGCCAGGTGGAATTTGGATAAATCTAGGTAAGTTCCTCAGTATTTATTAGAACTTATACATTAATCTGAGTACTTATAGCTGTTCTGCATTTGGTAATTTCACACACAGTACTAAATATTCACAAAAGTTGTCATTATGTGGTACGTTTGGTTTTTAAAATAATATATTTTTAATCGGAGGATAATTGCTGTATAATATTGTGTTGGTTTCTGCCGTACATCAATATGAATCAGCCATATGTCACATATGTCCCCTTCCTCCTAAACCTCTCTTCCATCTCCACCCCATTCCACCTTTATGTTGTCACAGAGCACCAGGTTTGAGCTCCCTTCATCATACAGCAGATTGTCACTGGCTATCCATTTTACATGTGGCGATGTATATTTTTCCATGCTACTCTTAATTCGTCCCACCCTCTCCCTCCTCCACTGTGGGCACAAGTCTGCTCACTGTGTGGAGACACAAGTCTGTGTCTCCACTGCGGCCCTGCAGATAGGTTCATCAGTACTATCTTTCCAGACGCCATATACATGCGTTGATACACAATATTTGTTTTCCTCTTTCTGACTTACTTCACTCTGTATAACAGGCTCTAGGTTCATTTACTTCATCAGAATTTACTCAATGCATTTTTTATGGCTGAGTAATATTCCATTATATATGTACCACAACTTCTTTATCCATTCATCTGTCAGTGGACATCTAGGTTGCCTCCATATCCTAGCTCTTATAAATAGTGCTGCAGTGAACATAGGGGTACATGTGTCTTTTCCAATTATGGTTTTGGAACCGTAGTGGGATTGTTGGCATTGTATATTTTTATTCCTCGCTTTTTTAAAGAATATCCATACGGTTCTCTATAATAGCTGTATCGATTTACATTCCCACCAACAGTGCAGACATTTCTCCAAAGACATACAGATGGCTAATAAACACATTAAAAGATGCTCAACATCACTCATTCTTATTAGAAATGCAAATCAAAACTACAATGAAGTATCAATTTCAGACTGGTCAGAATGGCCGTCACCAAAATATCTATAAACAATAAATGCTGGAAAGGGTGTGGGGAAAAGGGAACTCTCTTGCAATGTTGTACATGTTTTAAAACCTCCATAGTTTCCTTTAGATTGCATTCTAGTTGGTAGTGCAGTTCCTCCAATCATAGCTAGTCCCTCCAAAAGCAGTGGAACCCCCAAAAGTTGTATATACATACTAGGTCAGTCTCATAGCAGCCATAATTTCAAAGAGGTGGTGGTGGTTTAGTTACTAAGTCATGTCCAACTCTTGTGACCCCATGGACTGTAGCCCGCCAGGCTCCTCTGTCCATGGGATTCTCCAGGGAAAAATACTAGAGTAGGTTGCCATTTCCTTCTCCAGGGGATCTTCCTGACTCAGGAATCAAACCCAGGTCTCCTGCGTTGCAGGCAGATTCTTTTTTTTTTTTAGTTTTATATCATTTTTTTATTTGAGCAGCATAAAATAAGTGATTGTATTTTTTTTTTAATTTTCATTATTAACATGAATTCACCACAAGTGTATATGCGTTCCCAAACATGAATCCCCTCCCACCTCCCACCCCATAACATCTGAGTCCTCGCCATGCACCAGCCCAAAGCATCCAGCATCCTGCATCCTGCATTGGACATAGACTGGCGATTCGTTTCTTACATGATAGTATACATGTTTCAATGGCAGGCAGATTATTTACTGACTGAGCTACAAGGGAAGCCCACAGAGGTACTAATTATTAATTCAATGATAATCATCCCCTCATCTTCCCAGTTCTCCACTCCATGGAGAAACAGCACTTCTGTTCAGGAGAGAGTGGTCTTTTAAAATTTCTTTAATGAAGCATTTGAGGGGAAGCACTTAATCTCTCCCATGAAATCCTCCTCCCCAGTATATGTATATGTATGGGGAAAGAGTAGGCATGATAACTTATGTATCTCATTTAAATTTAAGAAAAGAGTAGAAATATAATTTCATTTATACAAAAACCTTTTTATTGCATCCTATTGCTGGTTGCTAGAAATCAAATGATGAGTATGACATGGTCCTTTCCATCTGGAGCCTAAGGAAAATTGCACATTTTATCCTGTTCCTTTAAAATAAAGGGGAAATAATGATACTCAAGGTAAACATACTTTTCTTTTTTAGTAAGATAGATAATCCTTATTAAGAAAGACTATATATGTAAAAGTCAAGTAAATATTGAGTCCTTGGTCTTCAGTATTGGTGTAGTTCCGTTGGTAGGTTCTGTTACTTGCTCTCTTTAATGATTTAGCTTACCAGAGATGTAGTCAGTAGGTTTAAGCCTCCAGGTCATAGTAGGTCTTTTCCAAACTTCTTTTTAGAAGTCCATAGGACAGATGAGAGCCGCGTAATACATAACCATGATATGAAGCAAGTATCTCAAACTTTGAGTCTTCCTTAAAAGAAAAGTACTCCTTTTCTGAAGGAATGACTGAAAGATAGCATTACCGACTGGCTATTTGCTTCCTTGTGGTTAGGCATAATGTTGGCCACTGAAAAAATACCTGTGTAGTCTCGGAACAACCATATATTGAAATGGAGTTTACTGTATAGTTGAAGAAACTGAATCTTGGGTTAAGTAATAGCAGAAAAGTTGTGGCGTTTATATATGGCAGATGGGCTGACAGCCCAGATCCAACCCCTTGACTGCCTAATCAGCTACCTCTGCAGGCTTGCACTGGGTCAGTCTATAACTTACCTTTATTCTGACTGTGTGTTTATATGTCTAAAATTTTTCATACCAGTTATTGAGTTATGTAAGATTTTGTCTATTTCCAGAGCATTTGACTTAACTTTCATAGGAACAACTTTTCTTTTTGAACATTTATTGGTTTATTAATATTTTATTAAGTTATATAATAACAACAGTTACAACTGCCTGGAGCAAATACATGTGGCCCTTGGTAAGTATACTGTTTGATTAAGAGTAGATGTGCTGAGGTATGGCCTGTGGTCTGTCATTGGCATCACAGTTAATTCAGCATGTTTGTTAACAGGATATCCTTTAGGAAGAGGGCTTCCACTCTTCTTACCAGGGAGTTTCTCTTATGCTCCAAGCCAGTGTGTCTAACTTGGATGCACCATGGATGTTTCCTAATGCATGTGTCTGGAGGAAATTATGCCCATGCTTCCCCGTTGCCTTTTCTGTTCCATCATCTACTCAGATTTCCCCAACCAGAAAACTGGTTATAGGCCTTTAACCTCTCTTTTTCTCCGTCTGCATCTAGTCAGTCTGTAAGTTTTACCTCCTAAAACTCCTTAATGGATTTTGTATCTTTTTTTAACCCAGGGTTTCTCAACCACTGTACTTGTAAGTTATCATCAACACTTTACACTCCTTTTAGTTCTCCATTTACCACCAGAGTGATCTTCCCAATGTGCAAATCTATTCTTATCAGATCTCTCCTGCATAAAAGTCTAGCTTTGTTGGTAACCTAAACCCTTCTGGATGTGTACAGTGCCTTTTGTGATCTCTCTTCTGTCTTGTGTCTCAGCTTCATTTTTTTTGTTTTGTTTTGACTGCCATTCCTTGTCCTGACCTCAGGTACTAGTCTTCGGACCTAGAAAGCCCTTTCTCTTTCCTCTCGATTTTCATTTGGCTCTTCCCTATGTGTGCTCTTTAACACTCTTCTCAGGAGATCCTTTCATATTGTGTTAAATATTATGTTATTTCTCTTTTATACTCTGACAGGTCTGTCAGCATTTAATGCATTGTGGTGTAGTCACTCATCATTTTGTTTCCCCTACTAGTTTCTAAGTTTCACAAGGGTAGGAATCTAGTGCTTCTTCCTCACTTGGAGTTAACTGTTATGTGTATGAATGGATGTATTGTTTTAGAATTTGAAATAAGGATGAAAATAATTTTAAGATGTCACAGAAGATTGACTGGCTGCTAAGAGACATGATGATAAAATGGCATTTCCATTGGTAAATTCATAACATTCCTGTGGTTTGGGCTTCAGTCATGTGGACTTGGAAAATTAGTTTCATCTGTAAACTGAGAATGTGTCCCTAGCTCCTTGGGGACAGTTTCAGTCTAACTTATGCAGATGACACCACCTTTACGGCAGAAAGTGAAGAAGAACTAAAGAGCCTCTTGATGAAAGTGAAAGAGGAGAGTGAAAAAGTTGGCTTAAAGCTCAACATTCAGAAAACTAAGATCATAGCATCTAGTCTCATCACTTCATGGCAAATAGATGTGGAAACAGTGACAGACTTTGTTTTTTTCGGGCTCCAAAATCACTGCAGATGGTGACCGCAGCCATGAAATAAAAAGAAGCTTACTCCTTGGGAGAGAAGTTATGACCGAACTACACAGCATATTAAAAAGCAGAGACATTACTTTGCCAACAAAGATGCATCTAGTCAAGGCTATGGTTTTTCCAGTAGTCATGTATGGATGTGAGTGTTGGACTACAAAGAAAGCTGAGCACCGAAGAATTGATGCTTTTGAACTGTGTTGTTGGAGAAGACTCTTGAGAGTCCCTTGGACTGCAAGGAGATGCAACCAGTCCATCCTAAAGGAAATCAGTCCTGCCTGAATATTCATTGGAAGGGCTGAAGCTGAAACTCCAATACTTTGGTCCCCTAATGCAAAGAACTGACTCATTTGGAAGACGCTGATGCTGGGAAAGATTGAGGACAGGATGAGAAGGGGACGACAGAGGATGAGATGGTTGGATGGTATCACCGAGTCAATGGACATGAGTTTGTGTAAACTCTGGGAGTTGGTGATGGACAGGGAGGCCTGGCGTGCTGCAGTTCATGGAGTTGCAAAGAGTCGGACATGACTAAGCAACTGAACTGAACTGATGCTTATATAGACCAGAATGTCAGTATATTCATATGTAATGAGGAATATGCCCACTAGCCATTCTGGAATACTAAAAAGTTATATTGGAAGTTAAATTATAATGAAAAATTTGCCACAGTGTATGAAATTAGAGTTGGGAATATTATTAACATAAAATGCTCTGAGGGGTGTTTAAGGTACTCACTTCAATGTTTTCCAGGTTTGGGAGAACTAGTGAGCTTTTCAAGGGAACTGTTATGTATGCATACATCCTTTGGGAAAGGCTCTGATTTTGCAAAATGCAGAAAAAATGCCTATGCATCCTGTTTTTTGGTTTTTCATGGTGGCTGCTGCTGCTGCTGCTGCTAAGTCACTTCAGTCATGTCCAACTCTGTTCGACCTCATAGATGGCAGCCCACCAGGCTCCGCTGTCCCTGGGATTCTCCAGGCAAGAACATTGGAGTGGGTTGCCATTTTCTTCTCCAATGCATGAAAGTGAAAAGTGAAAGTGAAGTCACTGAGTTGTGTCCAACTCTCAGCGACCCCATGGACTGAAGCCTACCAGGCTCCTCCACCCATGGAATTTTCCAGGCAAGAGTACTGAAGTGGGGTGCCATTGCCTTCTCCTAGTACCCCTTAAATGCATTTATATGTAATTTAGTTTTAAAAGTGGGGGTGTAGAAGTGTATGTGTGTATGTGTCTGTGTGTGCACACTTATGCCCTGATACATAGTTGGATAGTGGAAGGCAGGCAGTTACCAAAGTGAATCTACCTTCATCTGGAAGAATTAACAAGTTAAAGTACCAAAGGAGATCTTTGTAATGAGAAATGGAGCCTATTAGAGTTTAAAGCACTGTAAAGCTACAGAATTTTTAAAAACATGAGAGATTGCCTATAAAAGGTAGATGATTGGACACATTGGACACATACATTAGTTCCTCATTGAGATCATGTTAACAATTCATAAAAAGTTATAAACATGGATAAAGAATGGCAGGATGTCATCAGGGGACAAAAGAATGTAACAATATTTCAGAAGATAGGGTAAGTGGATAAGTTTTGCAAAGAAACCAATGTGAATACAGCCAGTTGACATGGAATAACCACAGAAAATGAGACACCAAATGAAACAAACATAAGTTGAAAGTCTATATGTAGGGAATAGCTGACCTCCTTCAAGATACCCACCTTATGTGCATTTCCAGACCATGCTCAGCCAGGAGACCAGAAGTTTAATTCACTGGAAAAAGTGAATGGAAAAGGAGCAGAATTTATGAAAGCATGGCCTAATAAAGAGTGAGGATAAAATATAGGACAGAAAAGAAGAGGATCAATTTAAAGTCTGCATTGGAAAATCATTGGACCGTGACCACCAGTTACCCTACTTCTACCCACAACACCTCCCTACCCTGCCTATAAAGCTTTTTGCTGGGGTTTGGGTACTGGCTGTCTGTTTTGCATGGATGTAAGCCATGTTTCTTTACAAGGGCATATTAATATAGTTACTGAGCTTTTAAATAATTGTATGGTGGATCTTTTTCTCTTAAATCCTTTCTGTATCTTTATGTTTTAGATGTATCTCTTATATACAACATACAGTTAAATTTTGCTTCCCTGGTGGCTCAGCTGGTAAAGAATACACCTGCAATGAGGGAGACCTGGGTTCAATCCCTGGGTTGGGAAAGATCCCCTGGAGAAGGGAACGGCTACCCACTCCAGTATTCTGACCTGGAAAATTCCATGGACTGTATAGTCCATGGGGTCACAGAGTTTTACACATCTGAGTGGCTTCCACTTCACTTCATCTAGTCTAATAATCACTGTCTCTCAACTGGAACTTTTAGAACCTTAAGGATATAAATGATTTAAATCAACTTATCCCAGATTCAGTAAAATGGGATCTCCTTCAAGCTGGCTCCTGTGTCCTTTTGACATATCCCTGCCATTGTCTGAGCATCTTCTTTCTGGCATAACTAGGTATTCTGGGCTCATCTTCCACTTTTTCTGCCTGAGATCAGCCAGTTTTTCCAAGGATTCCTGGTTCCTTTTAATGGCGAATGGTATGTAGAAACGAAATTCTGGATTCTCCCACTGTCATGGTGTTGCTTCTAGGCCTTTTTATAAGTATATGTATGTATCCTTCTATGTCTGTAAACATGAATTCATAGACCATGAGTTTATGCTGATACTTCTAGCTCCATAGCAACTCTAGGTATGGAGTACAAAGTTGGCATATAGCTTTTAGCACATTTAAGACGTCATTCCAGCAGCTTCTATTTTTGTTGTTTAGAATTCAGCTGTTTTAATTGTTGCTTCTTTCAGTAATCAGTTTTGTTTTTTAAGATTTTCATTTTGTAGTTTTTTTCAGGCTCAATATTATATGCAGGTGTGAATTGTTCTTTTTAAAAACTATACAGTTTATTGGGCTACCTGAGTCTGTAAAAAATTTTTTCATCAGTTCTGAAAAATCTTAGTTTAAAACAGATCTCCACTTGCCAATATGAGACAAGCGTAGCATCAAAATAAGTAATAACAGTTATTATTTCTTTGTATACCTTCTCTCCCACATTCTTTTTCTCTTCTTCTGGAAATGCAGTCAAATGTACTCTTGACCTTCTCACTCACAAAGCTTTTACTTTGCTTTATGTGCTATTTTTTTTTCTTGTTTTGGTCTGTCTGTCTTGCATTCTAGGCAATTTATTCTGACCTGTCTTCCCATTCACAATTTTTTTCTTTCACTGTGTCTAACATCTATTTCATTTCTATTTGGTGGGGACTTTGTGTATCTGTGTGGGAGGTGATTATTATTATTTTGTTTGTATGTTTTTGGTTAGCTATGCCATTTAAGATGGAGAAGGCAATGGCACCCCACTCCAGTACTCTTGCCTGCAAAATCCCATGGGTGGAGGAGCCTGGTAGGCTGCAGTCCATGGGGTCGCTAAGAGTCGGATCCGACTGCGCGACTTGACTTTCACTTTTCACTTTCATGCATTGGAGAAGGAAATGGCAACCCACTCCAGTGTTCTTGCCTGGAGAATCCCAGGGATGGGGGAGCCTGGTGGGCTGCGGTCTATGGGGCCGCACAGAGTCGGACACGACTGAAGCGACTTAGCAGCAGCAGCAGCAGCAACAGCATGCTATTTAAGAATGTTCTGTTCTCTGCATATGTTTTCTCGATAGTCTTTTACTTCTCTGAAAATAGTGTATTTTGTACGATAATTGTAATATCTCTCATCTTTGAGCTGACTGTGGCTCAGATCATGAACTCCTTATTGCCAAATTCAGACTTAAATTGAAGAAAGTAGGGAAAACTGCTAGACCATTCAGGTATGACCTAAATCAAATCCCTTATGATTATACAGTGGAAGTGAGAAATAGATTTAAGGGCCTAGATCTGATAGAGTGCCTGATGAACTATGGAATGAGGTTTGTGACATTGTACAGGAGACAGCGATCAAGACCATCCCCATGGAAAAGAAATGCAAAAAAGCAAAATG
>SJYQ01004954.1:2408774-2445002 GCA_006410935.1 Redunca redunca
CAAGGCTGTATATTGTCACCCTGCTTATTTAACTTCTATGCAGAGTACATCATGAGAAACGCTGGGCTGGAGGAAGCACAAGCTGGAATCAAGATTGCCGGGAGAAATATCAATAACCTCAGATATGCAGATGACACCACCCTTATGGCAGAAAGTGAAGAGGAGCTAAAAAGCCTCTTGATGAAAGTGAAAGAGGAGAGTGTAAAAGTTGGCTTAAAGCTCAACATTTAGAAAACAAAGATCATGGCATCCAGTCCCATCACTTCATGGGAAATAGATGGGGAAACGGTAGAAACAGTGTCAGACTTTATTTTTTTGGGCTCCAAAATCACTGCAGATGGTGACTGCAGCCGTGAAATGAAAAGACGCTTACTCCTTGGAAGAAAAGTTATGACCAACCTAGATAGTATATTCAAAAGCAGAGACATGACTTTGCCGACTAAGGTCCGTGTAGTCAAGTCTATGGTTTTTCCTGTGGTCATGTATGGATGTGAGAGTTGGACTGTGAAGTAGGCCGAGCCCCGAAGAATTGATGCATTTGCACTGTGGTGTTGGAGAAGACTCTTGAGAGTCCCTTGGACTGCAAGGAGATCCAACCAGTCCATTCTGAAGGAGATCAATCCTGGGATTTTTTTTGGAAGGAATGATGCTGAAGCTGAAACTCCAGTACTTTGGCCACCTCATGCGAAGAGTTGATTCATTGGAAAAGACTGATGCTGGGAGGGATTGGGGGCAAGAGGAGGAGGGGACAACCCAGGATGCAATGGCTGGATGGCATCACAGACTCGATGGACGTGAGTCTGAGTGAACTCCGGGAGATGGTGATGTACAGGGAGGTCTGGCGTGCTGCGATTCATGGGGTCGCAAAGAGTCGGACACGACTGAGCGACTGAACTGAACTTGCAGGTCCGCCTCTGCCTTCTCTTGTTCCTGCTGGCTCTTGCTTATAGTTGTTTGTTTCCCTGGGCTATAAGATGCAAAACTGTACATGTAATATCTCATTATATTGCATCAAGGAAAGACTGCAAGGAGATACTTTAAGTTTTCAAGTGGTTATCTGTGTTTCCTAGGATTAGACATATGTTTGATTTTATGTTATTCATATTATTTTAGCTCTCTGTTATTGAGCTTACATTATACTTACAGTCAAGGAAAAAATGTTTCTTTGCTTATGTTATTGCCGTTAAAAAAATTTGAAGACAGAATGGATTAAAGACCTAAATGTAAGAACAGAAACTATAAAACTCTTAGAGGAAAACAGAGGCAGAACACTTGATGACATTAATCAAAGTAAGATCCTCTATCACCCACCTCCTAGGGTAATGGAAATGAAAACAAAAGTAAACAAGTGGGACCTAATTAAACTTAAAAGCTTTTTCATAGGAAAGGAAACTATAAGCACGGTGAAAAGACAACCCTAGGAATGGGAGAAGATAATAGCAAATGAAACAACTGACAAAGGATTAATTTCTAAAGTATACAAGCAGCGCATACAACTCAGTACCAGAAAAACAACCCAGTGAAAAAGTGGGGTAAAGACCTAAACAGACATTTCTCCAAAGAAGACATACGGATGGCTAACGAACACATGAAAAGATGCTCAACATCGCTCATTATTAGAGAAATGCAAATCAAAACCACAATGAGTTATCACCTCACACCGGTCAGAGTGGCCATCATCAAAAAGTCCACAAATAATAAATGCTGGAGAGGGTGTGGAGAAAAGGGAACGCTCTTGTACTGTTGGTGGGGATGGAAATTGATACACTGTGGAAGACAGTATGGAGATTCCTTAAGAAACTAAGAATAAAACCACCATATGACCCAGCAATCCCACTCGTAGGCATATACCCTGAGGAAACCAGAGTTGAAAAAGACACATGTATCCCATTGTTCATTGCAGCACTATTTACAATAGTTAGAACATGGAAGCAACCTAGATGCCCATTGACAGATGAACAGATAAAGAAGTTGTGGTACATATACACAATGGACTATTACTCAGCCATTAAAAGAGAACGCATTTGAGTCAGTTCTGATGAGGTGGATGAACCTAGAACCCAGGTGAAGTGAGTGAAAGTGAAGTGAATCAGGAAGAGGAAGATAAATATTGTATTCTAACGCACATATACAGAATCTAGAAAAATGGCTCTGAAGAATTTATTTACAGGGCAGCAGTGGAGAAACAGACATAGAGAATAGACTTAGGACATGGGGAAACGGTGAGATGTATGGAAAGAGAAACATGGAAACTTATATTACCATATGTAAAATAGATAGCCACCGGGAGTTTGCTGTGTGACTCAGGAAACTAACGGGCTCTGTATCAACCTAGACTGGTGGGATTGGGAGGGAGTTTCAAAAGGGAGGGGACATATGTATACCTATGGCTGATTCATGTTGAGGCTTGACAGAAAATAGCAAAATTCTGTAAAGCAATTATCCTTCAATAAAAAATTTTTAAAAATGTGAAGAGACAGGAGAATTGAGAAAATAAAGAACTCCTTCAGGTTTGTGATAGTGTTTTATTCATCTTTATCTATTCAGTGCCAGGCATTTGCTTGGTGCTTGATAAACATTCCTTTAAAGAATGAGCTGGGGACTTCCTTGGTGGTCCAGTGGTTAAGACTGTTCTTCCACTGCAGGGGGTGCAGGTTCAATCCCTGGTTGGTGAACTCACATCTTGCATGACTTGTGGCATGGCCATAAAGTAAATTAAAAGAATAAAAATTTAAAAATAGTAAAGAATGAGCATAATAAGTGTGAAAAACTGCTCAGCCTCAAGGAAATACAGATGAAATTATGCATGGCCTATCATTTTCCTCTTGCCAAATTAGCAAATACTTAGTTTAATGAAAATACTTAGTGTGTTTTTTCTTTATAATTTAGATTTTTTGAGGAGGGGTATAGTTGACGTATAATAAATTCACTTTTTTGAAATGTATAACTTGAAGTATTTTGGAAGCTCGATAATCATGCAACCATTACATCTATCAAGATAGGGAACATTTCTGTCACTCGCCCGGAAAAGGTCTCTTCTGACCCTTTGTAGTCAGTTCTCTCATCTTCAGTATCTGGCAGGTAGTGCTCTGTTGTATGTTATTAT
This sequence comes from Redunca redunca, assembly GCA_006410935.1. NCBI lineage: Eukaryota > Metazoa > Chordata > Mammalia > Artiodactyla > Bovidae > Redunca > Redunca redunca. Next base: position 2,411,881 of record SJYQ01004954.1, read on the forward strand.
AGTTCTCCCTTAGCCAGAAAACCATATAAATATAATCATACAGTAAGTTGCTTTTTGTGGCTGGCATCCTTCACTTAGCATAATGCTTTTGAAATTCATCCATTTTGTTTCATGTACCAATGGCTTTTTTCTTTTTATTACTGAGTAGTATGTCATTGTATGGGTATACTACATTCTGTTTATTCTTTGACTGGCTGATGGACATTTGGGTTGTTCCCAAATTATTACGATTATGAATAAAGTTGCTATAAACCCTCATGTATAAACCTTTGTGTAGCCACAAGGTTTCATTCCTACTGGTGGAATTGCTGGGTCATATGTGGAACGTGCATGTATAACTTGACAACAAACCAGCAACCAGTTTTCCAGAGTGACTGTACCATTGCATTCCTGCCGCTTGTTAAGTAAGGTGTTAAAACAAGTACTTAATTGCAATTGTGAGTGAAAAGTACTATGTCTCTATTGGAAAGCATTTTGGCAGTCTGAATCAAGGTAGTAAAAATATTTACTCTCTTTGACCTAGAAACTCCACTGCAGGGCATGTCTTTGTAATATATCTCTGAAATATAAGCAGATATGTTTGTTGAAGTACCATTTGTAATAGGAGACTGAAAAATACAAAGCAACTGTAATGGTTGTCTTCAGGTGGTAAAATTACAGATGATTACACTCAGTGCTATGCTGGGCATTATAGTGGATTAAAAAAAAAAAACATAAGACATGTTCCTTTGTTCACGTAGCTTGTAATGAAACACAATATTAGTAGAAGTAAAATATGGTCTGAGTCTGTAAGAAGTATAGGAATGTGTTTATGTAAATGTTATAAAACAGTATTGTTGGAGGTTCTTCAAATAATAGAGGGGGAATAGCATATGCTTTAGTACTGGAGATACTTGGCTGTGAGGCTCTGCATTCTTTAATAAAAGAATGCTTCAAAAGCTTTGGGATGATCTTGGATACAACAGGTGCTCAGTAAATGGTAGCACCTTCCATTTTTACTAGTACTAATAAAATTTAACAGGAACTTAACTTTGATAGAGTAGTTTGGTGGGGAATCATTACTATCTTTTGAAAAGAACACTAATATATAAATTATAGTTATTTTATTCTAGTGGTTTATGTACAGTAAAAAAAAAAAGAAGAAAAACCTTTTAATCCTAAGTTCCACAGAGTGGTCAGCAGTTTGGGAACAGCAATTTTGTCTTGTTTGTTGCTTTTCTCTCTTGTGCCTATTAACACATGGTAAGAGGAGTGGGGTAGGGTGGGGGTGTGTGAGTTGGTCTCAGGATTTATAATTAACCCAATGAAAGTAAAATGAAGATTGTCTAGTCCCTTAGTATAACTATGGAATGATAATGTTACCTGGATGAAGTGGATAGATTGGGCAAAATGTGAGATTTAAAAGAATGGAATATCTGGTTTGAGTCAGATAACAGTTCCTTGGATATCCAGAGTGAGAGAATAGTAAAGGGGGATGTCATTTTTAAAAGTTGTAATAGTTGTGGTTAACCTAGCACCTTCTGTATGCATGGTGTGTTATATCACATTAAAGTCATGTTACAGATGGGGAAGAATTAGTTGGTGTTAGAGCTGGAATATTAACTGTGCTTTAAAAAAGCCAGCGTTAGGTGGTCCATTGATTAGGACTTGGAACACTTACACTGTGGTGGCCTGGGTTCGATCACTGGTTGAGGAACTAGGATCCCATAAGCCGTGCAGCACAGCCCCCCAAAAAAAGCCAGCTCTAGTATCACCTTTTCCTTCCAGGAAGCCATGCCTATAACTCTCCAACCCCCCTTACCCCTACACTTTTTCCTGCCCAGTCTGGCTTGAAGACCCTTCTATGTTTTCACGAAAGTTTATAACTGCAGTTTTGCATATACTTATGGAATTACAGGATACCCTTGCATTTTGGAGACCTGATATTCTGTGATTCAGCCACTCCTTCAGGAACTTACAGAGTTATAGGTGTAAAGCCCATGACGTGGAGAATCACAGTGCCAGGCTGTTACACCAGAGGGACTCATTCCCTGTGAATGTAGGTCTGGCACTCAAATGGCAAAGTTTTAGGGATACTTGTCTTTCGCAAATATAACAGTTCTTTACTTCTCCTTTTTATGTTTCATCCTCTGCCCAACTTATTACTTAACTTGGGAGTTCAGTTTAAACAGCTAGTGGTGCATGTTTATACTTAAGTAGTGTCATAATATCTTTAAATTATAGGTCCTCTGCTGTACCACTTTGAAAATTTGGCAAATGAACTTTCCATAGAATTGAGCTATGAGGATATAAAAAATGTTGTTCTGCAGTATGGATTCCAGTTAGAGGTAAGGATGGAATGAGTATTGTCAAAGTTTAACTTTCAGAGCATTCAAACAGGAATGGTGATATCATGGCAGTTACTGGCTTTACTTCTTAACCTCTCTTGTTTCCTAACCCATGAAGTGAAAATAATACTTCTTAGCTTTTAGAATTATAAGGATTTGGGATAATGTGTATGTAAGTGGAAAACTGTCATACCTAGTGTAATCACCTTTCAATAAGTGGTAGCTGACCATTATCATAATACTGGCTTTTGTAGACAGATGGCACGTAGATGGGATGGGAGGTCAGATGTAAGAGGGATATTGTTTACTATATGTACTTTTGTACTGTGTGGTCTTCCCTTATGTGATTATAAGGATTCATGATACTTCGACTACTGTTTTAGTTTATTTAGAAGCATTCGATTCATTTAAAAAATAAACAACAGGTTTGTTCTTAAAGATAAAAAGCAATATATTATAGTAGTTTAGAGTTCAGGCTCCAGAATTAAAGACTTCTTGGGCGTGAATTCCAGTTTCACCACTTACTGTAGGTGTGACCTGTTGTTTGTAAACTGAGATTACTTATAGTGCCAATCTTAGAGGGTACGTATGTGTAATAAATGAATAATACACAGAATATGTTTAAAATAGCACTGTCATTGTAGTTTTCATCATCATTATGATTACTGTTTGCATTTCAGGTGGAAAAAGAATCTGTCTTGTCAACGTATACTGTGAATGATCTATCCATGATGAAATACTACTATGAATGTGTTTTGTTTGTGGTCCGTAAACCACAATAACAGTCTCAAGTGATTATCATCAAGAAAAAAGTTTAATAGCAAATGCTGAAATAAACAACTCAAAATCAACTATCATAATGACAGGACACAACCTCAAATCAGTGGTGCCTTCTTATTCCTAACGAAATTTAGAAATAGTGTCTATTTTCTTAATATGTCTATCGCTTTTTCAGAAATATACTGTGCCATGCATATTTGTACTACACAAGTAAAAATGGAGGAAATGTCTTCAAGTATACTTTTTCCTTGAAGCCCAGAATTATCTTTCAGTAGAAAAAACTTTATTTCCAGTGTCTTCATGAAGCTGTCCATTAAGTCTGCCATATGAATAACTTATAGTATTGCAATCCATAAAAATCTCCCTTTTTGTTGTTTTGTATGCATCGTACATGTTATTTTTAGAGTCTAAGGATCCTTTGTCACTTTCAACATCTAGAATTGGGATTTTGTTTACTTTGAACCTAAGCAATCTATACAGAAAATGTATATCCTTTTATCATTCAAATTATTTTATTTTCTAGCTCAGCTGGAAAATATAGTTAGCATCAAACATTTGATCTTTACAAAATGCTGAGTTTATAGGATCAAATTAGTTTTCTGGTCACACTAAGTTGAACACTTTGAAAGCATACTCATCATGGATCACTCTGAAATATATGAGATCTCAGCATTCTAAGTGAGGCACACAAGTATTTATTAAAGGTACTGCTAGGAAACTGGGAAAATAAGAATAAAATCTGCCCATTTGAAATGTATGATTTCAAACTATAAATCTGTCAGTTAGATGTTTACAATAATGTCTTTCCTTTAGATTACCTGAATTACAAAAGCAAGCACTTTTTTTTTCCCATTAAAACAATTATATACTAGTAAAAACTGTCATGATAGTATTAATGTGGAGAAATTTTCATTATGAAATTTAGGGATAAATTACTGCCCATGGTCTGTGTATTTAATATTGTAAGCAGCAGCCATTAGTATAATTCCAGATTAGTATCCATTTTGTTCCCTGATAGCTATAGCTAAAACAGTATATGCTGCTTTAAATTTCTACCTCTAGCAGATCTTTTTTGGAGGGAGTTTTCCTTTGTATTTTTTTAATGTTTATTACCCTGTTTTCCAGTAGCTTGATAAATAGATGACTAATTTAATGTGTTTTAACCTTTTCTTGGAGAAAAGGGAGTAATACTGAATATTTTCATAGATGGTTGTGATGACATAAAGTGACCTCTGTGGCAATTTTAATTAAATAGACTTAATCTCAGTAATGTGCTGGTAACATAAATGTCATGTTTTCATAGGAAAACTTATTTATAAATCTTTACACCTTTATTGTCAGTTAGGTGAGGGGAGTCCTGGTGTGATTTGACATCTTACCAGTAGGATCTTTTCTGCATACACTACAGGAGCGCCTGGGCCCTTTATGCCCATGATGCGATAAAGGATTCCATTAAGTTGATTTGTCAAGTTATGGACACCTGTATGTAATCTACTGAATGTTTCTGAAAAACTATTTCTCTTTTTTTGTGTTCTGAGTACTTGGCAGATGTTCATTTAGTGGGAATTCTGACTTACCACATGGATGAACTTGAAATTAACTGCAAGGGAAAAAAAAATGAACTCATTTTCTTTTAAAGAAAGAAACTTAAAAAGAGCATAAGTATTTCTAAAAAGCCATTGAAAGGAATGCATGCTGTTTGTAATTTAGAAATGCTTTTAATTCACTGATAAGTATTCACTTTTTTACAGCTTGTACAAAACAAATGATTTTGGTTTTCTCATAAGGGGGAAAACAGGTTGACACCAATGGGTTGGCATTTCTTAAAATTTTTGCTATCAGGTTTTATCCTTTAATAATGTTATTTGTACTTCTAAATTACAGCCTTTAGTTAATTATGAAATCAGTTATTTCATTTGTTTCTTGATTTCTCCTCCATATTATGAATGCTAAAATATTCTACACAAATTTGTATCCCTTTTTTTCTCTTATAACTTTTGAAGTTAATTAAACTTGAAAATTGTGGTATCAATCAATAATAGAGGTGTCACTGGAGGATTTAATTTTGTATTATGTGTAGAAATAGCTACTAAAATGTGTAAGCCTTAAAGTTTAAAACATTTTTCTTAAATAACTATACACAGATTTTTCATTTATTTTCATAAAGTGGGAGGAGATAGGTCATTGTGCTTGCTTTCGTTTCTTTTTTTATTTCCATAATATGAAGCAGTACAGGCTAGGGTATGTTAATCAAGTGAGCAAGATGAGATATGTAAAATATAAAGAGAAGCTGTATAAATCACAGTATAAAATTATTAAGTTTGGGAATTGTAAAATGTACTGTATTTATATGTAACTCATTCTAAAAGTTGCCACAAAGGCTGAATTGGAAGCTTCATGTCTGCATGAAATTTCCTATATTTTTAATGTGTATGATGGACTTAATTTTTCTTGAATATTAAAATCTGACAATTGCTATGAAACTATTTGCTTGCTTGTTTCCATCTAACATGGGATAACCACAGATATGGGAATTTTAATTAATTGAGAACAATACATTTAGACCCTGGGATTAGCCTTTTATATGCTTCTAGAAAGTCAATATGATTAGTTGAATTCTGAGTATGCTAGGCCTTGTACTAATTAAACTTGGTCTTTGGTTTTGTTATATAATCAAACAAAAATTATAAAGGAACCAGTAGAAGAAAATTTCAGCAACAGCCATTAGTATGACGAGCACTGGACTGGCACTTAGATACTTTTCCTGAATTATTATTTGTGATCTTGGGCAAAGCACTGGGTTTGTTTCCTCATCTGTGAAAGAGGATTGATACCACCTAGTTCAGTGGTTTTTATGAGGTCCTCTGTACTGTGAAATATTATGATACAGGCATACCTCCTTTTATTGCACTTTGAAAATAGTGTGTTGTTCTTTTTAACAAGTTGAAGTTTTGTGACAACCCTTGGGTCCAGCAAGTCTCTCAGCATCACTTTTCTGACAGTATTTACTCACTTCATGTCCTTGTGTCATTTTGGTAATTCTTGCAGTAATTCAAATTTTTCATTATTATTGTATTTTGCTCTGGTGATCTGTAAACACTGATATTAAGGTATGCACATTTTAAAAGACATTTAACAGATGACAGTATAGTGTAAACATAACATTCATATGCCCTAGGAAACCAAAATAATTGTGTGACTCACTTTATTGTGATACTAGCTTTATTGCAGCGGTATCTGCAATCTCTCTGATGTATGGCTCTATGTGAGTATGTGAAAGCACATAGTGGACAAGTAAATGTGATGTCCATATGTGTTGACTGCTGATTTGTGTGTACAAATCAGTTCCACATGGATGAAAGATGTAAATATGGAAGCAAAAATATAAAACCATAAAATGTCTAGAACTTGGAACAGGAAAGGACTTCTTAACAAGTAGTATGTGTAAACCAGAAAACAAAACATGGATAAACTTGACTATGTTAAGATTTCAGACATTAAAAATATAAGACATACTGGGAGGAAATATTTATAATATTTACAACAGCCACTACTCATAAGAACATTGCTTTCCAGAATATAAAAGAAGCTCTTCCAAATCAGTTAGAAAAAAACAACCATACCAACTTTTTAAAGCTGCAAAGAATTGAACAATCCTTTCACAAAAAGCTGGAGATCCAAGTTGGGCCAAGCAGAGGCTGGCCGGGATCAGGCAGAGTGGTCTTGAGCATAAACTATAAATAATGAAAGAAAAGACTGATAATGTAGACCACATTTACGTTTAGACCTTAACTCAACAACACACCATGCAGAGTAAAGAGCCAGAATTACTGCTCCAGGAATGGCCCATAAACTATGTAAAAAGATGTCCAGTTTCACTGGGGAAATACAAACAGGCCACAGTGAGATATATCACACTCTCAGGTAGGATCATACTAAGTTTACTGGTGAGGATGTGGCAAAAGCATCTTATCCTGTACTAGAATAAGCTTGTAAAAAGCACTTTAGTAAGCTAGTCCAGGTGAAGTTAAACATAACGCTGTACTACTCAGGAATTCCATTATGTAGAGACAGGCGGCTCAGTGGTAAAGAATCCACCTGCCAATGTAGGAGACACAGGAGACCTGGGTTCGATCCCTATTTTGGGAAGGATCTCCTGGAGGGGGAAATGGCAACCCACTACAGTGTATTCTTTCCTGGGAAATCCCATGGACAGAGAACCCTGGCGGGCACAGTCCATAGGATTGCACAGAGTCGGACATGACTGAGCAACTAAGCATGCATGCAGAGACATTCTTGCACATGTGCCTTGGAAACTGAAGAAGCATGCTCATATCAGGGATTCTCCGATGTCTCAAAGAATCTGCCTGCCAATGCAGGAGACACGGGCTAGATCCCTGGGTCGGAAAGATCCTCTGGAGGAAGAAATGGCAACCCACTCCAGTATTCTTACCAGAAAATTCCATGGACTAAAGGAGCCTGGCAGGCTATAGTCTAAGGGATCTGAGTTGGACATGACTGAGCACACACAAATGTTCAGTTCAGTTGCTCAGTTGTGTCTGACTCTTTGCGACCCTATGAATTGCAGCACGCCAGGCCTCACTGTCCATCACCAACTCCCAGAGTTCACCCAAACTCATGTCCATTGAGTTGGTGATGCCAACCAGCCATCTCATCCTCTGTCGTCCCCTTCTCCTCCTGCCCCCAATCCTCCCAGCATCAGAGTCTTTTCCAATGAGTTAACTCTTTGCATGAGGTGGCCAAAGTATTGGAGTTTCAGCTTTAGCCATCAGTCCTTCCAAAGAACACCCAGGACTGATCTCCTTTAGAAGGGACTGGTTGGATCTCCTTGCAGTCCAAGGGACTCTCAAGAGTCTTCTCCAACACCACAGTTCAAAAGCATCAATTCTTCGGTGCTCAGCTTTCTTCACAGTCCAACTTTCACACTCATACATGACTACTGGAAAGACCATAGCCTTGACTAGACAGACCTTTGTTGGCAAAGTAATGTCTCTGCTTTTCAATGGCTGCAATCACCATCTGCAGTGATTTTGGAGCCCCAAAAAATAAAGTCTGACACTGTTTCCCCATCTATTTCCCATGAAGTGATGGGACCAGATGCCATGATCTTAGTTTTCTAAATGTTGAGTTTTAAACCAACTTTTTCACTCTCCTCTTTCACTTTCATCAAGAGGCCTTTTAGTTCCTCTTCACTTTCTGCCATAAGGGTGGTGTCATCTGCATATCTGAGGTTATTGATATTTCTCCCGGCAATCTTGATTCCAGCTTGTGCTTCTTCCAGCCCAGTGTTTCTCATGATGTACTCTGCATATAAGTTAAATAAGCAGGGTGACAATATACAGCCTTGACGGACTCCTTTTCCTATTTGGAACCAGTCTGTTGTTCCATGTCCAGTTCTAACTGTTGTTTCCTGACCTGCATACAGATTTCTCAAGAGGCAGGTCAGGTGGTCTGGTATTCCCATCTCTTTCAGAATTTTCCACAGTTTATTGTGATCCACACAGTCAAAGGCTTTGGCATAGTCAATAAAGCAGAAATAGATGTTTTTCTGGAACTCTCTTGCTTTTTCCATGATCCAGCGGATGTTGGCAATTTGATGTCTGGTTCCTCTGCCTTTTCTAAAACCAGCTCAAACTTCTCAAAGTACACAGTTCGCGTATTGCTGAAGCCTGGCTTGGAGAATTTTGAGCATTACTTAACTAGGTGTGAGATGAGTGCAATTGTGCGGTAGTTTGAGCATTCTTTGGCATTGCCTTTCTTTGGGATTGGAATGAAAAGTGACCTTTTCCAGTCCTGTGGCCACTGCTGAGTTTTCCATATTTGCTAGCATATTGAGTGCAGCACTTTCACAGCATCATCTTTCAGGATTTGAAATAGCTCAACTGGAATTCCACCACTTCCACTAGCTTTGTTCATAGTTAAGAGTACAGTCTTTAAAAATTAAAAAAAACTCAAATGCTTATCAACAACTAAATGGATTCATATGGTGGAATACTGTATTTAACATGAATGAAATTACATGCATAAAAATATGAAATAAGGAAAATAAAGCAAATGACCGGATTTTAAAATTGGGTAAAATTTGAGTATTTTATCGAAGAAGACATGCAGATAGCAAGTGAGCACTTAAAAGATCCTGAATATTATTAGTAATTAGGGAAATCCAATGGAATAAACTACAGTGAGATACATGAGATATTATGTCCATTCAAAGCCTTACACATAAGTGTTCTCAGCAGTCCCAAACTGAAAACAACCTACATGTCCACCGAAAGTGAATGAATAAACAGATTGATATATCCATATATATATAATAAACGGCAAGTTATCCTGCCAGAAAAAGAATGAAATTTTGCCCTTTGCAACAATATGGATGGATTTAAAAGGTACGGTGATGGACAGGGAGGCCTGGCATGCTGCGATTCATGGGGGTGGCAAAGAGTCGGACACGGCTGAGCGACTGAACTCAACTGATGCAAAGTGAAATAAGAGAAATAAATATGGTATCATTTTACTTATATGTGGAATCTAAAAAACAAAATATATGAGCAAATATAACAGAAACAGTCATAGATACACAGAACAAACAGGTGGTTGCCAGAGTGGAGGGGGACGGGATGAGAGAAAACGGGAGGAAATGCAAAGATCAAACAGAAAAGCTACTGTTTACTGCCTTATTATATTTCTATAATAAACAATTAGTTACTCCTAACTTCTCACAACAGCCTTGATGTGTAGGGGCATGGGATAATTAATTACTAATCAGAGAACAGTTATCTTCCTTACATACTTTTCTCTAGATCATAGTAGTTTCTCCCTTTAAATCACTTATACATAATTTTCTTCCTCACGTTTTTCTTTACTTGGTTCCTGTTTTTACTAACTATTAAAAAATAAGGTTGTTATTCTCTCATGTCCTTTGACAACACACAGTTTTGCTCTAAGAAAGATTTTGGAATCTCACTTCTGACCACCGCGCAGAGCAAGCAAGGAACGCTGCGCTTCCCACATAATTTAAAAGCCAAAAAATTTCAAGTTTCAATCGGAAAGCAATGGTGGAATACTACTACACAGTGGAATACACAGCCACTCTGAAGCCTCTGCAACGCCACTGGGCCTTTAATAAGCCCGCCTCGCCCCAGGGCGCGCACTTCCGGCCGCGGGGGCGCTCGGGAGCTCGCCCGGCGAGCCTTCACCAACCAGCAGCTCTGCCTGGCTCGCGCGAGTGCGCGCGCGCACATTTGTGCGCAGGTTCGAATCTCCGCCGCCTCGCGGTTGTTCCCCAACGTCCGGCAGCACTTTGGAGGCAGCGGCGGCGGCGAGTGCTGCGCGCGCGAGCTGGGCCGGATCGGCTGCCCCGCCCCCTCCGCCCTCTGCGCTTTCCAGCGGCGGCCTCGCCTGGACTCGGTCCTCTCCTTCCCTCGCGCGCTGCGCGCTCCGCCCCCGCTTTCCGCCCCCACAGCTATCAGCACTCGGCCTCCCGCGCTGGGCGGGCTCCGCCCGAGCCTTCGGGGCCCATGGCCAAGCGCCGTGCGGCCGAGCCGCTGACGTTCCACGTGCCTTGGAAGCGGCTCCTGCTCTGCGACTTTCCTGAGGAGCCGCCGCCGCCGCCGCCGCCGCTCTGGATCCCGCCGCCGGGGGCCTCGCATCCCGGGCGGCCCCTCGGCTTCCCCGAGCTGCCCCGAAAGCGTAAAATCGACGCGGGGGCTATGACTGAGCCTTCAGTTTCGCCCAGCAAGCGCCGCGACGACGGGGATACCGGCGCCCAGGACGGCGCGGAGCGTGGGGGCCGCGGCCTGGAGACCGGCGAGTCGCAGCTGCTGCAGCCGCCCGTGCGGCCCCGCGGGCCGGGGGAGGAGCCCCGGGGTGTCCGCCCCCCGAGAGGCGGTGGCGACGACGGGGCGGGGCGCGCAGAGTCCCAGCGGGGAGACTGGCGGGCCGCACCGCGCCAGGTAGGGGCTGGTGGTGGGCTGGGCGCTCCGACGGGGTGCGGGAGCCGGGGTGGGGGAGAAAGGGTCACCCTTTCCCAGGCACTGCGCGTCCCGGGAAGGAACCTATCGTCCCCCTCTAAAGTCGTGTTTGTCACGACGCCCCCGCCCAAGATGAAAAGCTGGGGTCCTCCCCATGAGAATGTACACTGACACCCCCTTTCCCCCCGCCCGAAGCAACACATCAAGGGCCCTAGATAGAGCCCGCCTTGGGCAGCGTCTTGGTTCGTTACGACGGGCGGAGAACACTGAGCTAAACTAGGGGGAGACAGACCGTTGGGTGAGGTATACACGTGGCCTTGCATCTTCAGCACTTATGGTGTCCAGGAGGGAAGCAGGGGCGTGGGTCATGACAGACGGGAGAGCTTGGTGAAGACGTTGACCGTGAACCGCAATAAGTTAAGCTCCGCGACAAAGTTCAGAGAAAGGTGTATTACATCTGCCTCGGTTTAACGATTATTGTTTTCTGGAATTCGTGATCGGTTTCTTTCTAAAGAGGGTGACCAGTGTAGTAGCCACCAGTTGGACGTCCTCTAAGGGATGGCACCTCTCTTTTGGTTGAGAGGAAGGGCCTCCGTATTTCGGGGAAAAGGCATTCTTAACGCAGTGTTAAGTCTGATCCTATGAAAAAGGATCAGAAAATTAATCTGGTTCTCAACATCAGGCATATGTATGAGGATCTTTGGAGAGTTCCGCTTCCGTGGGAAATGAGCCAGCCCTGTATCTGCACATAAGATGTCTAGATCTGTTGTTTTAGGTGTGGCAGCCACTCGAATTGTGACACAACACCTGAAGTGTGACTAGTTCAAACTGAGATGTGCTCAAAGTGTAAAATACACACTAGATTTAAAAGATTTCAAAAAATTTTATATTGATTGGACATTGAAATCATTTGAAGATACTGGCTTGAATAAAATATATGCTTTTAAAATATGGCCATTTAGTCAGTTCAGTTTAGTCGCTCAGTCGTGTCCGACTCTTTGCGACCCCAAAGACTCTTTGCGACTCTTTGGACTGCAGCACACCAGACCTCCCTGTCCATCACTAACTCCCAGAGTTTACTCAAACTCATGTCCATTGAGTGGGTGATGACATCCAACCATTTCATCCTCTGTCATCCCCTTCTCCTCTTACCTTCGATCTTTCCCAGCATCAGGGTCTTTTCAAATATCAGTTCTTCGAAGCAGGTGACCAAAGTATTGGAGTTTCAGCTTCAGCATCATCCCTTCCCATGCATATTCAGGATTGATTTCCTTTAGGGTGGAATGGTTGGATCTCCTTGCAGTCCAAGAGACTCTCAAGTATGGCCATTAGAGAATTTTAAATGTTTGTGACTGGCATTGTGTATTATTGGGCAGCTTTGGTCTCATCTTAGGAATTCAGGCAGTGTTTTGGCACTTAGGGGTTGAACCAGGAGCTTTGCAAGAGGAAGAAGCAAATGAAGAGCTGAAACTTCAGCAAGTTCTGTTCAACCACTACATCATATCATCTGCCCCACATTTCTCCATTGTCCTAAATATCTTATACATCAAATACTTTGTCAATAAAATAGAGTAGTTTCAAAAGATCTTGTTCCGTGGTTGTTGGAAATTATCCTTTAGATATGATGAGCATTTCTACTTCGGGTTTTCTTGGAATTTAGAAAACGAACCTTATTTAGACTTTTTAAATTCAAACTGCTTTTAGATGTTCAAGTCAGCTTAAGACTGAATGATAGTCCTTAGTTTTAAGAATTACAATTTCCAGTTAAATCATGTCATACCAATGTGCAAAACCTGAAAAAAACAAAAATCTAGGATGATAGTCATCCAGACCTATTTGGTATGGAGGTAAGTACTGGATAGTCTGAGAACTTGACTATTTCTGTTACCCTAACCATACATAGGCTTTCCTACCAGAGTATACTGACTGCAGTATGGCACAACTTGGTAAAAGGGAAATGAAAATGGCAGGTAGGCAAAGGAATTTTTTAGTAAATTGACAGCAGACATCTGCTTAGAATCTCCTGGACACAACCTGTATCTTCTTCCATGGCAGTGACTACATCTAGAAGCTTTCTGCTTCCTGGATTCACTACAAGCCTGAAGCAGGGAACAAACTTGTTTTGAGGGATTTCGTCATAAAGACTATAGTCCCCTGTTCTCTTTCCCCAGGAGCCCTCATGTTCCATTTTTTTGTCCTTTTCCTTGAGCTGTTTCTTTGAGCAAACTTAATTTTCTTCAGCTTTTTTTTTTCCACTGCCACCAAAGATGCATGATTTTTGTGCTAAGAGTCTTACAGCCAAGGGAAAATAGGATATACCAAAAACATGTAGAAGTTAAAAAACTTTTTCAGTTCCTGCAGCAGATGTCTTCCTTTGTTCCTCTTGTTCTCAGAGCTTAAGTCCCTATCCTTATCCTTGGGATCTCATTTAGGAAGAATTTCCTCAAATATGTCCTTTCTATACGAAGGATGAAATCTAGGCAGAATGATGGTACCTATTTTCTGTCCTAGAATCTCAAGAGTATTTATTGAGTTGTTTCAGGTATTTTCTTAACTGGAGAACTAAAAACCAGGTGTTATTTCAATGAATATTCATGTATTTTCTCATGTTAGAGTCACTTTATGCAGATTCAATAGTCTGTCAGTGCTGACCTTTACTGTTATTAATTGATATTTTAAATAGAAAGCAGAAATGATATGGTTTTAGTTTATAATGATACAGGTTCATAGGCTTCTTGGTATATAATAACTAGCTATATTTGACAGTTACAGTGCTAGACTGTAATTCGCACAAGAGCAAAGAGTCTTTTTTATCTATGATGAAATAGACTTCAGTCAAGATGAGAGTTAATGGGTGGTGGAGTTATCATATAAATGCAGACCTGTCCTGTGGGCAAAGTTTGTGCTCTTAGCTAGTAGGTTATACTGACCTTGTTAAGGGATCTTTTTTGATTTGAACAATAGATTTTTTCCAAAAGACAGAGAAAAAGGTCATTGTTTTTAACTGTTTTCTTATTAAAATGAAATTTTTCTTGGCATTGTTTGGGTTATTAAATTTTTATCCCAGCGTTAAGAAATTCCCAAGGGACTCTTAATTCACTAAGCCTTAGTGTCTAAGGCACTGAAGGAACTTACTGAAAAGTCCTGTGCTCTCCATTTAAGTAACTAGCGACATGTGCCTATTGAGCATTGAAATACAGCTAGTCTGAATAGTGCTGGAAGTGTAAAATACCTGGCAGATTTTAAACTTTTACTATGACAAAAAAAATGTAAAAATATCACATTAATTTTTTAAAATGTTGTCTGTATCTTGAAATGATAGTGTTTTTGGCTCTACTAGGTCAGGTAAAATTTTAAGATTGATTTCACATGTTCTTTTTTATTCTTTTTTTTTTTTTTTAAACTGAAGGTACCAGAAATTTTTAAATTATATATGTGGCTTCTGTTATATTTCTGTTGGATACTGCTGCTATAGCAAGTATGAACCTAAAGTACAGACACGACTTAATAGACTAAATATATAGATATATTGATACCCATCGAGGAAAGGTGTTAACCTTCAAAGTGATCACCTTGGAAATCTGTATATAATCACAATGCACAACGTATTTAGGGGATGCTTTTGAAATTTTGTGGCAGTTTTGAAATTCTTTGGAACATCAACTTCATAGTTACTTGGAACAGTTTTATAGCCTTTAAGAATAAGCTGTTGAATTTTTAAAGGACTTGCACTCACTTAAATTTATCAGTTTTGGTTTATTGAATTAAAAGTCATGTCTTGAACAAAATGGTGTGTTTAATGATCAGTTTCAGATTTTCTTGTTATTTACTATATTTTTATTCTAATGGTTTTTAGAAGGTTGTCAAAATATTTTAGCCTATGTAAAATCAACCCATTAAAATTCCAAACCTCAGGGCAGAGGCCAAAAGTAAGTTTTAAGATGTGTCTATGTATTTTTTATATTGTTTTCCTCATTGAAAGGTAAAAAATTCTAAGACCATCTTCAGACATTATTTTTGGGTTGACAAATAGAAGAAAATTCTGGGGAGAAAAACTGTTGGAGGAGATTCTTTTAAATTTGAACTACTAGCAAGACATACTTTCACAGATTCATGAATATGAAAATATGGATTTGACTGAGCCCATGAAGTACTTTGATTAGGAGAGTTAATAATGTTTACTTGTTAAAGATGCAAAATTAAAGACTGCAAAATCTTATGTGAGTTTGCTTTTAAAACAAAAAATGGGTTTCATGAAAAACCTCAACTTTTTCTAGACCATTGATGTGCTTTCATCTCTCTCCTTTTCATAAAGCTCAGTGAAGAATTTTGGCAGTATAACACCTTCCAGTACTGGAGGAACCCTTTACCACCTATTGATCTGGCAGACATTGAAGATGTAAGCGAAGACAACCTGACAGAAACAGCACTGCAGGGCAAGAATGAAGTGGCTGAGGTTGATATGGAGTCTTGACAGAAGGAGCTAAAGAAGTGGGTTTTTCTCAACTTGTGGAGACATCTCTCAGTGAATTTATGCATTCTTGAGGAAAAAAGTTATTTTCCATACTTGATGTGTTATCATTCCCAAACCTGAAAAATGAGGAAAAGTTGTTTCAAAGATAAATGCCTGCAGTCACTACTGTACCTCCCAATGGGGATTTGTCAAGGATATAGTGCAGTTGTAGGGGAAGTACTTTATGTGTGCATTCTTAAGAAAAATGTATGTGTAGGTTCTAAATTTGAAGATATCAGTCTTACAAAAGTAATTCTGACAGTTACAGAAATAGATGGGAAACATTCAGATATTCCTCTTGTTGCACCAAAAAGTTAATTTGTGTACATGAAATGAATATTGTTTTATAATAACTTATTAATAAAATACTTTCTAATACACTTCATTGACTCTTTTTTTGTTGAACAAATAGCTGACTTGAACATCTGTGCAAACTTAAAATGGGCTTCTTTCTGAAACCTGGTATAGTTTTAAAAGAGCTTTCTAAATATAGTGAGAATTTCAGTTTGGGTAGCATGTTTGTATAACTTCCAGTAGTTAATATTTCTTAAACTTGACTTTAGGCCATCAGTAATGGATAAAGAACAGAGAATTGAGCAGGTGATTCCTTCCCCCTCCTTTCCTAGGATAAGAAGAAATTTATATTTCTTTTTTTTTTATTGTTATTTATTGATTTTGAATTGCTTTGAGGACATGGTGTTTATTACTTATTATCTAGACTTGTAGTCATCAACACTTAACAACTTTCAAAGATTTTGTATGGGCCCCACTCTAGAGAGAGATTCTCATATAATTATTCTGAGGTGGGCTTGGGTATAACTGTTTTTTTAAGCACCAATCCTTCTTCCTCCCATTTCTCAAATGTGCAGACTGGTTTGAGAACCAGTAGACTAATAGTAGGTTTTCCTGTTTAAAGGAGATAACTAATGAGCTGAAGCACTGCCTTCTTAATTAGCTTTGTTTTTATTTTGCTTTGTTGATGGCTTTGTTACAATCAAATTATAATGTTATGAGTCTTCCATTGTTAAATTAAGCAAGCAATTTGTGTTTTCAGTTATATTAGTATCAGTAATTAAGTTAATTAACTTTTGTACTGCATCCAGAGTGTTGGCTTTGTAATTGACTGACTCGTCTTTGTATATTTTTTGTTGTTGTTAATGACATTAGATCCAAAATTTAGGAAGGATGCCATTGAGAAAAAAAGAAATCCTAGTGTGTACTGTAGAGTGTGTACTGTAGCATTTAAATATGGATTGACATTAGTAAGAATATTCTAGAAGAGAAAACAAACTTGTATAGCTAAGTCTTTGGGGTCAGGTATGGTTCAAAGTCTTGTCCTACTGCTTTCTACATATGTAATATTAAATTTGGACTTCCTTTTTGGCTCAGATGGTAGAGTCCACCTGCAATGTGGGAGACCTGGGTTCAATCCTGGGTTGGGAAGATCCCCTGGGAGAGGGCATACCAACTCACTCCAGTATTCTTGCCTGGAGAATCCACATGGACAATTATTTTTCATCTCCAAGACCCCAGATGTGTCAGCTTGTAAAATTAGAATAAATAGTATCTACCTCAGACTCTATATATTGTGAAACAATGTACTAAGTACCTGGATCATCTTGTCTAATTCTCATAATATTCTTAAGGGTACAAAAAAGATATTTGGAATAAATGTGCTTCCTATAGTTGCACTTCATTCTCTTTAATTGCTACTAGAAGTTTCAAGGAGAAGAGCTGGAATTTGAAGAAATAGCAAAGGAACTGTGGAGTGGAGGGTAGCAGTTTAAAGTCAGTGAAAAGGGGAAACTTCCTCCTTCATAGTTAATCCTGAGGGTAAGAAGGTGCCCTTTTATTTTGGGAAGGTGTCCGTTTTTTTGCACTGCTCTTCCTAGTGCCTGAACAATGCCTGCCACGTAGTAGCAAGTTGCATGAACAAATGAATGTGTGCTCTTATCTGTTGAGAAGGTCATGCTGGCAATTTTCGGCCATTTCCCCTAGAAGTGTATACAAAAGGTTTGCTGTAGAGATCCAAGAGACATTGGACATGTGTTAAGTTTATTGCATTTATTATATAATAACTAAGACTATAAGGACTAAGAACCCTCCCAAATGAGCAGTAAGGGATGGTTTACTTTGACAGGAAATTTCATAGGATACCACATTGCAGTGTCTGAGTGAAGATGCAGAGTAGCTTGGATGTCTTTTTCAAGGATATGTCAAAAAGCATTAAAACTGTACGGTAAAGATTCAGGGAAAATACTTGCTGTTATTATGTTAAAATTTTTAATATTTTATGTAGGTGTATATGTATTTTAGTAAAATGTAATAAAATTTATACATATAAATACATAAAATGTGTATAATATACACATACAGGGTATGTATGTGTGTGTTTACATATAGAGAGAGATTTAAAATAATTCTGTCCTTAAAAAAAATTGGTCGCCTCAGGTAACTTGGCAAAATAACCTTGTGGATAAATTGAAATGGAAATTTAAAAGTAGGTTTTTTTCTTTTTAAGTTGTATGTTCTTCACTCAGATTCCCTAATGTAGTATCTTACATTATCACAGTATGACTATGAACATGAGGAAATTAACATCAGTATAATTATATTACACTTTTATGAGGACATGGAAAGAGTGACATCAGACAATTTCTTTAAAGAATGTATGTCAAAAACTTAAAGGGAAGGTTCAGATTTCATTGCTGTCTTACTAACATCCCTTTTCTGGCTCAGGATTCAATCCATGTTATACGTTTAGTTATATCTCCTTAATCCTCTTTGCATAGTTTCTCAAAATTTCCTTGCCTTTCATGACCTTGGTACTTTTTGAAGAGAACTGGTTAGTTATTTCATCAGATGGCACTTGATTTCTATTGATTTGTCTGATACTTCCCATAATTATGCATTTTTGATAAGAACTTCATAGAAGTGTTGTAAGCTCGGTTCATTGTACCGGGAGGCACTGGATGTCAGTTTGTGTCACTGGTGATTGTAACTTTCATTAGTTGGCTAAGGTGGTGTCTGCCATGTTTCTTTCTTGTAAAGTTACAGTTTTCTCCTTTAATTAATAATTAACGTTTGGAAAAGTTTTGAAACTATATAAATTTCTCGTTCTGCACACAAATTTTAGAAGCTTGATGATTCTTGCCTGAAATACTTATTTCTCTGGTATATGTCAAATGTTAATTTTGTTTCCATCATCTCTACTATATTTATTGGAATTCTGTAAAGGAGAGCTTTCCTTTCATCCTCATTTCTATAGTCAATTGATTATATCAATATAGACTAACGAGTATATATTTTATCCTATGAGTTATAATCTGTTGCTATCATTATTTAGTTACACAAATCCTGGGTTTAATCATTGAAAGTCACTTCAAGTTGGTTCTTTTGCTCTCCCCCTTTTAAAATGTATTTTGTTGTTTACTATGTGAATACTGATTAATATTGGGAGAACACTTTTGCACTTACAAGGTGAAGGATGGAAATCAGTGCCAGCTGTGGCATCACTATGTTACTTAACAATTTGAGTCTTGTTTTTCTCCTCAGAAAATCGGAACACTAATACTTAACCTCAGAGGAACAGAGTTGAGGTAAAATGATATGGTAATTGTGAGGAACCCATAATTACCACTAAATACATATTTCTCTTCCTTTACAGTACTTGAAGTGCATGTATTCATTATCTTTCTGATAGTTAACTATTAGTGATATCAATACCTAAAGTTGACTGAGGTAAACACTCTACGAAGGTCACTTTTAAAAAATTTCAGCTATTATCTGGAGTCTACAGACCTAAACAATATCATAAGTTTATATTTGTTAGTTGTATGACCCCATGATAGGCAGAGATGGATCCCAAGATTCCCAGCCCCTGTTGTAACATCCATTTATTTATTTAGGTACTACTGTGACTACTTTGCAGATGTTACTAAGGTCTCAAATCAGTTGATCTTAAGATAGGGAGGTGAACTAGGTGGGCCTGATATAAATCACACAAGCCCTTTAAAAATGAGAGGTTAGAGACAGAGGAAGTCAGAGAGCTACAAAGTGTGGTAGGGGTTCAATAGGAGAGTGATTCTCTGCCTTTGAAGATTGAGGGAGCCCGTGTGCAAGAACCTGAGAGCAATCACCAGAGGCTGTGGGTAAGTCCTTGTGGCCACCCAGAAAGAAAATGGGACCTCAGTCCTACAACCTTAAAGATCTAAACTCAGCCAACTACATGAATGAACTTGGAAGTGGATTCTTCCAAAGAACTTTGAGAAAGAGCATAGCCTGGCTGACATCTTGATTTCAGCTTAATGATACTCTGAACAGAGAACGTTACATGTCAAACTGGACTTCTGACATACAAAAGTGAGTTAATTCAGTGGTTCCAGATTTTGGGCACCAGAGACCACTCTCGGGGAGGACAATTTTTCCATGGACCAGGGTGTGTCTGGGGGTGATGGTTTGGGGATGATTAAAGTACATTTATTGTGCAATTTGTTTCTATTATTGCATCAGCTCATCAGGCATTAGATCCCAGATTTTGGGCACCCCTGAGTTAATTGAAGAGGTTTGTTTTTCTAGACTGCTTAGTTTGTGATCATTTTATTATGCAGCAATAGAAAGCTAATAGAGACCCCATCACCTTTTAGCACTTTCTTATCTTCTCACACAAGACGTCTGCCACAGATGTTTCTCTTGTAAATTCTCTACCCTAGTCGTGAAATTATTTCTCCAAAAAGTCCTGACTTCTTTATTAGAGAAAGGTATTTAGAAATGAAGAGCTCAGTGTAAGATATACTCGTTGGTATTGGGTATCATTGCTTTCTAGGTCCTCTCAGCTGACAGAACAATAAAATATATTTGTGTACACAACTATATGTATTTCTATATCTATCTGAATATTGTATCTATATCCGTATAAACATTTTTTATTTTTGGCTGCACAGCTTGTGTGATCCTAGTTCCCTGACCAGGGATTGAACCCTGCAGTGCTAGCACCAAGTCCTAAACCACTGAACCATCAAGGAATCCTGTACATCTTTTTTTAATGGATTTTTAAAACATTTAAAAACAGATGAATTCAGTGGCGCTTCCCAGGTTTCGCTAGTAGTAAAGAATCCACCTGCCAGTGTGCAAGAGGTATTAGAGATGAGGGTTCGATCCCTGAGTTGGGAAGATCCCTGTCTGGAGGAAATGGTACCCCACGTCAGTATTCTTGCTTGAAAAATTCCACAGACAGAGAAGCCTGGTGGACTACAGTCCATGTAGAATCAGATAGGGCTGAGCGTCTGAGCACATGAGTTCATATTGATGCAGTATGGCAGGGTTCATTTTTATTTTCCCCTCTTTCCTTATTTGTTAACTCTTTTCCGATTGTGAGAAAACTGGGCTGTTTATCCAGAGTATAATTATTTACTCAATTCTTGCCTCATATAAATATGACTTCCCTGGTGGCTCAGACAGTAAAGCGTCTCTACAATGCGGGAAACATAATCTAAATTGTTAACCCATACTTCTGTAAAAAGCAGGGTGGCTAATTAGATTACAGTATCTGTATACACTTCTTTTTGTCTTTGGTCTTTGGATATTCAGTTATACTGTTTTTCCAAAGTTACTTCAGTAGGTTCTTATTTCCCATCCCTCTTTTCAAAAGTGGTTATGTTATTTATTTGTAATATAGTTGGGTTAAGTTGCTTCTGTTTTGACTTTACATCTTTGTTCTTTTAATTTTATAAGTTTGTAAAACATCCACATAGTTCTGCAAGTCAGAACTATATAAAAATGTATAATCAGAGAAGTCATTCCCACTACATCTTTTACCCTACTCTCCATTCCCTTGTTTTTCCTACTTTATTCTCACCCCTGAAAGTGAAACTCTCGTTAATTTCTGATTTCCTCTGTTGTTTTTATTTTTGCATTAATGGGCAGGTAGACATGGAATTTCTCCTCTATATATAATATATATATAATTCATACAAATTTATTATGAAACTATGATTCTAATAATGAGTAATGGATTAAACTGCAAAAAAGTAGTTTACAAAAAGAAAATGAACACGAGCAAAATATTTTGGTTGAGATCTGTCTGCATCTAACTAGATGGTTGTCCCTCAGGTAACTGCATCAGTATTTATTCACCAGCCCTCTATCGAACTGTTGAATTGTTTCCAATCTTTTCTGTTACAGATAGTGCCACAATGAATTACTTTGTGCATCGAAAAAAAAAAATTTCTAATCAATTGTGGTCCTGAATTTAGGATACTACTTTCCAATATAAATTGGAAAAAGTTGCAGATAATGCTTTAGTTTTACTAACACCTTTTTAAAAAACATTTATTTATTTTAGTTGGAGGCTAATTACTTTATTGTAGTGGTTTTTGTCATACGTTGATATGAATCAGCCATGGGTTTCCATGTGTTCCCCTTCGTGAACCCCCCTCCCACCTCCCTCCCCATCCCATCCCTCAGGGTTATCCCAGTGTACCAGCTCTGAGCACCCTGTTTCATGCATCGAACCTGGACTGGCGATCTGTTTCATATATGATGATATACATGTTGCAATGCTATTCTCTCAGATCATCCCACTCTCACCTTCTCCCACAGAATCCAAAAGACTGTTCTATACCTCTGTGTCTCTTTTGCTGTCTTGCATATAGGGTTATCGTTACCATCTTTCTAGATTCCATATATATCTAACACCTTTCTTTAAAGCAATTTGATGATATGCCTTAAGAGCCTTACTATAATTTGAACAGGTCATTCTATATAGGAAAATTATCCTAAAAATAATCAGAAAATTAAATACACACATATCACAATATTATTTATAATAGACTATTATAAATAATAGCTTTCAAGTGAATGGATGGATAATTTAAGTATGTATAACAATGAAATCATAATGTTATTAAGAATTTTAATGATATAGAAAAATACTTAAAAATAAGTGAGAATAGGGACTTCCCTGGCGGTCCTGTGGTTAAGACTCTGCTCCCAATTTGGAGTGCCTGGGTTCAATCCCTGGTGAGGGAACTAGATCTCACATCTGTCATGCCACACTTAAGACTTGGGACAGCCAAATATTTTTAAAAATAAGTGAGAATGAAATTAGGTCTTTAAGGGCTGATCAAGATGCAATAAACTCAGTACATTCTTTCTCTTTCCCACTAATTACAACTAAAAACTTCAGCAAAAATAGATCTGTGGTCTCTGAAAACTAAATGAAAACTACTGGATTGGAAACAAGTCAAATTTGGCAAAGCAACTCATACAATGTTAAATTTTCTGGTTTTATTTCTTACCCTTTTTCCCAGCTTTGAATAAAGAGTAAACACTCAGCAGAACTACTGTGGCAGTGTGGGCAGTCCAAATTCTGAGAGAAACTTCATTTTTTGGGTAGAAGACCAAGAAAGAAAGCTGCTTTGAGTAGAAGAAAGAATTCTGGAGATAAGAGAGCTGGTAAGTACATAATTCTGTAATTCTGTATATAACTTGTCACTAGTCCTGGGCTCCTCCCTAAGGTAGGGGTCCCCACCCTCTGGGATCTAATGTCTGATGACCTGAGGTGGAGCTGTTGTAATAATTACAGAAATAAAGTGCACAATAAATGTAATGTTCTTGAATTATCCCCAAACCACCTCTCTTGCTCCCACCACCCCTGATCCATGGAAAATTGTCTTCCATGAAACCGGTCCCTGGTGCCAAAAATGCTGGGGACCACTGCCCTAAGGTACACATTCATGGGACAGAATAAAAGCTATATAGCAAAGACATTGAGAACTAAACCACAGTATGAACTTGTGCCCAGTTTCTTCACTGGTATCTGAGTGATGCATGCATAGGGCAGGCCCTTAACAACATAGCCAAGACTTTGACAACTAAACTGACTTTAGAACCATATGCACAAAAGAGACAGAATTTATGGTCTGAACCTAACTGCGCTGAGTGGCTGCTTTAAAAAAAATCAACATCCTTTAGTGGATTTTAAAAGGACCCATAATCTCACGATGTAATATTTGGGACAAAATCCAAAGTACTTAACATGCAAACAATCAGGAAAATGTAATCAGTTTACAAGGGAATAATACGATAAGACACATGTTAGAATTATAAAAGTTGTTTTTGTATTGAAATATAGTTGATTTACAATCAAGGTATATTAGTTTCAGGTGTACAGCATAGTGATTCAGTATTTTAATAGATTATACTCCATTAAAAGTTATTACAGGATACTGGCTATAATTCCTTGTGTTATACAATATATCCTTATTACTTATCTATTTTATACATATAAGTTACATCTTTTAATTGCATACCCTTAATTTGTCCTTCCCCTATTCTTCTTCCTCTCTAGTAACCACTAATTTGTTTTCAGTATCTGTGAGTCTGTTTCTGTTTTGAGATGTGTGTGTGTGTGTGTGTGTGTGTGTGTATACATATATATATATCGTATCATTGTATTATTTTTTAGATTTCACATATAAGTGATCATCTAAGTCTTTCTCTTTGTCTGATTTATTTCACTAAGCATAATATTCTCTAGGTTCATCCACATTGCTGCAAATAGCAAAATTCCATCCTTTTTATGCTGGAATAATATTCCATTGCTTGCATATATGGCATATTCTTTATTCATTCATCTATTGATGGACACTTAGGTTGCTTCCATATCTTGACCATTGTAAATAGTGATGGCTATGAACGCTGGTGTGCATGTATATTTTTGACTTAGTATTATTGTTTTATATATTCCCAGGAGTGGAATTGCTCGATCATATGGCTCAGTTCAGTTCAGTCTCTCAGTCGTGTCCAACTCTTTGTGACCTCATGGACTGCAGCATGCCAGGCCTCCCTGTCCTTCACCAACTCCTGGAGCTTAGCTAAACTCATGTCCATCAAGTCAGTGATGCCATTCAACCATCTCATCCTCCACTGTACCCTTCTTTTCCTGCCTTCAATCTTTCCCAGCATCAGGGTCTTTTTCAATGAGTCAGTTCTTTGCATCAGGTGGCCAAAGTACTAGAGCTTCAGCTTCAGCATCAGTCCTTCCAATGAAGATTCTGGACTGATTTCCTTTAGGATTGACTGGTTTGATCTGCTTGCAGTCCAAGGGACTCTCAAGAGTCTTTCCAATACCACAGTTCAAAAGCATCAATTCTTCAGTGCTCAGCTTTCTTTATAGTCCAACTCTCATATCCATACATGACCACTGGAAAAACCATAGCTTTGACCATACGGACCTTTGTTGGCAAAGTAATGTTTCTTCTTTTTAACATGCTGTTTAGGTTTGTCATAGCTTTTCATCCAAGGAGCAAGCGTCTTTTAATTTCATGGCTGCAGTCACCCTCTGCAGTGATTTTGGAGCCCAAGAAAATAAAGTCATATAGTAGTTCTGTTTTTTAATTTTGGGGGGAACTTCTGTATGCTATAATTTTTTGAGGAATCTCTAGAAGTCATGTGGTAGTTCTATCTTTTAATTTTTTTGAGGAACCTCTATACTATTTTCCATAGTGCTTGCATGAATTTACATTCCCACTAACAGTGGCTCAGGGTTTTCTTTTCTCCACATCCTCTCCAATATTTATTATTTGTAGACTTTTTAAAATTCATAAGGTAAATTTATTTTTATTAATTTTTATTGGAGTATGGTTGCTTTACAATATTAGTTTCTACTGTACAGTGAAGCGAGTCAGCAATATGCATACATATATCCCCTCTTTTTTGGATTTCCTTCCCATTTAGGTTACCACAGAGAACTGAGTAGAGTCTTCTGTGCTATATATTGATAGTAGATTCTCATTAGTTGTCTATTTTATACATAACTGTGTGTATAGATATATATATCATGATCTCCCAGTTCATCTCACTCCTCTTCCCCCTCTGATATCCATATATCTGTTCTCAACATCTGTGTGTTTGTAGATTTTTTGGTGATAGCCATTCTGACACATGTGAAGTGAAATCTCATTGAGAATTTGATTTGCATTTCCCTGATGATTAGCAATATTGAGAATTTCAAGTGCCTGTTGGCCATCTGTATATTTTCTTCAGGAAAATGTCTATTCAGATTTAGGTATTCTGCCTATTTTTTTTTTTCTAATATTGAGTTGGTGATCTGTTTATATATTTTGGATATTAACCCCTTGCTGGTCATATCATTTGCAATTATTTTCTTCCAGTCAATAGGTTGTCTTTTCATTTTGTTAATGGTTACCTTTGCTCTGCAAAAGCTTTTAATTTTAACTGGTTCCATTTATTTAATTTTGCTTTTGTTTCTTTTGCTTTAGAGGCAAGTCTAAATAATATTGTTATGATTTATGCCTCTTGAGAAACCTGTATGCAGGTCAGGAACCAGCAGTTAGAACTGGACATGGAACAACAGACTGGTTCCAAATAGGAAAAGGAGTACATCAAGGCTGTATATTGTCACCCTGCTTATTTAACTTATATACAGAGTACATCATGAGAAACGCTGCGCTGGATGAAGCACAAGCTGGAATCAAGATTGCCAGGAGGAATATCAATAACCTCAGATATGCAGATGTCACCACCCTTATGACAGAAGGTGAAGAAGAACCAAAGAGCCTCTTGATGAAAGTGAAAGAGGAGAGTGAAAAAGTTGGCTTAAAGCTCAACATTAAGATCTTGGCTTCCGGTCCCATCACTTCATGGGAAATAGATGGGGAAACGGGAAACAGTGTCAGACTTTATTTTTCTGGGCTCCAAAATCACTGCAGATGGTGACTGCAGCCATGAAATTAAAAGAAGCTTACTCCTTGGAAGGAAAGTTATGACCAACCTAGACAGCATATTAAAAAGCAGAGACATTACTTTGCCAGCAAAGGTCCATCTAGTCAAGGCTATGGTTTTTCCAGTGGTCATGTATGAATGTGAGAGTTGGACTATAAAGTAAGCTGAGCACCGAAGAATTTATGGTTTTGAACTGTGTTGTTGGAAAAGACTCTTGAGAATCCCTTGGACTGCAAGGAGATCCAACCAGTCCATCCTAAAGGAGATCAGTCTTGGTTGTTCTTTGGAAGGACTGATGCTGAAGCTGAAACTCCAAGACTTTGGCCACCTGATGCAAACAGCTGACTCATTGGAAAAGACCCTGATGCTGGGAAAGACTGAGGGCAGGAGGAGAAGGGGACGACAGAGGATAAGATGGTTGGATGGCATCACTGACTCAATGGAGATGAGTTTGGGTCAACTCCGGGAGTTGGTGATGGACAGGGAGGCCTGGTGTGCTGTGGTTCATGGGGTCGTGAAGGGTTGGACACGACTGAGTGACTGAACTGAACTGATGTCAAAGAGTATTCTGCCTGTGTTTTCTTCTAGGAGTTTTATGGTTTCAGGTCTTATAAGTGGCTCTTTAATCCATTTTGAGTTTATTTTTGTATGTAGTGTGAGGAAATATTCAAATTTCATTTTTTTATATGCAGCTCTTCAGTTTTCCCAGCACCACTTATTGAAGAGATTGTCTTTTGTCCACTGTATATTCTTGCCCGTTTGCTTATAGATTAACTGGCCATAAATGCATGGGTTTAATTCTGGGCTCTCTATTCTGTTCCACTGCTTTATGTGTCAGTTTTTGTGCCAGAAACGTACTGTTGATTACTGTGGCTTTGTAGTATAGTCTGAAGTCTGGGAGTATGTTACCTCTAGCTTTGTTCTTTTTTCTCAAGTTTGCTTTGGCAACTTTTGTAGTTCCATATGAATTATCATATGGAACTACCATAAGATTTGTTATTTGAAAAATATCATGGCTATTTTGATAGGGATTGTTTTAAATCTGTAGATAGCTTAAGTAGTATGAACACTAACTATTAATTCATTCAGTCCATGAACATGACATACATTTGCATTTGTTTGTACCATCTCCAGTAGTATTTTATACTTTCAAAGAGTATAGATCTTTCACCTCCTTGGTTAAGATTATTCCTAGTTATTTTATTCTTTTCCAAGAAAAATCTCAAATAAAAAGCATAACCTACCATCCAAAGAAGTGAGAAAAGAAAAAAAAACAAAGCCCAAAGTCAGCAGAAGATAGGAAATAATAAAGACTAGAGAAGTAAATAAAACAGAAATTCAAAGAACAATAGGAAAGATCAATGAAACCAAGAGTTGGTGTTTGAAAAAGCTAAACATATCTGGCAAACTGTTAGCCAGGGTAACCAAGAAGAAAAGAAAGAGGAAAAAATAAAATAACAAATGATAGAAGAAAAATTACAACCAATGCCACAGAGATGTAGAAAATTATAAGAGAATACTACCATCAGTTATATGCCAACAAATCAGACAACCTAGAAGAAACAGGTAAATTTTTAGACATATAACCTGCCAAGACTGAACCAAGAAGAAACAGACAATTTAAACAGCTTGATAACTAATAGTGAAATTGAACTTGTAGTTTAAAAACTTCCAACAAACAAAAGTCCAGGATTGAACAGCTTCACAGGGGAATTCTACCAAATATATAAATAAGGAATAATACCTATCTTTCTAAAAATATATTTAAGAAAAACTGAAAGAATGGAACACTCCCAAATTCATTCTGTGAGGCCACCATTACCCTACTACCAAAACTAGACAAAAACACTACAGAAAAGGAAGTTTATGGTTTTGTTTTTTAGTCCAAGATAGAGTGATGTTGTAATCATTACATTGCTGCTGAATATTTTATTTGGGTGTTTCTAAAGGCTTACTGAGACTTGAACACCTGGACTTTTAAAAATAGTATTGTTTTTCATATAAATAGCTCAATATTTTTAATTAACTGTTTAAAATATATTGGCTTGACCTTAAGATGAAAGGTAGTAGTTATCAGTCTTACAAAGGGCATTATTACATAATTCTGCAATGCTTATTAAAATTTGAAGGCAATATTTATATTTTTTTAATGTGATAGTTTTCCTAACTTGAGCTTGTAAAGTTGCAGGTGCAAAAGTATGGGTGTATTCAATAATGTCTAATAGAATTCTAACTAAGCTTTACAGGCATCATTTGATCACTGTGTTTCATTGTTAAACAAGCAGCTGTAAAGTCTTGCAGACAAAGATGTTAACCCAGCACATGACTGTATCTGTTCATGGCTAAATCTATCATCTATAAATGGTAAATCTATATTTAAAAATGTGTGTTATTTTTCTAGCCATATAAGGAATATATGCTCATTTTGAAAATTCATGATGGTATAGAAAAATTAAATCCTGTTTCCAGAGACAATCATGGTTTTAGCTTGACTTTTCTTATCTATAGTTATATATATGTATTTGAATTCAACATCATTGCTTTATTTAATCAAAGAAAGACAAGGACATGGCTGAATATATGTTTAATTTTTTTTTCAAATTCACATTGTTTTTAGAGCACTCTTGAGTTGTTAACACAGTCTTCTATTTTTAAATTAATTTTTATTGGAGTAAATTTCCTTTACAATGTTGTATTAATCTCTTCTGTGCAGCAAAGTGAATCAGCAGTGTGTGTATCTATATACCGTCTTTTTTGGATTTCTGTCCCATTTAGCTTGCCACAGGCCATTGAGTAGCGTTCTCTGTGCCATACAGTAGGTTCTCATTGTACATAGTCATGTCTGACTCGCTGCGACCCTATGGACCATACAGTCCATGGAATTCTTCTGTCAGAATACTGGAGTGGGTAACCTTTCCCTTCTCCAGGGGATCTTCCCAACCCAGGGATTGAACCTAAGTCTCCTGCATTACAGGCAGATTCTTTACTAGTTGAGCCACAAGGGGAGCACAAAAATTCTCAAGTTGTTAACCTATCCCTTCTTCAGGAGATCTTCCCGACCCAGGAATTGAACCAGGATCTCCTGCATTGCAGGTGGATTCTTTACTAACTGAGCTATCAAGGAAGCCAAGGTTCTCATTAGTTATCTATTTTATACATTGCAGTGTGTGTGTGTGTATATATATATATATCTCAATCTCCCTATTCCTCCCACCTCCTCTTCTCTCCTTGGTATCCATTTGGTTGTTCTCTACATCTGTTAACACGCTCTTCTTTTGTGATCTTTCCATGTGCTTGAAATTCTGAAGTATATTAAAATTTAATTTATTAAAATTGAATAAATTTTGATTTAATTTAATGTATTAATTAACTTATTAAAATGAAGTATACTCTTAGGAATTTAAGCAATTCAGATAAGTCAATAACCTCAGATATGCAGATGACACCACCCTTATGACAGAAAGTGAAGAGGAACTAAAAAGCCTCTTGATGAAAGTGAAGGAGGAGAGAGAAAAAGTTGGCTTAAAGCTCAACATTCAGAAAACGAATATCATGGCATCCGGTCCCATCACTTCATGGGAAATAGATGGGGAAACAGTGGAAACAGTGTCAGACTTTATCTTTTTGGGGCTCCAAAATCACTGCAGATGGTGACTGCAGCCATGAAATTAAAAGACACTTACTCCTTGGAAGGAAAGTTATGACCAACCTAGACAGCATATTAAAAAGCAGAGACATTACTTTGCCAACAAAGGTCCGTCTAGTCAGGCTATGGTTTTTCCAGTGGTCTTGTATGGATGTGAGAGTTGGACTGTGAAGAAAGCTGAGCACTGAGGAATTGATGCTTTTGAACTGTGGTGTTGGAGAAGACTCTTGAGAGTCCCTTGGACAGCAAGGAGATCCAACCAGTCTATCCTAAAGGAGATTAGCCCTGGGTGTTCCTTGGAAGAACTGATGCTAAAGCTGAAACTCCAATACTTTGACCACCTGATGTGAAGAGCTGACTCATTGGAAAAGACTCTGATGCTGGGAGGGTTTAGGGGCAGGAGGAGAAGGGGACGACAGAGGATGAGATGGCTGGATGGCATCACTGACTCGATAGACATGAGTTTGGGTGAACTCTGGGAGCTGGTGATGGACAGGGAGGCCTGGTGTGCTGCAGTTCATGCGGTTGCAAAGAGTTGGATACAACTGAGGGACTGAACTGAACTGAACTGATGTTGAGATATGTTCCCTTTATATCTGCTTTGATGAGAATTTTTTGTTGTTAACGGATGTTGAATTTTGTTAAATGCTTTTTTTAATGTCTCTTGAGATGATCATGTGATTTTTATTCTTCCTTTTGTTAATGTGGTGTATCACACTGATTGACTTGTGGATATTAAACTCTCCTTGCATCCCTGAATAAGTCCCATTTGATCATGCTGTATAATCTTTTTTATATATTGTTGGGTTTGGTTTTCTAATATTTAGCTGAGTACTTTTGCATCTATGTTTACCAGAGATATTGGCCTGTAATTTTCTTTTTTTGTAGTCTCTTTGGTTTTGATATCAGGGTGATGGTAACATCATAGAATGAATCTGAGCATGATGTATCCTATTTAATTTTCTTGTATAGTTTGAAAAAGATAGATACTAGCTTGTATTCATGTGTTTGGTAGAATTTCTCTGTGAAACTGTCTGGTCCTGGATTTTTTTGTTTACTGGGAGTTTTTTGATTACTAGTTCAATTTCACTACTAGTGATTGTCTATTTCTTCCTGATTCAATCTTGGCAGATTTTATGTTTCTAAAAATTTATCCATTTATTCTAGGTTGTCTAGTTTGTTGGCATATGGCTAATGGTAGCATTCTCTTATGATTTTTTAATCTCTGTGGTATTAATTATAATTTCTCCTCTTTCTTATTTTGTTTATTTTGGTCCTCTTTTGAGACTACATATTTTTAATACTTCTCTGAGGTAGTGGTTCTTGCCCTTTCCTTTGTGTGTTTTTGTCCAGTTCAGTTAAGGATCTGATGAACCCTAAGCATGTTTTCCCCAGAAAAATACACAGAGTTCTAAAATTTACATATAATTCAGTGTGTTCCCAGAATCTCTTAAATTGTAGGCTAAGAACTTCAGTTCTGGAAGATTTGTTTGTTTTGCTTTTTTCTTTTTTCATGTGCTTGTTGTCACTGTTCTTTTGTACAACTGAATAATAATGAATTTCAATGTTTATGATCCAGGCACTCTTATAAAGATAAGCAATGAAGATGACTTAGAGCTTTTGTTTTGGGAGTAGGGGGAGAGGGAATTTTCCTTCAACTTTCTAGCTGTTTGTTACAGCCTAACAAAATGAAGTGAAGGTATGGTAGTTAGAACCGTAAAGGGCTCAGCGTCTAGGCATGCAGTGAATATTGCAGACTAACTCAGAGTGCCTGTTAAATTTCAGAGAAAAGCAATAGAAAGTTGCAGAGGCAAAAACTAGTTGAATTTATTTGGAATTGTTTCCCAGCATTGAAACTGTTCAAACTTGCTTTCTTTGGTGGTGATGCAGTTGAATTCCTAGAAGAAACTTAACAATTCATGGAAAATACCTCAGGAAGGGTGATATGAACTCTGAGTCATCAATCAACTTCTAAATCAGCAGTCTAAGGCTATGAGGAAAATGAGGTTTATAATGTAATAAACACAACTGACAATGAGCTCTTACACTCTTCACTCAGCACTGTATTTGAGACCCAGTTTCAACTTTCATAGGCCAGTTGACAGGAAATGCAGTGCACCATCTACTTCACCCTGTTGGTCGACTGAAAGCCCTACTAAGGGAAACCGTGCATCTGTGTTATCATCTTAGGCTCCTATTCACAAATGCTGCACGGAAGTTTGTCTAAATAAATCTCTGCATTTCTTCCTCATATATGGGTGAGTTTCCTTTTTTCTTTTATAAGTATTTATGAAGGACAGATTAGGTAGTGATGCTATTCATGACAATCATTTTGAAGAAAAAAAGTCCTTTGATGACTACCTAATGCCTCCAAATTATGTACACCTACCTGTTGATTAGTTCTTCTTCATTTTTCCATGTCCCTGGTTTCCAGAAGAGTTGAGAACTGGTGGTTCAAAAGGACACAAGCTTTAGACACAAGCAAGGCTTGGGAGAGAAACAAGGCTGAGAGAACACAAAGATATTGCTAATATTACTTATAAAACTTTGGTTTTTCTTTTTCTTTTTTTTTTTTTTGCCACATCATGTGCCATATGGGATATTAGTTATATGTATATGACCAGGGCTCAAACCGGTGCCCCCTGTGGTGGAAGTGTAATGTCTTAACCACTGGATCATCAGGGAAGTCCCAAAACTTTGGAATTTGAAGAAAAAGAATCTTTCTTTTAATAGGGTGATAAATTAAAAGTAAGAAAAAGCCTTTTATAATCATTTAGTTCAGTTCAGTCACTCAGGCGTGTACCACTCTTTGTGACCCCATGAACTGCAGCATGCCAGGCTTCCCTGTCCATCACCAGCTCCCGGAGTTCACCCAAATTCATGTCCATTGAGTCGGTGATGCCATCCAGCCATCTCATCCTGTCATCCCCTTCTCCTCCTACCCCCAGTCACTCCCAGCATTAGAGTCTTTTCCAATGAGTCAACTCTTCACATGAGGTGGCCAAAGTATTGGAGTTTCAGCTTTAGCATCAGTTCTTCCAAGGAACACCCAGGGCTGATCTCCTTTAGGATAGACTGGTTGGATCTCCTTGCTGTCCAAGGGACTCTCAAGAGTCTTC